>JANDJT010000071.1:14896330-14911842 GCA_024331685.1 Stegophilus panzeri
TCACATGAAAAGATATAATCAAATATTTACAAAAATGTGAGGGGTGTACTCACTTTTGTGAGATACTGTATATGACATATTATATATATATAATATGAACTAAGTATAAAATATTTTGGAAGACAACAGTGAGTGGTTAGCCAGCTAAAATGTGATCTTCTAAGTTAACATTTGTAAGGAAAGAAATTGTTGGTACTACATTAAGTATTATTTTATTGAGGTATAAAAAGACAAATGGACAGGTGCATTATGGATCATTTCCAAGTAGCCAAGATCCATACAGGCAGCCCTGAGTCTGTGCAAAACCAGATAATTTACTGTATTTAAGAGTTCGTACTTGTTCAAAAAGTTCATGATAATGATAAATGTGATATATATGAATATAATGATAAATGAAAAATAAATTTAGATATTGTGTTGTATATTTTGGCATCACTGTAGACAGTGTGTCTAATCAGAGATACAGACCAGGCAAACTAAAACATTTGTTCACGATGTAAAGAACACGACACAGTAAATGTTTTTTTTTTTTTATATAATTAGTCTATAAAATAAATTTGGGTCGAACACGAACCAGCTCTAATAATATAGGGAAGGTTTCATTCTCACTTGGCAATTACACTGAGCGCAATTGAATTATTTACTGTTCTGTGAACAGAAGGGGAGCGTATGCGGTGAAAAATGTATTTTTGGTCTGGGTTACTAAGTACTATATCAGGTATCTGAATCAGGTACTATAATAAGCTATAATAAATATGAAATGAATAAACTGAACGATAATCATTTTTAGGTAAAGTTCAGGACTGAGAAGATTTTCCAACTGAAAAATGTGCAGCATCCTTAAAACCTGTTCTAATCTGCACGAATTGGCTTAAATTCTCAAAGCTCTGTATCTTTGGCTGTAGCTCTGAAACAGACACAATCTTCAGGCTTTAAGTGCTGTCGTTTTGTAACATTAATTCTGGTGAAGCTCCTGGAATTTCTCCCCCAAGTCTGCCCCTGCTTGTTTTTATAAACTTTTTATGACTTCATTATAGCTCTTGACATTGGACTGAGTCTTTTTCTCTCTCTTTTTTTTTTTTTTAAACTTAGCGCAATACTCTACACGTGGCAGAGTCCTGGATATGATTATGTTTCTGATGGTTTCATGAAATATACTTTTGCCATTCATCTTGATGTGTGCAGGAGTGTATTTAGCTCTTTGTGGGGACCAAATGTCCATATGATGACAGGAAGTTATGACAGTTTTGACAATGTGGGGATGTGGGATGGTCTCCATGAAGAAGGTTACTTTAGTAGCTTTTATTTTTAAAATGATAAGATGGCGGTTCTTTTTTTAAAAAAACTGTAAGAGACAAAAAAAAAGGTCATTTTGTGCTAGGCTAGGTTTAGGTGCATCAATAAAAAAAAAAAAAATTCTCCTTTTGTCTTAGAATAGTTTTTGAGTTACTCTTACATAGGCCTTGTCAGGAGAATAACCGATTGTGTTAGTGCTTCATGTTGAACTTTTTGTAATTTATGAGTTTCATTAAAAACTACATCTCTCCATTACAAATCTCCTACACTGCTGTTCTGAACTCTGACCTAGAGAAGGTTCCAGTAGTAACCTACACACACACACTCACACACACACACACATCCTGCCTCACTAGGAAGTTTATCTGTCTGCATTTTGTGATGTAATAATATATACCTAATTTAGAAAACTAACATTGTTATACATATAAAGTAGACAAAGCTTTGCATTTGTGAAACCATTATGCAACTCATTTTATTGCCAAAATGATTTAGAGTACAGATGCAAACAAAAAAAATTTCACAATGGCTTTTAAAACAAATAAAAGCCTAATCAAAAATAACATAATATCCCACAATTGAATTTTGTATTTTTACACAAAAAAAAACCCCTATAAAACATTTGACATGCAATAAATACATTCATTTCACTAAAAGCAATTTGTAAAAATGAAAACAATATTGACAATGTAATGCAAAAATAAAAAAATACTGTTCGGTTTTAATTGTATTGCTTATTTTCTTGGTTGTGAAGTCACATCAATCTAGCAAGAAAGCACTTGAAAGTTGTGTGTTACATTTGTGTTATATTTGAAATAAGTTCAGAACAAGAAGTGATGTTGACCCTTGAAATCAAAGCAGACATGCTGGTGTGTTAGTTGGCTGGAAAGCAATGGGAACATCCACAGTAAGGCTTTTTCCCCCATTTCTCTCTATTACAGTAACTGAGTCAGGCCATTGTTACATGTCTGCTTTCTTCACTGGCTTGCTTTTCTTTCACTCATGCCACTTCTTTCCCTTCTTTTGGTTATATAACTATGGCTTTTTGAACCATTACTGAATGTGTGCGTGTGTGCGTGTGCGTGTGTGTGTGTGTGTGCGAGTGCATGTGTGGCCACATATATGAACTTGTATATAGGTGTGTGTGCAGAGTGTCCAGATGTCTCAGCAATGTTCTGGCTGGTCTGATTTCTGCTTCACCCCATCAGTAACATAGCCTGCGTTTTAGTAATGGTTTTTTAAACTCAAAGTGACACTCCAAAAGGAGCTGGGCAACCTAATTAAATCTGACCTAATCTGGAACACAGAGCAGTGACAGGGCTGTCTGCCATCCAGCTGTGTGTGTGCGTGTGTGTGTTGGTGTGTGTGTGTGTGTGTGTGTGTTTGGGGGGGGGGGGGGGGGTCATGCATGACTATCAACAATGCGATAAAATCAGGCACTCTGCTCTGCCATTCTCCTCGTGTTAAACTTTTCCTTTGTTTACATGTTTGAATTGAATTGCCCAGTTGGCTGAATTGAAGCTGCATTCAAATCCAAGCAATGTAAGGGCACTGTACACAGCTCTGTGTAACCAGTCCATATTTATGTAGCTTTTTTTAATGGACTCTATCTAATCTGCTAATCAGGACTCTCCTCTATCCATTTCAGAGCTGCAGAATGTTCAGCAGAGCGAGCGTACCAAACCAAACACACTAAAGGAGCCATTGACGGACTCGCTGTAAGCCTGTAGAGAACCAGTTCATGTTGTGGGAAGATAGAGCAATAATTTGAGGCCAGGTAACATGATACCGACTCTCAGAGAACAAACTTTGAAATGGAAATGCAAACCCAATTCACTATGCAGTCATTCAGTGCTACTCCGTAAATAAAGAGCCTACACCACCTGAAAGAACTATGCCCTTTAAAAAAAAGAAGACTGACAGCCAAATTAAAGAGTCCAAACCTGTCCCACAGGATGACAAGTTACCCGAGGTGAAACAGAAAAGCGCATTAATCTTGTCTCCATATAAACTCCAGAACTCTGACATGTTCTCTCGTTTTATCTCCAGGATCGGTTCCTAGATCTACGCACTGGAGAGAATAGTGCACAACTTGCTGCGTTCTCCTTGTTAGCATCGAATGTACTCTCCCTCACGTGTCCTTTTATATCATCCTGGAGTTTTCTTCAGTCACAAAGCTCCCACTTTTATCTCCAGTTATGACACATTTTTATAGTAACTAAGTCTGAGATGATAGCATCGTCAGCTGTTTATTTAGCTGATCTAGCCCCACAGAGTATCTTAACACATGCCTTCATGTTTATCATGGAACTTGATAAGGGCGTGAAGTAAAAGAAACTAGTTTTTCACATAAACATTTAGACAACTGTCTTCTATAGCCAGAAGAGCAGCTGGACACCACTTGATCAGAAGGTGCGGCCGTGGGCTTGTGGTCAGAGCTCTGGGTCAGCCGGTGGGAGGGAGTGCGTATGGATTCAAGGTGCTTCCAGAGAAGTGGAAGAAAGCAGTGAGTTAGTCTGGGAGAAGCTGGGATGGCGTGGGTAGAAAGAGAGGGAGTGGTGCGAGCAGCCACGGAGCAGGAACAATTATGAGCCGATGATTTCCCCAGAAATGTGCCCTCTTTATGAGTCAATGTGAAACAGCTGAGTGCAATCAAATTTGTCAAGGATCACTCGCTTTTTTAGCACATTGCTGAAAGGCAAGGCAAATGGACAAGTGCATTATGGGTCATTTCTCAATCAGCCAAAGCTCCAGACAGACAGAAAAGAGACAGCACACTGCCAGAGGATTGAGTTTAAAAAGTTCTCATTCAGTCAAGAGTCAGCATCCATAACCACAGATGGATAACAACACAGACTGTAACTACTGTTACACAGAAGTGTGGGGGTATATTATGCATATTATGAATAAGACATTTCTAAGAACCTCTGTGTGTATGGGCTAGATAAGATTATCTCAACATCATGCATGTGGCCATCTTTTGAATCTGATATTTTAGACCACGGGATTGAGCTAGAATTAAGCCTTTAGTGGGACCACAATGGCCATGTTTTAAGCACCCACAGTAACACAGTAATACGCTTTTGATTTGGATGTTTATACTACTCTTCTGCGGAGTAGATTCTGTCCATATAAACTTTAAGGCTGGCTTCAGTAAGCTTTGGTTTCTGCTCTGACTGAGGGAGCTTCCTCAGACTGAGAGGAATATTTCCTTTGGACCAGTTTATGAAGTATGGTTAGTACAGTGTATTGTTCCACATATTTCTCTTCATCTCCCAAGCTTTGCTTTTCTTCGCTTGGCCCACTCTTTGGATGAGAAGAGTGACCAGAGAGTTAACAGCTCTTTGTAAACTGTCAAATACTGCCTCTGTCCAGAGTAAAAAAGGCATGAAGAAGCAAAAGGAAACGTAAAGCAGGCCAGACATCGCATTCCTTTTCTGAATGGAAAGGAGTCATAGATTACTCTTTTATAATCAGGACAAGATTTGGAATCCCTAACCTCTGCTAACCTCTCTTTTCCTCTCTCTCCCTCTCTCCTGCTCTGTACTAGTATTATCTGGCTTTGAGAAGAACCACACTATGCATCCTGCTCACTGCTACTACCAAGAAGAAAGTGCACTTCTGCTCAAGTTCACTTCATTGACTGAAGCACACACATGCTTTCCAATCACTCAATGAGCTTACCTAGACTAAGACACAAGTAATCATATCACCTTTTCCATGTGTACATGTGCACAATTCTCCATGTAGATTCCCAACTGTGTTAGAAGTTACTGTAATACATCTAGAACAGTACAGAAAATAAATAGTAGAAAATAGTATCTGGAATGGATATGGATAAAAAAAAATATTGCTACTTTCTTTTCTTGTTTTGTCTGTAGGAAATAGCAAGGAAGATAGTCCCAGAGGTGCTTAATGAATGGCAGAGAAGGGGAGTGTGAGATTTATATCCCCAGGACTAAAATCCACATTTTCTATGTGCATTAATATGTCTGCGGTCACAGATTTCACTGTTATAGTAGTAGTAATATTGTAGTAATATTGTTCGTAGGCTTGAGACAGTAGATTTGTAACTCATTTACACTGTGTGTGTGTGTGTGTGTGTGTGTGTGTGTGTGTGTGTGTGTGCGTGCGTGTGTCTAGATCCCTGCTATCCACTTAAAATGTATTGGGAAATCACAGCATTTCTCTGAGGCCCAAACACGCTGGTTTCTTGTGTGTGGTTTGATAGTCAGTATATACAAAGTCTAAGTGGGAACCCAGTCCTATTTTATTGCCAAGGTTTCAGCTGATGCTCCTTCAGTCACACCCTGAACATGGGTCAGTCAACTTTAGAAACTATGCTTCTTCTTTAACAAGTCAACCCCAGTGTTTATCATTGCAGCGGATTATTGATAAACACAGAGCATTTTATATACAGCACAGCATTTAACACTAAGGATTGATATTGCTCTGGGGAAGAGGGTGTGTTCAGAGTTGTTCTGCACACACAGGAATATTTACAGGTGCTCATGCAGAAATATCCATAGATGACAGCTGAGTAAACTACTCAGAAACATTGTTAATAATTATAGAATCTTTTTAGAAATTGACAACATGAACACATTTTCATATTCTTGAAATAACCACAGGTTTGAATAGGACAACTCTGCCATAAGAGAGAGAGTGAGTGTGTGTGTGTGTGTGTGTGTGTGTGTGTGTGTGTGTGCGCGAGCGCACTTGTATGTGCATGCTTAGCTATTTCCTAACTTTGTGTCCCCATACTGAGATGGGTCAGGTCCTGAGGTAAGCACCAGTTTCATTTCTCTTTGGTTTAAGAGTCAATCGATCAAATGTGACCCACAGAAACATCAACATGATGACATGCTACAGACAAGTCTCTAGAAGGCAGTGTACTGAAGTTGCCTACAACAATTGTAACATGTTCAGTATACTCAATAAGGCTGGGAGGGTTATTAGTCCTATCACAGTGCATTTATGGCTTAAGTAAGTCTTCACATTTACCTATTGAGGTTGTAAATGTCAATAGTGGTCAACAAACTCCCCTCTTTTACAAAATAAAAAATAAAGGAAAATTCCCAGTATCATTGGTATATAAGAATAAGGTACAGGTGCATAAATAATATTGATATGTGACATAATAAGACGTAATATGTCTTTCAAGACTTTGCGAAATTGAGTGCGCTGTTTGTTTGTTAGGTGGCAGGTGGTGGTCAGGAGTGTGGTTGGGGTGATCTAGGCAAGTGTGTACATCACAAGACTGCTTAGCAGCCATGAAATCTGGGATCATGCTGACAGACAGCACGAACAGTCTGAGAGAATTGGGGATTTCACAGGGCTTATCCTGAGTGGAGCAGCTGCTGTGAGCGTGCTGAGATTTATCCATGCTATCAGTGTCAGGGAGAGTGCCCTATGTCTAATCTTCGTGGCTGTCACATTAACAGCTTCACATATTAACCTGAAAGCAACAACACCATGAGTGGGCCTATGCAGCTCTCTGTGACATATACTCTGATTATGGAAGTTTACTTTAAATGCTATTAGATTCATTATTTATCAAATAATGTGGGTTACTTGGATAGAGTTTATATACACTGGATCTGGAAAAGAAATGCTTTTGTTTCGATCGCTATTTGTTTGGTTTTGAGTGTTGTTGAGGCTTGACAGCTTTCTAATGGGTTCACTGTGTTCTCCTGAAGAATGTTTGGGCTGCATCGCTGAATTGTAAATATTACCCGATTTTAAAGGCAACACCCATGCTTAGTCTATCTCACCAGATGGACACGTATTCACCACCATGGATTACTGGCATGATTGGAATATGCACAATAATATGTCAGTGGTGCACTCAAATGGATTTTCTCATCGCTCTTTAAACAACCAGTATAAAGGCACTTGAAAGGGGGTGGGGTATAATATGCAAAAATAGTTCAAACTATATATATGACACTCTGGATATTCTCTCTACAAAATGGGACTTACTATATCAATGCATAGATAAGCTTAAGTCACTTTACCAAAGTGCTGGAACAATTACTGGCTTCACGTAGTTGCTCCCGTTTGTATGGGAATGCTGGGCCACTCAGCAAAGCAGGAAACTGATTTATAGGAGATATCCAGTATTCCGAAAAAAAAAAAAAAAAAAACTAAAAAAAAAGTCCTCCAATTATGATAAAATTCCAAAGAGGCGGCTTTCTCTTTTGCCCAGAATCCCTTTTCCATCTTGGTCAGAAGCCCTGAAAATTATTCATATGTGCTTTGTTACTTATTCTATATACACTAGTCACACTTATTACACAGGTTAAGGGTATGATTGCAACACTCTTTTGAAACCTATTTTCTTTGGGTTTTACTTACATACAAAAACAAATAAAATAAATAAAAATGTCTTTTTTTGGTTTTCAATTGACTGGTTGGCTCGGAAGTTGAATAAAAAGGATCTTATTTTTTATATATATATATATATATATATATATAAATACTGCACTGTTATGTGAGTGTGTCCATGGTTGGAGCAAATTATAAATAACACAGTTCTCCTTTTTTTTTTTTAAATGGCTATACTGCAAAATGTGTAGAGAAAGGCACTTTTAACAGTCAATGCATCCTGTGTGCATTTTTCTGGGTGAAGGTCTCTTTCCTCCTGTGTCTGAGGTGCAGGTTCATTGAAATTGAGGTGAGAGTTAAAATACTGTGGGCAGCATACAGGCATTTAGTTATGTGTCATAGCTGGGCAATTGAACTCTGCTGATGTAACACAGAGTTGGTGGTCTCCTCTCTAGCTGGGGGAGTAACGGTCAATGGTGCGTGCCTCTGCAGAGAGCTGTTGAGAGGCAGGTGGTAGTGGCAGGACATCCATCTTATCATGGGTGAGGCCTAGGTGCTCTGCAGTTAGTTTGGACAGTGGATAAAGGCTCTCCATGGCCTTGGCATCTGCCAGCAACTGCTGAGAGGCCTGTGCGAGAAGCTCCGAGGCCTTCTCTTGTTTCAGGCCTAGATGTTCAGCTGCATACTTACTTAGGGGAAAGATGCCTTCAGAGAAGTCCATCTTCAGCTTGCCATCAGATATGAATCCCCCACCATTCCCTCCACTGCTGTGCATCTTCATGTGACTAATGAGGTTCCGCTGCTGGGCAAATTTTCCACCACACACCTGGCACTCATACGGCTTTTCACCAGAGTGAATGCGCATATGCTCAGTGAGCCTGTACTGCCTAGTGAAGCGCATGCCACAGGCATCGCAGGCAAAAGGCTTCAAGCCCAGGTGGCTACGCATGTGGCGGGTCATGGTGCCACGCTGGGTGAATTTCTTCCCACAGATGCTGCAGGGGTAAGGGCGGGTCAGCCAGTGGGTCTTCTCGTGCTGCCTTAGCGTGGCCGGATCTTTGTAGGTTTTGTCACAGGAGGCACAGCGATATGGCCGAATCATTTCCCCAATGCCCCCTGGATGTAGGTTCTGCCCTGATTTACTGTCTAGGTAGGTGCTGTGGAGGCTGCCGGTGCTGTTCAGGTTTGTGGGTCCATTGGTGTTGGCGGGTTTGTCAGTGCCATTGCTGTTTGGGTTTTCTAGCTCTCCCACATGGTTGAGATCCTCTTCAGCATGGGTTTCTACATGGGCATTGAGCTGCTCAGAGCTGGGGAACCCTTTGCCACATGGGATGCACACATATAGGTTATCTCCAAAGCTCTCTGGCTCATAGGGCATATGATACCTCCCGCGGGGACCAGGGGGAGATGGCCTGCCCTCGCTGCTGCCTGTTTCCTCACTGCCTGTCCCATTCTCATCCTCTCCATCACAGGTTCCTGGCCTGTCATAGCCTCCCTCACTCAGGTTCAATTTCTCCTCACTGTTTTTGTGGTGATTCATATGTTGGTGATGTGTATCTTTATCCTGCTCACCCATGCCACCACTATCATCCTCTTCATCATCCTCATCTTCATCCTCCACACTGTAGGTCATGGGCTCATTCTTCACCCAGCGATAAATGTTGGAACCATCCCTGCTGCGGTCCCCTGGTTCTTCTGAGGGCTCAGGGCTTGGGGGGCAGGGGTAACCCTCCTGGCCCTGGGAACTTGAACGCTGAAAACGAGGGAGCTGGGGCAGTGGGTTAAGGAGGGGAAAAGACCGTGGAGTAAGAGAGCCAGTGTGGTGTACAGACTCCATTTTCCCTGAGCCATTGGTAGGGCTAAGCAGAGGGCTTGTGCGGTGACTGAGTTCCCCCTCTGGCTCCTCATTAGGGTGACTCAGATGAGGATGGGTAGAATGATGCTGGGAGCTAGGGCTCTTCTTGGACAGGTCTAGGCCGTATATGGGTGAGCAGTTCCTGTCAGCAGAAGGCAAACGTAGACCTGGCTGTGGAGGCAGGGTTACTTGAGTATGAGGGTAGGGCTGCTGGCCCTGTGTAGGGACTGGAGCATAAAGCTCTCCTACATGGGGGGCCAACGAGTGGGGTGGTAGATCCTCCAGTGATTGGCCTCGTGGTGTGCTCATCACCCCACCAGGGAAGCAGGGCTGTATTACTGGAGTGGACACTCGCAGCCGTCCCCCCAGCACTCCACTGGGGCTCATTTTACTGTAAGGCAGAAACCCAGACGTGGGTCGTAAGTGGTATTTCCCATTTCTTTTTAACTTTTTTTTGCACAGGGCCACCAAGTCCAGCAGCTGCAAATAACTAGCAGCTGCTAGCACTGCACCTATGTTGGGCTCTGTTGGAGAGGTGGGGTCACCTTCACTTAAGCGTCCTGTGTATATATAGTCAAGGATGACTCGGAAAACACCAGGACTCACCATCTCATGGTCCAGGTTGATGAGGTTGTCGTGGACAACAAGGGATTTAAGGTAGAGGCTGCTGGCAGCCAGAATGTTCTTATGAGCACGAAATAGAGCATTTTGCACCACTATGATGACATCACACAAGAAGCCTTTGGTGCGTTGCGTGTTCAGTTGCAAGAGGAGGTGCCTAGCATGACTTGGGACTTCCATGGCATCCAGCATTGTCTTCCGTCCACCACCTGAAACAGTAAGAAAAGAAGTTCAGACCTTATCCAATAACCTCTATATGAACCCTAGTACACTGTTGGGTTTTTAAAATGCTGCCAAAGCCCAAAGTACAGCTGGAAGGCAGCATAGTAAACTGACACTTGAGTTCAGGATGTCATTCTTATGCCAAATTGTCTTGTTTAATAAATATTGATCGAAAAGACAACTGAAGACCTGTTACTTGAGAAGAGTACCTGAGAGAGGGTCTACATATATTATTGGTTTGCAGACAAAAAATACACTGCATTTACAGCCCAAAAGAGGTCTCTGCGGTTCACCGCACAAATCTAATGTCAAAATATTTCCGATCCATGGTCCATAAAAAGTCCAAATAAATATTTACAATTCTCCTAATAAACAAGAATATACACAATGGTGAGCACATAAGTATGTGTGCAAAACCCACAGTAAAAAGGCAAGGCAAGAAAAAAGAAAGAGGGAAAAAAAAAAAAAAAAAAAAAAAAAAAAGCATAGGTGGAAAATAGCAGTATAAATGTGTTTTCATATTGCTGTCTTCTTGATAAAGCATTCCAGAGGTGGTGTGTGAAGTTTTAAACAAAGTCTTACCGAAGGTTTTGCAAGTGTGATGAACAGCAGGTATAAACCAGTGGGACAAAAATGTGTCCAATAAATGATAGGACAGTCGGCTCCCTTTCAGCTCGGTCAAATAAGGAACTACAGACACGCTTACTGTAAATCTTATCAGAATTACAGGGCACAGGGCTGGGGTGCAAACTAATCTTTATTAACATTATATTTAAAAATGACCATTATTACCAGGGACGTTTAACAAAAATAACATCTCTACTCTGTATTAGATCCTGTATTACAAAGCCCTATTACATAACCTATACACATTTTACAGGATGTGTTGTTTAAACACTGCTACAGAGTAAGTGTACTTTATATACAAGATAAAACAGATTTCTGGGGTCCCTTAGGGCTTGACTTCAGTGATGGGAAACCAGCAGCTAAATAAATAAGGTCAGCCATAGTCATCCCGACTTTAGTTCATCCTCTCTTTGTTTATGTCCTTGCACGTTCGCTTCTTTTAAGAGGAATAAGGAAGTCTGTATTTATAAGCTTAACTTTTATTTTTCCCTTAATGTTTTAGTGCATGTTTACCGTTCTGATAGATGATACTGTAAACGCTTCATTAATGTGCAGAAGAAAACAAAACGTAGTCAGTACTGTTAGTGAGCATGCACGACCCGGAGCACCAGTATGGTTTTAAATGAGGCAATGAAAACACATTCTGTTTCGGGTTTTTTTTTTTTTTTTTTTTGGTTTGTTTGTTGTTGTTTTTTTGTTTTGTTTTTTGTCACTCTGCAAAATCAGGGTGATCCGTGTAAACGTGTCAAAATGGCATGAGGGTAAATATACAAGTGATCAGATGCACGGATCTCTCCCTCACACTTCTCTACAGACGGAGTTGCACTCCGGGCGATGTGCTTTACTGCGCGCGCAGCTGATCAAGTGCGGCTGCACAGAAATGCAGTGACACGCTCCTAAAACTGTTCTCACAGCTATCCGTGTACTGACGGCAAAATACTCAGTAACTTTGAACAGTAAACTATAAGTTAACAATCTGTCACAAAACAAACAACTTGCAAAAATAAATAAAAATATATAGATAATCTGTAAGACTCAGCACGACAAAATTAAAAACAAACTAATACTAATAATATTTATTATTATTATTATTATTATTATTATTATTATTATAAAAGGCCGTAGATAGCAACATATCAAACCATGAATCTTTAGGACTATAGTACACCTGTAGCACCTGTGCTCCGTTTGCTGCCTGCTTTAAGCATTAGGTTACAGTTCATTTTACGCATTTCTGTTTTTGACATGAAGGAATAGTATTTGCAATAGGCTAATAATAATAATAATCTCAACATCCGCTACAAATATTTACGTCTTAGAAAACATGTTTAAATATATATAACTACATCCTTTATGAGCCTATACCTTTATTTATTACCGAAACTGTCATGCAGATTAATGTAATGCGATGGTCATCGACACTAGTGACCTTACACTAGTGACCTCACCTAGATCCCTCCTTGTGAAAAACCCCCACAGCTTGGGGTTTGCCTCAGTAATTTTCCTTAGTAATTCCTTAGCAAGCTTGGCTGATCATTTCGTCATTTGCAGGTGTAATATAAATCGAAAGGAGAAAGGGTCATAGTTAAGAACGACAGTGTTTGGGGGAAACCCCAAAAAACACAAAAATTCATGACTTATTGTCAATCTTTTTTTTCTCTGAGTGTGTGTTGGTTTTGTCACTGCTTGCAGAAATAATACAATATACCAAGAGAACAGCATTTAAAAGAGCTGCGTTAAATTTGCCTGTTTCTAAATATGACCAATAACATCACATTTTTTTGTCGATTAAGGCATGAAACATCCCCTCTTTTCTGTCAGGCGCTCACAGTGTCGAGCGAAAAGGGAAGTGGTAGCACAAGTAAATCATGTTTAAAAAGCTTTGTTTGAACTCCACGCGTAAACACTTATATCCTCCTGTACATGTCCCTTGTGCTTTTTACAAACAGTGATTAGACAAATGTGTCTCCTCTGAAGACTTTTGCAGCCTAAAATAAACCCCCAATTATTGAATGTCAAATACCTTACATACCAGTTACAAGTCCTAAAAATTAATGTTAATTATCAAAATACACGGACCTAATCTTAATCCTAATAAGCCCTTTTTAGATCAGCAGTGTTTGCTTTACTGAAGCCCGTTAAATAAAACACTTTACCTATAAAAAGTAAACAGGTGCAAACACAGAAGTTAGATGTAAGAAAAAGTCTTACTAAGAATAAACCTAAAGACGCTGTACATTTAAAATATATATTTTTTAAGTGCCTTCAGGATGTGGTAAGGTAACGCTTATTCAAAATGGCAATCGCCGTATTCCCATTATATAGTCTGGGTGTGATGGACTAATTTGCTATATTTGGTATGATCCATGCTCTTGCTTTAAGGCGGCCCGTGGGTCCTATTTTGGACGGTTTGGTATTCATTAGGCCCTGTGTTTTGTCTGTGTTGTCACTTGGCTGGTTTTGGGTTGAGGCAGGAGTCTAAAAGTGAGGGAATTAAAGTCTGCCTGTACCTACATCCCTCTGACCCCCCCCCCCTTCTCTTTCTCTTTCTCTTTCTTTCTCTCGCTCTCTGTTTCTCTCTCTCTCTCTCTCTCTCTCTCTCTCTCTCTCTCTCTGTGTTTCTCTCTGTCTCTTTCCACCCTCAGTCTGTCTATCAGCTCTTGACCACAACTCCATCCTCCCATTGAGATATATTTTGTCCTCAGTCTAGTGCATTATATGTTCAACAAGACATATCTTATCCATATTTTCTGTTAGGTTATTGAGGTCGTTTACAGGTCGTTTAATAGTAGTTATATACGTAGTAATTTTATAGTTAAGCCTCGAAAACCTATAGGCTATAACAGCTGATTAAAAGGCTCCGTTGGGAATAGAATAGAAAACCATCATTAAAGAATATGTGCAGTAAAAAATGTGCTTGGATTTGTTTTCGTAGCTACGTATATAACCCCAGAAAAAAAATCATAGTGTTAAAAAATAATAGCCTAATAATAACACGTTTGCCATGAAACAAATATTCGTATACGAGTACCGAGATGTTACCTAATAATTCGTTTAATATAGCTACTGAAATAATCTAATCTGATGTCAAATAAATTATGACCAAAAAAAACTTTCAGTTATCATTTATTCTAAATAAACGGTTAGGACGATCAAATGAAGGTTTTACTTAAATCAGCCCAGCTTTTTAATCAGGATTTCTATCGATTTCTATCGAGCACGATGAGTGATTTAAAGGCGCATTTTAGTCATTGCTAAAACTATATTTTTTATACAGTCCTGGTTTCGCCTTAATGTCGTGTGCACATTTGAGCCGCTCGGAGGAGAAAGTGCAGAACTCCGGCAGCAGCGTTCTCACTGTCTCTCTGTCCCTCAGCACACACACACACACACACACACACGCACACATAAGCGCGCACACACACACACGGACTCGAAGTTCATTCACAAATCCATTTAACACTGCAACAGCCGTTTTTAACACACACCAGCTCAACTTTCAATCACATTTTTAAACGTTTTCCTTCAGGCAAAGAAAGGCACTTACTTCAATCTAACAGTCTAACTGAAAGAAACACACTCTGTTATCCGCTTAAAAAAATATTGCCCTGCTCTTTCTCCTCAGCTCCTAAAGGCATCTTGTCATTTTGCGCCACTGTGAGCATTTACAGTTTGGTCATCTACTTTTTGAAGAACTGCTTAACACTATTTCAATCCTTCCCCCTTTTTTTGCATGTATATAAACGATAACAGACAAGAAATCAATTAGTTGAGGAATATGATCTTTGAATAACTAACAACTCTTTTTAATTCTAGTCTTTATTTATTAAAAAAAAAAAAAAAAAAAAAAAAACATTGTCAGGATCCCCCCAAACTTCACTTCACCACTTCTACAGGCACTAAGTTAAAGTGGCACTAGTTTCAGTGATATTCATCATCTCATTCATGCTCATGATGTCCTTACATTTCACACCCTGACAGCAGTTTAAATAACTGAAATGATCTTCACGTGCTTTTGCTTTACTTTGTGAAAACAAACAACAGTCACACATCAGCATCCATGCCTTGACCAATCGTACAAGCTCATTAAACTCTCAAACACCAGGCACTCTTAGAAAAACTCTACTGTCTGTCTTGTCACTTGGCAAATGTGCTGAAATGAACCAAATTAGACCAATAAATACATGTTGTGTTTGCCCAACAGCCTTATAGTCTAATCACACTTTTGGAGCTGAAGCCTGTAACACAATAATTTAAGGATAAAGGTATTAGACCATGAGGAATTATTCTGTTCACGTGCAAAAGCGCTACTAGACAACTTGTAAAATAAAACAAACTGTTTAGTTTTTATTATTTGTAATGCCACTAATGCAGATACACACTATTTAAGTTTATGTCGTAGCATACACATACACACACATACACAAAACGAAAAACAAGAATTAATGTAAGAATAATAGTCTATGTCCGTATATCGAAGCAGCGGGATTTTTCATTTAAAAAAAAGCCTTCGTAAAATACATTTATAAGCGTTTTAATAAGTGAGCGAATGCATACGAAGGAA
>JANDJT010000071.1:14914858-14928001 GCA_024331685.1 Stegophilus panzeri
AATTGCTATGAATCTTGTTAGCCCTCCTCTCTCTCTCTCTCTCTCTCTCGCTCTCGCACACACACACACACACTCTCTCTCTCTCTCTCTCTCTCTCTCTCCACCTCTTTCCCTCCTCCTATAAAATATGTGCCCTCGCTACAGCATGGCTTTTTTTATTGTAGTAATTTCCTTTAATTTTTATGTGTGTGTGTGTGTGTGTGTGTCTGTGTGAGTGAGTATGTGTGAGTGTATGTAAAAAGGCGAACGGAGCTGATGATGCAGTGTGCTTTAGCTCTGTGTGTGTGATGTCAGTCTACAATAAAACTCAAAAGGTAAAAGCAAGGGCAGGAACTAACAGTGACCCCAACTTGAACTTCACAACACTCCGCTGCCTCGCCTTAAAGAGACAGGCGTTTTATTGTATAGTTCTATAGAAAAACACACAGGCAGGTGATAATCCCACACAACAACAAGGTATCTTCTTCATCATATGTACACTGAGGTGGGGAAAAGGTTCATGATGCTTTGTGCTTTAAGAGCGAGTCTTATGCTGCCTGATGTCAGTTTCAAATCAATCCTCGCTTTAACAAGTCAGAATGAACTAATTCACAATAACGCATGGGGTTTAGTCTGAATACAACAGGAGAAATATATACTAACAGTGGGGGAGGACTTTGTAGAATGATATTGAATGGGACATCAAATTTACAGAGGTCTAAAATAAGCTTGCAATAAAGGTTTTTTATTGTTGTTGTCTGTTTGTAACATTTGTTAAAAGTTTAGCAGAGATATAATTTATTACGTATACACAACCTGGGTGTATTTGTGTTCTTCACAAAAGTACTGTTTAAAAAAAATTGCTTCACTGCTTTTAAAAAAGTGAAGCAATTTATTCAGTGGTTTGTTTATCGTTTATAAGTGATTAAAAGTCGTTATAGGATAGATATCCAAACTCAGGGTGTTCCTCATCTGATGAATGGTATAGCTTATACTGTGTACATGTTTTCAGATGGACACAGTGACTACTGTAGCCTATCTGTTTGAGTGCGTACATTTAAAGTGAACATACACAGGTTAAGAACTAGGCTATAAAACCACTGAACATGCAAACTACTTACTTTTTTTCCTATCATCTGCCTTATATCTACTTGACTTTTTTATTATTTATAGTGAATTATATTGCATTTAGTTAAAATATCCAATTAATCACATGTGAGGTATATAGATTTGTTGCTGTGTAAAATGAATAAGAGATTCAGTGAAGAATCAGTCTTGTCTGGTCAGCCTGTAGCGCTTTAGCAAGCTTCCCTCCAGCAAGAGTAAAAAAAGTAGGCCCACCTTTGGCCTGAAACAGTGTCAGCCATGGTGTGAACCTCATTCTTCTGAATTTAACTCCTATGACTAACTTCACACAGGAAATTCTCAGCGCAATAGGTGTTTTATTAGTCCTAATTTAGATTTTTACATTCGATGCTGTCAGTGATATCCAGCACATTGTTAGATCGTGCCATTTTATATTATTTGTTTATTTATTTATTTATTTTAATGTTATTTATTTATTTTTTGCTTCAAAAGTTTTAAACGTTTTATATATAAAAGAATAATAATAATAATAATAATAATAATAATAATAATAATAAAAGTTGCAGTAATGTCTCATCAATGTTCAGACGCAGCGGCTGCTTGTCCTGCGTCTCCATGGTAACGGCGCATTAGTCTCGCGCTCACTGAGCTCACCTAAACATGGCCGCCGCAGGTAGGCTACTCTTTGGCTCCGTTCCAATAACCACTCACCACTGCACTGTAATATCTGTCCAAAAACAGCAAACTATTTTGACATACCATTTAGTGTGCGGATTAGCACGCGGCCACAGTCGCACCCCAGAGCACACTCTCTCTCCGTCTTTTTTTTTTTTTTTTTTTTTAACCCACCTCGGAGTCATGTCTGATGGACCGCTCGGCTGAGTTCTCTCTCTCTCTCTCTCTCTCTCTCTCTCTGCAGGATTTCCTCATCCACAGATATCCAAAAAAAAAGTCCTCTGCTGATCGCTACCTTGAGTTATGGTGGAGTCTAGCTCTTCTTCGCTTCTTCTTCTTCTTCTCCCTCTCTGTGTGTCTCGCTCTCTTTTGACTCCGCACGTGCCGCGGTTTGTATCGGACGTTCCGGTTGGAGTTGCTCTCGATGCTGAGTGTAGCGACCTGCTGACCGCGCGCGCAGCGACACCTACTGGTTAACGCATGCGCTGTGAGCACCGGAGAGCACCAGCGGCCAGCAAACTCTGAAACGTCAATATCTTTCACAACGTTCGCAAAATGTATACATGCAGTACGTATGTCTGGTCTTTTAACTCCTAACACCTATGATATAGATGCACTTTGTATTGGTACAGCTACTGTTTACAGTCCATCTGCTGCTCTATAGCTACTTACAGTCTATCAGACCTCTTTTTACACAATCTGTCACTGGAAGTTTTTTGTATTAGGGACAAATTGTGTACAGTTTCATTCTTTTTCACCTCAATCTGTTATATTAATAGTTGTGGGAAAATTTGTGATTTTTTTTTTTTTAAACTAGAAATAATATAAAGATATTTATGGGGAAACCCCTGAATGCTATTAAAGCCACCTTGTAATTTTTAAAGGGAATACATTCACAGCAACTTCATAATGCACGATTCAAGAGAGGACAACAGGGTTTTTTTTTTCTTCTTAACATTTTTCAATCAATGCCAGTATATATTATGATTTTACAGTTTTAGTTTGCTGGCTACAGGTTTGTTGTTTTGAGGAGAGTTAAAGTGGCAGTTTGCAAACAGGGACCCTTTCCTGTAGACTAATAATAATAATAATAATAATAATAATAATAATAATAATATCACATCTTATATCAATTTAATGAAGATAATCCAATATTAGGAAGATATGTACCATCATATTTATGTATTTCAGGCTTGAGAGCTATCTATTGCTGAAAATTCCACAGGTGTGTTATAATTTAGACTTTCTTTCTGATTTAAAAATTGCAGTCAGATTCAAGCTAAATTACTTATACACTCTTAGAAACGTTCAGGTTCTTGTTCCTCTGAGGAAACAATAAAAAGTTTCATGGAGAAACCCACAAGTGTTTCCCTTTCAGAAAGGTTTCCAAGTAGAACCTAAGTATCCGGCATTATCGGATGAAACTGTATAGAACCACTGAAAAAAAATTGATTAGGTAATTAGGTTTATGTGAACTGTAAGAACCTCAGCAGTGGCTGATCACAACCCTTACCACAGGGACATCATTTAAAAAATGCAGACTCCTGCCAATACTACACCTATACCTCTGAGAGATCTCAGACCCCATTTTGAGAACTATGATAACATGCTGTAGAGGTAATTAAAAAGGTAACTATTTAATTATTAATTATTTAATCATTTGAACTAAGCATAGCCAAACACTTTTAAAAAAGGTACTAAAATATTCAGATGTTTCATGGTTGTATATCTCATTTCTGTGAAATTGTTATTTTTAAATGGGTTAAACATGTCATTAAAACCAGTTGCAGAGGTTGTGACTGTGCACTTTGCAGAACTGAGCCTTCTTACTTCCTGAGTAATCAGAATGACCAGTGATACATCACTGATCCCTGATCAATTCTAGCATCATTATTAATTATACAAATAACTTTACACACTTCAAACTGGCTTCAACAAATTCACTCATGTTGCCGTACAATACAGTTGTCATATTGCCATGTTCATTATTCTTCAGTTTTAGCGGCATACAGGTTGTGGTTCAGTGCAGCAATAATAGTGATGATTGAGAGAGACACTCACCTGACAGTAGTCTGTTTGTCACTGCCCCTGAGCTTTGAATCACTTTAACAGATGACTGATGTCCGTTCCAGGGCCTTTCCTTTCGAATTACCCAAGATCAAGATGCTGCTCTTTCACTAGAGTGGTCAAAGTCACAGGAGTCCAGCTTAAAAGAAGAGGAGGTATTGTCTCTCACTTCCAGTTTCCCTTGATGAACTGTTGATAACCTCAGTGAAACAGATAGGCAAAGCTAGACAAAGGACAGATGTGAGCCCTCCAGCACCTGGTTGTTTTTCAGTTCACTTTTAACGCCAAAGTGTGGAATATAATTCATAAGCCATAAGTATTGGTGGCAGAAACAGTGGTTAAAGATAGCAAACAATAGCTTGGGAGAAAGCTGCAAGCTGCAATATGATGTTTTACTGCTTGACCTTCTGGACTTGTATTCCTAAAATAAATGTGGGTCATCATGGAGGTGTTAACATGCAGCAATCTTTGAGCATATTTTATTTTTCACGTTTCAGGTAGCGATAGCTGAAGTTAAACTGTAATTGGAAGAAAGGAGAAAGAAATTCCACCGTCTGCAGTAACTGATGTTAGCCACAACGAATTGAAGAAAAACAAATAGAAACATCTATTCATTAATCTTCAATAACTGTTTTATTCTGCAGATTCATGATGATTCCGGAGCCTATCCTGGGAACACTGGGCATAAGGTGGGAATACACCAAGGATACGCTACCAGTCCAGTACAGGTCACACAACATGAATAGACAATAACATAACAGCAAAATGCTGCAGCAAATGCTCAGATACACTGTTCTTTATCATATCCTCTTTATCAAGGCCTCTGCCAAACTTTAAATCTAACTTGTCCAAACACTATTTAAAGAAATCTCCGTTAAGACCAGTGTTGAACGATGAACTCTAATTGAACTGTCAGCACTTATACACCTCCAGATCGATTATGTAAGCAGTGATTTCATTTGAATTAACAGAGAATACACAAAGCAGCTTCCTTATGACCTGCTGGAAAACCCCAGGTAGACAGAGTGACATTTAACAATGATGAAGATATTACTTCAGCAAGTTGCCTATATATATATATATTGTAAACATAACGCAAAAATGCCAAGTGGTATAAAAATAGTAGCCAAAAAGGATTTTCAAAGGGCATTTTTTTCTCAATTCCTTGTTTTTTGTTTGCGGTAGCTAAATATTTTTGCACCTTGCTGAAGTTAAATCTATGCAATATTCACTTTTTTCGTGACTATTAAAGTCCACGATTTGACTCCATAGCCACACAGCTTCTCACAGCTTCAGGGTTTGATCCTGAGCTCAGGTTTCTGTCTGAATGGAGTTTGCATGTTCTCTGGGTTTCCTCCAGGTTCTACAGTTTTTTTCTCACTTCTCAGAAACATGCTAGTCTAAGTTGCGCTAGGGTGTGTGTGTGTGTGTGTGTGTGTGCGTGCATGGTATCCAGGGTGTGTTCCTGCCTCACACACAGTGGTTCTGGGATAGGCTGTAGATCCACCATTATCCATTATCCTTGATCGGGATGAAGCAGTTACTGAAGATGAAGGAACAAATGAACTAAATGGTGCAGGGAATCTGCCAGACACAACAAGAAGAATAACTATTTGTATGTTTTCTGTTAGTTTTCCCTGAGGTCCACAGGGTCCACAGCATTTCATTTCAATGCACACTGGGAATGACTAATAACATTCCAATTAAGTTATTCTTACTCCATAAGGAACTGGCAGATGGCCTGAAGTCGATGCAGAGGAGTTTGGGAACTGGGGTGAAGAGGGTAAGATTTAACCAGAGCATCCCCTTTATGGTAGAATGATGAGCACTCTCTCTATTTGTGGTCTGCTCACATGCACGAACATTGACCCATTGCTGCCAGACTCACTCCGTTTGAATCAGTATCACACCAAGAATTTTGCAGTAGGACTGACATTTACATGCACCCTGTCCTAATTCACTCTAATGAGATGTGCTGAGACAGCTTTAATGCACGGGCATGCACCAGGAGGATGATTTGCATCCTCTTATTCTTTTCTGAGAGAACCCTGGCCGACATGCGGCTCCATCCTGCGCTGGAAGTGTGTGCCGCTTAGTGGAGATGAAAGCTAAATTGAAGGACTTTCGTGATTGATAGTGATGATATGAGTGCGGGCTTTAATTGGGCACATTGGGATTGGCGAAAAGGCACGTGCACCACTCTCTGGCCAACTGCTTCTCTATGGAACTCAATGGCCCAGTGGTGCGACTCGTTCAAAATACCTTCACAGGCATGTGTCTATTGTTACCAGATGTCACTCTGAAACGTGGCCTTTTTTTGTTTCAGAGTGTTTAAGAGTGTGTTGTGTACCACGGCCCCATGCCTCCTGTGTGTGTCCTATGTTCTTGGCTGGTTCCCTTCTTTCTCAATGCCAGGTGCTGCAGCAGCAGAGCTGTTGGTTATGGGTTCTGTCTGTGTGTGCACAGCGGACCCGCCAGAGGATAATCTGCAGGGCACATGGCTGTACACTGAGCAATCTCCGCCGCCTTCCCTCTCCTCATTAGCTCTACACAGACCAGCCATACGCTCCACTTAAAACACACACACACACACACACACTGCAAAAGGGAAGAGTGGCCTTTGTTTTCTGTGTCCTACATACAACCCTTGTTGAACCTCCTCCTTTTCTCCCCTCTCCACCATGTAAATCTCTTTTCTGGCTTAATTCTCGCTGAAAACCATATGGTGTGTGACATCATGAGGCCAGGAAGTAGAGAGCGAGAAAGACAGACCAAATGAGAGCAAGGGAAAGAGAACGATTGCACCACCAGGTCTCTGTTCAGTGATGTCAGCAGAAAGGCATGCTCGGAGGCCTGTTGGGGGGTGAAGGGAGCAGGTTGGAAGTGTTTTCGCTTTTCTAGATTTCATCCCCACCTGTATAATCAGAGTACAGCAGGGAAAGTAGCAGGGGTGCTTGTGGACTCAGTGAGAATCGCTTTGCATTCTGGGGTTGTCCCTCTACTGGCATGGGGAATGTTTGTGCTCACTCATCATACACACGTATTCTCGTTTTCACGCCATATCCTGTTGGCTCTCTTGGCAGTGAAGTTAAGTTTGGCATATGGATTGCATGGTTTTTTTTGTTGCCACATTATGGAAAAGTAAACATTAACATCACTGAGAAACAGAACTTTCTAAGAGTTCTGAATGCTACCGATGAAAGCCTACATGTACATCATGAAAGCATATAGGATAGATTCGATCCTTCTTGAGCTCTTGATGAGTGCAATGCGTGCAGTATAGTAATGCATGGAGACCTGGAAGAGAAGCAGACTTGACATCTGGGATATACGTTAAAGGCTCACAATGCGAAAAACCGTTTGCACCGAGTTGCCTTAATGAGACAAAAGTGCACATTCTACATCTGTTTGTATTGAACCATGAGATTTTCCATGTTTATACGCTATGATAGACAGAATCTAGGATTTCTCCTCCTACTCCTCAGTGGACTTCACGTCTGTTTCCGCTGCCCTCTCTTTTTCCCCCACTCCCCACTCTGTCTTGCTCCATCTCAGCTCCATCCAACTGCTCTGCTCTGTTTATCTCTATCTCTCTCATCCTCTTAGTCTCTCTCACTGACGAGTCGCAATCTGCGCACCAGGCCTTTTTGTCTGACAGCCTCCCTCCCCTCCTGCATTCGCTCGCTGGGTGAACTCTTCAGCTTTGTTGGGAGGTCCTGGTCTCCATACCACCACCACCACTATCCCCCTTCCTGCCAGCTCTCTATCAGCACGTACACACACACATATACACACACACACACTACCCCTCTCTTCTCCTCTGATTAATGGCAGAGCTGGGGAGTATGCCAGGCCAGTTCCTTGCTTAGTGAAGTGAAGGGAGAGGAAAGGAAGGCAAGGCGAGGCAGGGTTGCTGCAGCTGTGGTTTTGGAGTCTGTCTCTCGGCCCCTGCTCTGCCCCCTTTCTCTCTCCATCTCCTCTCTGGCTCCTCCAGGGACACACGCCTTGGCCAGGCCCCAGGAACCAAGAACCAGGGAGTCAGGACTAGGGGGACAAAAAAAGGGGAAACAAGAAAGCAAGGCTGTGATGTATAGCGGGGGCGACTGCACGGGCGAACTGAGGGTGAATTTAAGGAAAACGGCAGGATGTTCGAGTTTTTTTGGCAGGAATTAAAGATAGCTCCAAAAAGTTCAGGGAACAGCAGGAATGCCATGAAAGTCTGAAAGAATCGTAGGTTACACTTACATTGACATGATATGTGATGAGCTGATGATAGTAGATGGCACATTCTTCATCAGTTATTTATAGAGTATATCCTAATCCCTTAAATTTGGAGGAAATAACTTATGAGGTCAGAGGAAACCCTCAAGGAGTATTGTGTCCTTATTCAGGATATAAATGTAAGTACACTCAAATCTGCTTTAGATACAGTATATGGAGGTGTTATACCATGTGGATTTCAGTATTCGGTGCAGTTTTGATGTACTCTCTCTCTTTTAATGTTTTATGAGCTGTAGGGCTGTGGTGTGCTGACCTCCCTCTCACCCCAGTGCCACCCAGCCAGTGCGGGACTCAGGCGCGATTGGCCCCTGCCAAAACTGCACAGCGGCACATCTGCTATCCATAAACGCCAGCCACTCACTTCATCTCCCTCGCCCACCCCCTACCTCCTCCACTTCTCCTGTTGGTTTATTTCTGCTTTGCCATCTGAGCAGGCCATGTACTGTTCTCCTGCCATCTTGGGTTTTTTTTCTTCTTTTTTCGACTCTGCCCAAGCAAGCAGTGGTTGTTCTCTTATTCCTGTCCTTCGCAACCCCATGCTCCATCTCTCCCTCTTTATCTTGTTCCAACGGAAAAATTTCTCACCCATTATATCCTAAACTGGAAGCCAGCTGAGTGTGGTGGCTGTGAATTAGGAGCCGCAGGACGATCCAGCTCCAAGCCACCAGCATTAACCCTTTCTGCTCTTCCCACGGCACAGTGCTATCACTGTCTGCATGAGATAGCCTAATTATATCGCTCCAGTTTGGCTTTGTTGTGAGACATGCATTACTTTCACTCAACACTCAGTAAACCGAACATTTCCTTCTGCAAAGGGCAGGGATGTTTTCGGGTGATCTGTGCGGTTCTAGAGGAAAGCTCCCCATCCACATTCCATTCTTGTGTTGCTTAAAGTTAAGGACAATCTCCAGTGTGGGAGGATTAGATTTCCTCTCTAGATCATAAGCATTTGGCCAGGCGCACCACACCCATTAGCTTTAAAAAAAAAAAAAAAAAAAAAAAAAGATGTGTTTAACACGTCCTCCCTGAATACCCTGTGTGCACTACGGCCTAAAAAAATGAACAAAGAAAATAAATTGAGTGCCTCAACTTAACCGTCCAGAGCTTCAAGTGCACCCCTAGGTAATAAAGAAGTATTACCCTTGTGCAATTGTTTTACCATTATTTTGACTTTTTTTCCACTGTAATCAAATTCACAGTGTGCAAAAAAAAAATCACATACTGAACTTTTGCTCCTTTATATCCTGGATCACTCTGTCCTTTCCAAGCCCAAGTATTCACCTTTTCTTTTCCCAGACATATTGGCATGAATCTACGGTGGGGTCCCAGCAGAACCCTGGATGAATCATGTAGCTGTAAGCATGCAAGAGCAGTGTCTTATGATAAATTTTACAAATCATAAATCATTGTTTCTTATAAAAAATAAAAAATAAAAAGAGGAGGGGGTGTTCAGAGCAAGGGAGAGAAAGTGTGTGCAGAAAAACATTTGGGAATCCTGAGAGAAAACAAAAGCAAGGTAACATTCTGTGTGTGTGTGTGAGTGTGTGAGTGTGAATGGTGGTGAAAATGGGGCTTCAGGTCAGAGGGACCATTGGGGAGTGGGAGTGGTGGAGGAGGCAGAGGAGTAGAGGATTGTGGAAACACAGCCAGTGGCTTCGGACTGAAGCCATGTTCTTCCACCAGAAAGTCCAACAGAAGTCTGCTGAGCTTTGCGTATACATATACAACACTGTCTCATCTAATTTATCTAAGCGTAAGTGGTCAAGTGAGGATAAAGACCATTATTTTTGGTTCGAATTGAAGATGAGCTCATGATGGCATCATTTAATACATGTCCATGGATGTTACTGTCAACTCCGAAGACATTATTAGTCGGGATTTCAGCAGGAATTCTGCTCAAGATCCAGCGTAATCCTTGTTAAACTTGCAATAAATGCTCTGCAAATTAAAACTGTCGGACACAATGGCACATCAGGTAACATTACTGCCTCAGTTCCAGGCGCTCTGTTTCAATTCTGAACTTGGGTTATTGTCTGTGTGGAGTTTCACATGTTCTCCCCATGTGTTTCCTCTCGGTTCTACACATCTGATCCACCTACATCCCACTAAAGTGAATATATGAGCATGGTGTGTGCATGCAGGGTCTGTTCCTGCCTAGTTCTCATTGTTCCAAGGACAAACTCTGGATGCACCAAGACTCAGACCAGGATAAAGCAGTTCCTGAAGATGAAGGAAATGTCAAAGGCTGAGAATTAACTACACAATACTAAATGGTGGTCATGTGTCATGAAATGGCTGCAACAAGCAGATGATTATATAAAATGATGTAGTGATTTCAGAATACTATTAGACCTCAGGAAGAAATAAGTACTCAAACGTCAATCCATCAAAAGCTCCGACAGCCAAGCGCCTTCATTTTAATACACGCATGCCATCTAGTGGCCATCGTAAGCAATGCTTAAATACAGATTTGTCAAAGACAAATGTATATTTCATTCATTCGTTTATTCTGGTAGAACTGTATATACTGTGATAGAAGCCAATCGTGTGAAAGTCATGTCCACTGCTTCTGTCAGTCCATAATCATCTCTCCTCTTTCTACTCCATGTCAACATCATGGAGATCCTCCGGCTCCTCTTTCTTCACCCAGAGCACAGGATGAGGCACATAGGGGTCATATGTCCAGCGAGGATACACTCTCTTATACAGGTTCATCAACACCGTGTCCTGAGAACGCAGCTGACTGTCAAATACACATTTCATGTGACCATGCGTACCTGTGTAAAAAGAGGAACAGAGAAAAATGCACTTTAGTTTCAATCTCTGACCGCAAATGTCAAGCCGTTTTCATGAGATGTAACTCCACGCGACTCAATTTATGGCTGACTGAAACTCAAGTTTAGTTCCACGATGAAGAATTGTACTTTTTTTTTTTTTTTCTTCCCCCTTCCCCTCACCCAAAGCCTCCTTGATGTGTCCTCTCCGTCCCCACTTCGTACGCAACTCCACTGGCTTAAACCACAAAATATCATCTGCAAGGAAAGTCACAAATGAGAAAGTTTAGTTTTGGTAACACAAAACTGCCCCCTGCTGCTTATGAACTGTTCCTGAGCTGCTTGTATAATTTCACATGAGCAGTGATCCTCCTCCTCACCCCTGTTGAAGAACATGTAGCGGACAACGGCAGAACGGCGGTTAATCTTGAAGGGGTGTCCACTCAGTACGATCCTCTTCAGCACTACACGCTGAGGGTCACAGCTCAGAAGGCTGCCTGTGGCCACCAGGTCCTGCATTCCTGAAGCAAGAAGAATCACAGTGAACAATCAGCTCATTACAAACACACTTAACAGTAAAGCATGACCAGGAGGTGTGTCTTACCATTGACCCTCTGTTTGAAGAGCAGGACTCCGGCAGTCGGGAAGGTGATTGGAGCGTAAATGGACACAACCGTAGGAGCATCAGCACGTAGAAAACGCTCCATCTTATGCTTGTCCCCTAAAAATATTTAAATATCTCTCAACTTATGTGGAATGTTGGTAAATCCTCATTTGTAATGTTGCAAGTTCCCCATTACATGTAACTCTGAACCATTATAAATAATCCATTATAAATAGAATAATAACTTAAAATAAAATGTTTTGTTAATGACCAGGAAACTACTAAATGGTGGAACATCTCTATACATTTGTCATTATTAATATGCTCAGATGTATGAATGTGCAGTCTGCCCCTAAAGCCTCCTGCCATCACACACAACTATCTGGTTAGTTACTTGCTCATGAGCTAGCTTGCATGTGTCACAGATTTTATTCAACTCTCAAAGTTCCTTGGGAATTTATTTAAATTGTCAAAATATACCCCAATCAATAACTTTAGCTAAGCTGGCACACACATTGTGTGGCTAAAAGTTCAGGGTATCACATCATGATCTAATAATTTGCATAACAGACACGATTGGTTCAAACTAAGCGGAGCCTATTTTGTGACATCACAAACTGAGCTGAATCCTGAATCATTTTTTAAAGAAATCTGAGAATGCAAAATAGAAATAAAACTGACCCAAATATCAATCTATAGTGCTTTGAAAACGTATTTGCCCCTATCCTGATTTCTTCCGTTTTTGTGTCTCTCTCATATTAAATATTTTTAGATCTTCAAATGAAATACGACATAAAACAAAAGGCAACCCGAGTAAACACACAGTACAGTTTTTTTTTATTATTTATTTATTGAAGCACAAAAAAAAAAAAAAGGTGAAAAACTAAGTGCCCCCTTAACCTTCTGGTTGTGCCACCTTTAGCAGCAATTACTGCAACTAAACACTTCCAATAACTGGAGATCAGTCTTTCACTTAATTCTAGGACTAGGACTTACTACTATGCTTTGGATCACTGTCTTGCTGCATAATCCAGTTGCGCTTGAGGTTCAACTTGTGGATGTAAGACCAGACATTCTCCTTCAGGATTTTCTGGTAGAGCGCAGAATTCATTTGAGTTTAGGTTTCCTTCAATTATTGCAAGTTACCCAGGCCCTGAAGCAGCAAAGCATCCCAACACCATCACACTTCCATCACCATGCTTGACCGTAGGTATGATCATCTTTTTGTGGGACCCCTGTCTTCCAAACAGTTTCACTTTTGACTCAGCAATCCACAGAACATTCTCCCAAAAGGTTTGAGGATCATCAAGGTGCATTTTGGCAAAATTCAGATGAGCCTTAATATTCTTCTGGGTTAGCAGTGGTTAACCTCTCCACTCTTCCATGGCATTTTTGCCCAGTGTCTCTGATAGTGGAGTCATGAACAGTGACCTTTATTGATGCAAGAGAGGCTTGTAGCTCCTTTGACATTGTCCTTGGCTCTTTTGTGACTTGCTGAATGAGTCATTGCTGTGCTGTTGGAGGAATTCTGGAAGGTCGGCTACTTCTGCGAAGGTTCACTACTGTGCCGAGTTTTCCCATTTGGAGATAACGACTCTCCCTGTGGTTCTTTGGAGTCCCAGAACCTTTGAAATAGCTTTGTAACCCTTCCCAGACTGATGTATTTCAATCACCTTC
>JANDJT010000071.1:14928212-14950915 GCA_024331685.1 Stegophilus panzeri
GGCAAATACATTTTCACACAGGCCCAGTTGGTACTGGATAACTTTTTTGCTTCAATAAATAACATTATCATTTAAAAACTGAATTTTGTGTTTACTCAGGTTGCCTGATATACACAAAAACAGAAGAAATCAGGCAAATACTTTTTCACAGCACTGTATTTAATTGGAATCAACTGTCCAAGAGGTGTGTGCAGGACTGTTTTGTCTTTTTAGTCTTTTTAATCCCATTTGCGCCCACTCCCAAAGGAATTCTGAACAATCCTGCCTGCTTCCGCAGTTATTTTTGTCCCTGACCGGGATAAAGTATTTCTTGAAAATGAATGAATGAACACAGTAAATTAGACAGTCGCGCAAACTGTCCAAAGCACACGTTTATCAACAGGTATGGGTATCACATATAGTAGTTAATAAGGGCCATACCAGTGGTGTGCTGAGAGAAGATGGGAGAAGCTCGGAAGCGTCTGAAGCCACACTGGAAAATCAGCTCCTCTTTAGATGCAATGGGCTCGTTGAAACCCGGATGCCGTCCTACCAGCACATGCATCACTGACATCTACACAAAGACCAAAAAAACGGGTGCTTCTTATTATTTTATTAATATATTTTTATTAAAATAAAGCAAATGCACATTATAGTCAACATCCTGTTGCTCTGATCAACTGATCAGATCAAGGGAAACTCGATCAAGGTGGATAGAAGGCCTCTAGTTTTAACCAGTATGATCACGTTTTGGAAAAGCAATCAAACTGACCAAGTTGACTAATGAGGTTCTATTCTATTCAGGCTGTTCAATTGACAGATGGATGAATGAATGAATAAATGAATGTTTTCGATACCTTCTGTTCATGTGGGAGGAGGGAGACCAGCACCAGGGGTTTGCCTGCCTGAAAGCTCTCCATCACTGAAACAGGCACGTCCTCAATGTGCAGTGTCACGTACCAGCCAACCTGCATGATCACATGACATCACACATTATCAACATCTGAGCAGGACAAGAAAATACACCTTGTTTTTTGCATTATTGAGGCAACTCACTCACTCTCTCACTCACACTCTCTCACTCACACTCTCTCACCATGGCCCCTTCCTCCTCAGTGGCTGCCTCGGCCAGGACGCGGCGACGCGTGCGCTCAAAGTTCTGGAACTGGAAGATGCGCGAGTAGTTGAGAGGCAGGTTCTCCATGGGGTCCCATGGAGAGGAGCGGAAACTTTTCAGACCTCTGTACCTCTGAAATCTGAGACACATCCCCAACCAAACAAAGCTGTGAGTCTGACCTTCGCACTTTACTAAAGGATCTGTGTAGGTGTTAAATTTCAAAGTGTGTCAGACCTCCAGCAAGGAAAGAAAGATTATTCATATGCACGATGCTACGCAGAGGCTGTAGCAACTGGATGTGGAGAAGCCACTGCTATATCAAAACCGGATACTAACAAATTTCTTTGTAAACCGTTCACAAGAGTATTTACATAAACGTGATCATGAAAATCCAGATAGTTATAAAACCGTCTAGATCATGCGAGATCTCCTGAGTTTGTGTAAATGTACGTATAAGGAGCCTTAATCTGAAGCCTCGACTAGGTTTCAGATCATATGATTGACATGAGTTACTCTGATTTTATTTCAATTGACATGTTAAGTTTATAAAGCTTCTTTATTTCAAGTGCAGACACAAATTTAGTGAAAAAGTTCATCTGTGCCTACAGTTTGACATTCTGCAGTGGTGGAGCTGTGTTCAAGGCTTAGAATGCGCTCTTTAACCGTTTAGTCATGTTTTTGTTGTTTTCTGCTTTCTATGAGGTGTTATGTAGTTTTTGTTGGCATCACTAACTAAGAAAATACATGAGTATAAAGAAAATCAACTGTTGTATAAATAATAAATTATTGTAAATCTGTCTTGGCATTTTTAGTATGGTTTGGCCTACGAAAACATTTACACGCAACTTTGCTGAAAGATTAATAAATGAGGCCCTTCGTGTTTTAACAAAGAGCAGTTGAAACATTTTGTCCTTCACCTTGTCCTAGCAGAAACATCTAACGGTGTGTCCACTTCATCAGGGAACATTTCGTGTGAGCGAGCTTCACGATAGCGCTTCAGCCCGTCTTCCTCCTCGGCCTCATCCATGGCTTCGTCGTACTTCTGCTCAGCTCCAACACGGCCTGCAGAGCTTATTTCCTCCTCTTCCTCATCCTCATCATCCTTTCCAGCATCATGACAAGCCTCACCGTCCTTAATGAAGGAAGAGTAAGCACATAGGAGTGGACGATGACAAAAATATCGTAACAATATTTGCCTTCACAATACGTTAGAGACATGGGAATAGATTTATTTAGGATGTGGGTAGAATTGGATTCTACACACAGCACATTAGCACTATATGTCTAACGATTTAATCATTTAATAATATTATAAAAAGAACTGGAGACAAAGCTAACTAGATCATAATATTTCAGAAAGGTGCATCATGGACAGATTTTTCAAGATGATAATACTTTGTCCTCTTGCTATAGAACTATAAGCGACCAAAAAATTTTGAAAACCCAAAATCAGCAGCAGAGAGAAAGATTCAGATTTTGTTGCCGATTGTAATTCTCCTTTGAAAATCTTTTTGGTTATATACATGGTTTAAACTTGGTCCAGAAATCTATTTTCTTCTTTGATATCCATCACTAAACATAGACAGCCTTTGTCAGGCGCGAGCATGTGGCCACTGAGATGGGAAAGGGGCAAGACATACTGCTGGGGTGAATCCACACCCTGGAGGGGTCAAGCTGCAGAACAATCACAGGTGCACTAATAAAAATAATCTCCCTGAATCATCTGTGGTACCACTTCCCTCCTTGTTAACATCTTGCATTGTGAAGCCCTCTTTGGTGCTCAACCAGACATCAAACACATGCTAATTGGGATTAAAGGAAAATAAAGCTTCCAAACATGAGGAGCTTCCCCCCTGCTCCTTTCAAGCCTAGCTGGTATAAATAAAGGGCCGCCTGCTCTGTAAGCCCCAACAGGAAGCCCTGTCCAAAGTGGAGGAAGTCAGAAGGCTTCTCTCGGGACAGGCCTGCCGCTCCAAACACTATTGTTGCTCTGCGCAGCCTGGCACTAAGACTGAGAGGCAGACACTGAGAAAACAAACAATGCCTCGCCACCATGCAGTGCACAAAGAACCAGTCACGTATGCAGTGTTCCGCCAGCGGCGTGCCTGCCCTCCTGCCCACGCTTAGCCAATCAGCCGCGCCTTCTGCCTTTACGTACACACGTGCCGTGCACTGTCAGCCTGCGCAGCATGTATAAAGTAGCTTTGTTCTCATTTCTCACTGTCTTCCTTTGCTATCAGCTTAGACAACACCATGGTAACGCAAAAAATACTGACATATACCAACGACTTTCTAGGCAGTAAGAGTCACATATAAAAATTTGTATAGCACTGTTCATGAGCTTTGGAGCCGAGATTCCCAAGCTCGCGTTAATGAAAAAGTTATACTACGATATTACCTGGAAGAACAATTCCAGGAAGCAGGAAACCTGGAAGAAGGGTTAGGCCTGCTCAAGCCTGTGTGTCTAGTGTAGGTGTCTGGGTACCTGAGACTCATTTTCAGCATCCTCTCCATCTTCCATCATCTCATCAGCATCATCAGCATCATCATCATCACAGCTGTCCAGATCATCCTCTTCATCGTTTTCATTCTCTTCATCGTCATCATCCACAATCCACGTGGCCTGATAGTCTGAAGTGCCCTTTGGCACCTTCATGACCCTTCGGCTCTTCCTGGCTTCTAAACATTCAGGATCACACAGTATCTCAGTTCGCACACTATATTGCTCAGTCCTGACTGCGCAGTTAACCCTAATGTTAATCCTACAATGGATACAAATCTCACTTGATTTTATAGCTATGCAAGTGGAAAATGTATTAAAACACCCAATCTCAACAGTTAGCGATATCAGTAAAATTCATTATTCAATAGTCTGGCAAAACTGGCATCCAAACAGGTTTTTAAAAGGTTCTAAAGGCACTTCAGATGTAGAAGAACGCAGTGTATCGTTTCATGTTTCTTTGAGTAGCATGGGAAAGCAGTGAATTTACTAGTTATGTGACTTAATTCACCTTATTCACTTAATTCACTCTCACGTCAGTTAACACGAACATTATCTCTGTTAAATAAATATGGCATTTTTATGTTCATTAATCTTTTTATGTACTATTGGCTTTTAAGTAAAAAATTTAAACTGGTCATTTAAAATTTCCCAAAAGCATCACAGTGCAAAGATCATTGTCAAAGTGAGTTTCACACTCTATACCAGATTAGACTTTATCATGATTTTAGGAAACTGGTCCCTGAAGGCAAGTATTACATATGATTCATGTTTCCAATCTAATATAATAGACAGCTGAAATAACCATAACTTTGTTGGTGTCCAAATATTTATGGCCCTGACCGTATGTAAGAAAATGCTCAATACTGTTAAGAATGGCTAATAACCACTATAATGAAAATAAGACGCCAACTATCCTTATGCGGTTGTTTGAAATAAGGTTCCTTCAATGTACAGGTGAGCACTGTTGTGGGACAACTTTATCACACCTGGTATAAATTGGGCTTTACTCGTTCATTCATTCAACCGATTTATCTTATGCTTAAACTACTTATTTTGGGACACACAACCAACTAAGGGATTGGTCAAGAGTGTCAGCAGAAATGGGCAAAAATGCACATCTCTAAATTAATGTCAGTTCACATGTTATTTTGTGTAAAGGATAGATTTCTGCATTTGTTATACCTTCAGCCTCCTGAAGCTCAGACTCAGTAGGCCAAGTCTGTTCTCCATCCATGGGATCAACCTCAGCTTCTGTCTGCACGCTCTCTCTCTGAGAAGGGTCATACTTCATTAACACACGCACGTCTTCTCCAGCTCCAATCTCTCCATCTCCTACACCCCTGTCCTGTGTGGCACACATCAGACACACGAGTGCAATCAGCATGGCTAACTATGATTACTAACAAAAGAGCAAAACCAGTACCATTCAATATACTCTCCATTTGTGATTTCGATATTTTTAGTTTGCGTACCCAAACCTATTTTGAATAACAAAATATAGCATGAAATAACTGAATGTGCCATTATTTAAGAAGGCAAAAGTCTCCTGCAAAAGACATATGGAGAAATCTTATCAGTTTGAGCAGTTCCAGTCATTTGCTCAGATTTTTTACAGTGCATATTTTATTCTGATTCTGAGTGTGTCAAAGAATTACTGTTGAAGATGGACTGCCTCAGTCCAAATTGCACTCACCATCTCCACATCTTGTCCCTTGGCTGGTTTTACAGGCCGTTGTGTACCTGTGACAATGGGCAGAGGGTCTGTGGGTGCATCGATCTGACTGAGCTGAAAGTCCCCATGGCCTGTAATATGTACCAGCCTGTTCACCTGCAGGGGCCTGCCTCGGATGTACCCTGACACCCGCAGAGTGCCCAGTCCTGTAGGCGGCCCTCCTGTGGCTTCTTGCCTACTGCTGGGGTTGTAAGAAGCGCTTTGAACTAGCATGTGTGAGCGTCTTGAGCGGAAGGCCAATCGCCTCTGTTTCTGTGCCCCCAGGTGGCGGAGCAGCTGCACTGCATCTTGCTCTGTGTCCAGGGGGAAGAGACGTGCCTCTGGGAAACGAGCCTCGGCCACGCGTGACAGTGCACGTCGAGATTCAGTCCGCTTCTTCACCGCCATGTCAGCAATGCCCTGACACACCAAAGCTGCGCAGCACAGACAGAGGTAATGGAATGGAGAAAGCAAACAGTCATGAATGTGAGAATAAAAGGTGTTCAGAGGTGCAGAAGGTATACATTAAAACTGTTAAATGTCTGAGGAAGCCGTTGATTTCCTCTCCACCTTCATCTCTTACCATGACTTGGTAATCCTTGTGCAAAGAGACAGGAAAGGCAGTAATCTCCATAACTGTCCCAACCCTCCATGGACTCGAGCACAAACAACAAACTGTCCGCCACCTTGGCCACGTCTAGGAGCGAGTGTAGGTCAGCTGGAAACAAAAAGGACAGCGATTACAATTTAAATTACCACACCAACTGATAAAATATGGATCAATTTCAATGTTTGTTTCAGTAAATAACCAGAGGGCATATTCACAAAGGATCTTAAAGTAGCTCCTAAATAAGGATTAGTATGTTAATCCTAATATAATCATAATATCCTACTCTGTCTAAGAGTAATTCACAAAGAATCTCAGCAATTAAGTCTTAAGCTGTGAAAACCAGAGAGCTCTAGATCATTTCTTACACTCTGGACTTCAATTCATATTTAAATGGGAAAGGACATACTTTTACTGCAGTCACACAAGCATGTAAGTGCTATGCAATGAGCCAGTCAGTGGCAATCAATTTGCATCAATATTCGTGTCCATCAAACAGGACATGATTGGGGAAACGGTGCTCAGACCTTTTCTGCCCACAGACAGCTTGGCAGAGTATGGTTATTACACCATATTACTCTCACAGTTTTAGAAATTTGACCTTATAGGGGAAAAAGCATTTCAACTAAGTGGTTCAGATTGCATCTCAAATGATAATTACCATTTTTTTTTTGCATGTTTTACATGTTTGCATGTATTGGGCTTATAACCACACCACTGATATGCACACCCATATAGCTGAGGACAAAAGTTTACATTCCCCTAGGCTAAAGACATTTATACGTCATTTTTCACAAGCCCCATGTTACCATACATTTCCTGTGTTAAATCAATTAGGGTATGTTATTTATCGGTTTATTTCTACAATAGGTAATTCTAAATTAATAGCCGAGAGACAGATTTATTTCAGCTTTTATTTACTAGATCAGATTTTTTTTGTGGGTTAAAAGCTTACTAACAAAATGTATGTATTTGGTGGCATTGCCTTTTAGTTGCTTAATTTAAATCAAATGCTTGGGGTAGCCTTCCATAAGCTTCATACAATACTTTGCCAGGATTTTTGCCCATACCTACTGATAGAACTGGTGTAACTCAGTCAGGTTTGTGAGCCGCCTTGCTCAGACATGCTTTTCCATTTCAGTCCTCAACTTTTCTATGGGATTCAGGTCAGGGCTTTGTAATGGCCAAGCCAATACTTTCACTTTGTTGTCTTTAAGCCATTTTTTTTTTTTTTTTTTACAGCTTTGGAGGTATGCTTAGGATTATTGTCCTGCTGGAAGCCACAGTTGTTTTAACTTTGAGTGATATCTTGAGTTTTGCTTCAGTATTTCTAGATAACCTTCTTTCCTTGTGATGCTATCTGTTTTGGTGCACCAGTCCATTTTATAGCAAAACACCTCCACAACATGATGCTGCCAACAACATGCATCACAATTGGGATGGTGTTCTTTAGATTTTAACAAACAAACAAACAAAAAAAAAAATCAGTTTTTCCTCCAGTAGATATTACAGATCCAAAAGGCTGGTGATCACCTTCAGTCTGTTTTTGTCATGCTGGTCTTGGAGTAGGGGCTTCTTCTTTGCATGACAGCCTTTCAGGCCATAGCAATGTAGAACTCTTTAATTGTGGATGTACATACTGTGGTACCTGATGCTTCCTTCCTTCACCAACTCCATAACTTTGTTGTTGTCTTGGGGTTCAGTTGAACCTTTTGGACAAACGTTTGTTCATCTCAGAGTTAATCTGCCTGTGTGGTCGCAAGATTTTTATTGCATACAGTTGTTTGTACAGATGCTTGTGGTACATTCAGATGCTTGTGGTGCACAGGTGAAAATTGCTCCTAAGGAGGACCCGGACTTGTTCAGGTCCCAATTTTCTTTTCTGAAGTCTTAGCTGAGTTTTTTGGATATTGCCCTGGTATAAAGGGCAAAAAGGCCACTCAGAATCTTCTCCAAGTTATTACATACATTTCTGGAATCTTCCAGACCAGTGCAATATTGAGATACATACATAGGACCATATACATTTTTCTATTGATAGATATTTTCTTATATTTTCTATATAGCCAATGTTCTATATAGCCAAAGCTACTTTTTGGCAGCCGATTTACGTCACTAAGATCATAGCTACTAGCGGTGTGCTGTAACAAAAACAAGCATGGAGGAGCGGGACACAGCACGTAACTCCCCGCAACACTTCAACACAGAACAGGTATCGATCCAACTAAAAGATGAGAAACTTGTACCTAAAAAGGGAGGCACTTCTGTTGTTTGGACATGGTTTGAGTATAAGAAATCAGACACGCTCCAGAAAAAGATCATTTGTAAGGTATGCCGCAGACCAATCATGAATGCATGCAATTATTTTCTACAGATAACTTTTTCCATCAGTTTTAGAGAAAATGTAACATATCATGATCTATATTGTTTCAAGATATGAAATTATCCAGATCACGATATCTTGGTGTATGTAAACTTGGACCCACTGGAATTCTGATGAATTACTTAAAGCTGAAATAAATCTGTCTCTTGTCAATTTTTATAATTACCTCTGATGGGAACAAAGTAATTGACTTGTCAAAAGAAATGTATGGCAACATGAAATGTGTGAGTCTGTGACAAACAGATTAAATATATTTCGTCTAGGATTTAGTCTATGGGCATCAGATTTTGCCAACAAATCTGATTCTCAACCAGGTGCAGGTGTGTGTCAAACAATTTCCAAGCACCTTTCCTAGAATCAAAATGGCATTTTCAGACCAATGTCTGTGGCCAGCTAAGCAGTAGTAACTATAAAAGGGATCAACTCTGCAATACGTGATGAATTAAAGAGAACATTACAGTAAATGATTTGCATCCTAATGTGTAGCAATTCTTACTGCAAAAACTTTTCAACTGACAGCACAGTAAATACATTATAATTATGACTGCTCCAAATAAAGCTGTGTAACCTGTGTCAGCCCTGTAGAAAGTGAATCTCTGTTTAAAGCGTGGAAGGACGAGGCCAAAGCTGTCCCGTTCCACTGTGATTCCCTGGTGTTCGTGCAGCACTCCTCCAATTCCATCTGCTCTCAAAAGCCGGGTGACTGCAGCAGCATCAACCTGTGCGTGCAGTCCAATCACAGCCACCAAATGAGGCGGCCCATCTCTGCTGCCCAGCCGGCGCTTCTCTGACAGCACCTGACACACCAAAAACACAGCAAAATTCATTTGCTAATTCTCCTCTACATCAATTTTAGACGTTGTGGACTTTATATTAATTCCTTACCGAGTCCTTCTTGTTGCGACGGAGCTGATTGGCTTTGTGTCGCCTGTCCATCTTGCTCAGTTCTCGACGTTGTTTTTTGGTGAGAGCAACCACAGCGACTCTGCCTAAAGGACACAATGAACTTTAGATCGGTCTAGGGTTAAGATCTGTCCAGTGTTAATGTCATAGTTTAGAAAATCACTTTCCCAATCGGCCCATTTCATATCTTGTTTTATAGGGATTAAAATGGCAAGGATAGGACAATGTCTTTAAAAAGGACATAAAAGATCATGTAAAGAGATGTAATAAATGCGATATCAGATCATATCTTCATATCACCCAGCCCTAATATCCATACCTGCAGTGAGCTACCTGTTAGCCAAAAAGATTACCTGAGCTGTGCATATACCGCATGAAGGTTTTTCATTAAAGAACTTAACAGTATCTTATTGTCTGGCTTACCACTGTGACTCTTTAAATATAATCTAGTTCCATTCTTGGCTCGGAAAAGTGAGTGCACTTTAAACACGTGTTTAGGCTTGAGAGTCCCGGCTCAAATAATGGCGTAAAGAAATACAAAAAAGAAGATAAAAACGATTTAAAAAATTACCCTTGTTCTCCCGCCCGATCTCTCCCTTCGTTCGATGCTTTCCATGTTTGTGTTCCTTATTTTTCTGTTTGTAAATGCCAGGCCGATGAGCTTGCTGCTGCTCTTTACCAGCAGCCATTTTCCCTCACGCCGCGCATGTAAACTTTAAATGACGTCATATTCCTGCGCCGACTAATCTGCGAGAATTGGAGAAGCCTGCCATCTGCTGATCAGTATCATCATTGTTGCAGTTTAAGGGTTTAGTAGGCAGAAAATTTGTCCGCAATGATTTTCAGTATATTATATTATAGATGAATAAACTCTCCAGCTATAGGAAAATGTTTTTTTTTTTGTGTTTTTTTTTTTTTTAACTCAGTATCACTTTATCTTCATAAAATGAGCCTTTTATACCAGGCGAAAAAATTCGGAAAAAAGAAGGTTGTACTTGTGTATCTGACTTTATCTGGCAAAGTCAGGGAATTGAACATTGCACACTTCAAGAGGATTGCAACAGTAATCCTTTCTGGCTTTTAGCTGACACAATCTCATCTGTGGTGGGTCTTGCAGTGACAGGTTTCCTTCTTCATTTGGGGTTTTGCTCAGGAAATGCCAGCAGGCAGAGATATGCCACAGAGGAACTGTACAGGATACAGGCATTATGTTTTCAGTAGCCTAAATGTCGTCACTTTCTTTCTCAAACCTTACAATGTCTTGAGTGCTTCTCATATCTATCTCACAAGAGAATCCAATGTCCTGCTCTTGGATGTGGCATGAATACTGAGAGTTTTAGTGTGTTGTTTATAATGTGTACTGTTAAAATGAGTTCACCACACATTCACAGCACAATACTATTTCAGCAGTTTTAACTCTATTTAAAATATTATATAAATGTTTTCCATATTGCCAATATTCAAAGGCAACATATACCATAAACTGGCTTGTAGTAGTAGGTGATTTTGCTGTCCTGAATGGTTTTATATGTTGTTGGTGGCTCTATAACGAAAACAAGGTTTGTAGTATGGATCTTTAAATTCATTTTGGTAAGTGTGGTTTTCTTGCATTAAAGTATTACTTCTATGTCAGATGTAGACTGGGATTTTTAACAACACCATAACTGTGCATCTGTAGCAGGTGAGTTGATCTTATTCTTATATATTGCTCTTTCCAATGGATACATTTACCATGAACTGGATAGTAATAGGTAAATGAGTTGACATGTTTTCCTAAATGGCTTTATAGAGTCTGTCACATTACACCGCAGTGGCTCTACAATGAAAACAAAAGGTTGGAGTATGGCTCTTTAAATGCCATTCAGAAAACACAGGCTGAAGAGCTTCAAAGCCCCGCTGTTCGCCTGGATACAGAGAGCAGAAATCCTGCGTTCCCATTGGCTGGGAGAGCCGGCTGCTCGGGGACCAATCCGCAGATTCCGCTCGGTGCTCTGTTTACCTATTGGCTGTATAGCAAACCGAGGACAGCACGATGATGCTGTTTACTTCTAACCTCTTGGTGATGTATACATCATAATGCAAAGCCAGTGTCCTATGGCTTACCACTGAAAGGTTTGTTAAAAAATTTCTCACTCGTTTAATGTCTAGACGTAGCTGACTGTACTGATAAACATTTTAGATATTTACATTGATCTTTTATAATAGTACAGTTTGGAGAACACTGCCAGTCAGATTGAACTACTGAAAACAAATTCTCCATGTTTATAATTTAACCTTTTAGTTTGAATTGGTTGGGTTTGTTTGTTTTTTACTTGAATTGTTTAGACTGCTAAATCTTATTACACCCATAAACATTAGTTCTTTCAGTCTGCCCATTCTGAAGTATTTTAATGGTCTTTTCATATAATATTTGCATGTGTATATTGAGCTGAGTAATGGATCCGGCTGTTTCTTTTATGAACCGTTTGTATTTGGATATTTAAGAAAACATTTACACATATGCAAATTTCACGGCCTCAAAAAAGACACATTTTAATACTGGGCGTGACTGATATTGTCATTTTATTATTGTCATTTAAAAGGCTGCTGTAATGAATAAGAAAACATGAATGAAGAACTTGTTCTCAGTTGAGTTCTAACTGGCTGCTGGTGTCTTGGTGTTTTACACAGAAAACTACAGATGGGTTAAGTTATTGTTTTGTATTATGCATTGAGCACAGTCAGCATTAGTGAATGATGAACAGGTTTATTTTAGTCATGCAGGCTGTGTGCGTGTTGTCCCAGGGCTGAGTGGGTGTTTCCCGCAGCGTTAGGGCGGTACCAGCCGGCCTTCCAGGAACAAGCAGCAGGCGCAGAGGGAAGAAAAGCACCACAACATGCTCTCACTGTGAACGCGTCTCTGTGTGCGCTGGTAGTGAGTTCCAAATCGCTCTTTGCCTTTAGGTTTTCGGCCTGTTAGGGTGTGGTCGTCTTTTCGGTGATCTTTCCTGCATGTTGGCGCGTTTTTTATGCCCGTCAAACTTGTCAGAGGCGACCTGGAGCTGTCGGACGCCATCTTTAGGATTGCTCAGGGAAGAGGCGAGTGGCTGGGCCACCGTTAGCCCGGGCTGGAGTTTCGCTCTCCTGGATTATCTGCTTCATGCACGTCCATAAGTTAGCGACGGCAGCGCGGTTTGGAGATCAGTCCAGTGTTTATTCAGTAAAGCTCTAGAAAACTGACAGTGAGTCGAGAAAACTGCTGTCGTGCTCGAGTAATACTTTGTGGACTATTTCTCGAGTTGAAACTTAAACGAGGCTACGCTAGCTGACTTTAACCCTCCAGCCTGGCTGTCGGAACGGTAAGTCGCGATGTGCTAGTCAGTTAGCCTGCTAGCTAACTTCGCTGAAGCTAGCTAAGGGGTTAGCTACTGTTATTGACACAAAGTCGCTGCTCTGTACGTTAATATTAGCTGCCCATTCATGAATGGGAGCTGACTGGCTTTTCATAGTATTTCAGTATAACACTAAAAACAGCTATAACTTAGACATTTTTGATATTTAATCTTAGTTAGTTTTTTAATTAGCGTATTTTTTCACTAATATCAGCCTTGAAGCTTTCCGTTTTTAAGCTCACAAGCTAAGCTAGTGGCAGTGTATTTGTAAACATAAAAAAAACCCATTAACGTGAGCTTACAAGTATTGTGTAGAAAGCTTTCATTTCGTATAGTTTTGTATATTAGTATGTCATGTGTATGTTTTTGTGTTATTTGTGGAGGTGAGGCGTCCATTCTGCAGCCTGTGCTATGTAATAACATACTGTACATATCTGTGTAAATCTTACATTAGGGTTTCTCAGACGTTTTAGACTCTCTCAGGACAGATTTATTTCACGAACATCATTTAGATGTGTGTTTGTAATATTTAGTTTATTTATTGGAGCCATATAAGTTTCTATTCCTGAATTTTTTTTCCACTGACTACACATTAGGTTCAAGTTGACATTACTTAGAGACTGCTTGTTTTTGAGTCATTGAGGTTTGGACGTCTGGTCAACTTAAGAACTTAATAGTAAATATAACGATTTCCACAGCTGTAACTAAATAAAAATAAATCACAGATCCCCTGGCTGTGTGTCACACACCCTTGGGGTTCTCCAGACCCCACATTGAGAACCTCTGCAGTACAGCGGGTTATCCCTTGCTCTAACGCTTTTATATGAACCTGAGATGGGTTTCTTGATTTAGTTTGTGATTTTAAGAGTTGGTGTGTTTGAGCTGAAACACCAATACCTTCAGCAAGTAACCCTGAACCAGCTTATTCCTGTCTGTAACAATGGCTCTTTCTGCTTTTCTTGATGCAAACTGACCAGAGTACCAAGGTGTGGTTTTCCACCTCGAGCTGCCTGTAAAAGAAGGCATTCACACGGTGTGACCTCACACAGTCCTCTTCTTATAATCATCTACACTTCTCAGCCGGTCAGTGTTTCCGTGCAGCAGGACGCACGCGCTTGCTTACGCTCACTTTCAAACCTCTGATTAAACCGTCGCCTTGCTGTTGGATTAAAATAACGTGGTGTGACTTTGGTGGGATGAACTCGATGCACCTCGTGCCTCTGTAGATGTTTCATCCTTAAAAGAAACAGACAGTGCCGTATCCTTCCATCCCCCCAAACAGGAAGTCTGATCCCATTTCATTGGAATCTAGATGTTAGATTAGAGCCTGTTTTTGTGTAAATAAGCATTGCTTGTGGTGGAGTTTTGTGACTTGTTTCATTTATGGGGTGTGTGTGTGTGTGTGTGTGTGTGTGTGTGTGTGTGTGTGTATAATGTGTGTCACAAACTCCACCGCTCTGTGTGTCTGGCAAGCGAGTTGACGTGATTCCTATCACACTGATTGTAAAGGAGCAAGAGTGTAGTAATTATAATTTAATAAGCATGTGCTTTAGTGGCCTGCTGGATTTGTTTATGGGTTTGTTTCACAGACGTATGCAAACCCAGGGTGTGTCAAACTGAGTGAATGGTGCATCTGTTAATGGGAGACACTGTCCTCTTTCTCTCTCTTTTTCCTGATCTTGTTACTGCCACTTAAAGCTAAGCCTCTGTCTTTCTTCCCAGCATCACTTGGAGCTCCATGCGGTCTCTCCACTCCAACATACAGATTGTATTTGCCTTGTGATTTGCGCTGATGTCTTTAAGTGCTTAGAGAACGTTTTGTCTCCAACTTCAGCTCATCAGTTTTGACTTGTTATTGTCATATTAGGCGAGTGTGTGCTTTAGAAGAACACTCTACCAGAACTGATAGTTTCCTGGGGTGGTAAGATTGATCTTTCAGATCTCACCAGTGATTGTTTTTTAACCGTGATTCATTTTTAACCTTTTTTCTTTTTTTCTTTTTTTTCTTTTTTTCTTTTTTTTTAATCATATGAATAGAATCCTTGTATGATATTTTGTCTGGCACTGTTTTATTCACATTAGTTTCACTTCCACTAAACCTGATGTGGAAGTGGTAGCTCAGCGGTTAAAACGTTGGACTTCTGCTCGGTGGGTTGTGAGTTTAAATCCCAACCCTGCTGAGCTGTTGGGCCCTTGAGTAAGGCCCTTAATCCTCAACTGCTTAATTGTATAAAAATTAGATAATTGTAAGTCGCTCTGGATAAGGGCGTCTGCCAAATGATGTAATGTACCAGAACTGAAAGCTGTATTTTTATTTATTTTTTTTAAACAAATGTACAAATCGACTTGTTGCTGTTTATTCTAGAGGAGCAAATTTACTATATATAAAGGTATACTGAACATAATATCATTTTTAATGGAGTTGGACAGCTTGTTTTGCTGCATGTGAGGTAGGGATGGGCGATATGGAGTTAAAACGATATCACAATATTTTCTGGTATTTACTGCTATAACGATATCAGCGACGATATAAATATGGTACCATGCACCACTGTTTTTGGCTACAATTGACTGCTGCATGCAGTGTTGAGAGCCTCAGAAACACAATCATTGATCTAAAACTGATTTCCTGTAACCGAACCAGTCCCGGATTGTAGATGTAGCTCCTCGTTTAGCGATAAACTCCTCCTCAGCTTTACGTCCGCCTTCCGCCGTACTTGTCTTCGCTCTGCACGTGAGCTGCAAATGGGTCTCGGACCGTCGCACACAAATACAACATCAGCTAGGCTTTATCGTTATTATCGCGGCAAGACTAATTCTTATTGTGGGGAGAACTTCTACCGGTATATCTCACACGATAAAATATCGCCCAATCCCCCTAATGTGAGGTGAATGTAGAGAGGCTGATTTGTTTATAGTAGATATTTAAGGAATTGCGTACAACCTTGTTTAACCCCACATCATGATAGGTTTTTTTATTTCTTCTATTTGTAATTCTTATTTTCTTTTTTTTCCCCACTTTTTTAAATTATTTTTTAAAACTTAATAAAAGTATAAACTGGGGCATGATTCCTTTCAAGGCCTCTAAATTAAAAGATGTCAAAATGTCCCTCATTTATTCCCTAAGGTTGAATATAAATCAGACTTAAACTATTTGCAAATGAAAAGATCAGCACAGGTGGAGCAGCTTGCTGTCATGTGACTCACAAGGTTCCAGTCAGGCCATTCGTAAGTACACCGTAATCGTCTCTGGGCATGACCTCTACAACTCGAACAGCATTGTGGATAGACGTGCCTTACATTCAGGTCACACCATTTTGAAAAGGGTGGTGAAAGCAGCTTTCTATTGTGAGTGTGGTTTCCTTCAGCGCTGGAGTTAGCAGGGTAGTTTAAATACCTCGAATGATTGGGAAGTTACACACTCTTTAAGTGCTTATTAGGTGTCCAGCTTGTGATGAGGGAGTAGCTGAAGCGTGAGACAGAAACGCATGCACGAGGAATTCCTGCCCTCCTTCTTTATTGTCCTGTCCTGCTGCATTCCTTGTGAGTGTGTTGGGTGACATGCCGTGGCTTTATTCAGCGTCTTGCCTCTACAGTCTGCATTGACCAATCCCTTTTGTCATCAGTAGAACGTAGTAATGAGAAGCCATGCAACATATCGGCACGGTGAGAATGCACAGTCTGTCATTGCTGTGTTTGTAGATGTCAAGTGTTCTGTTTGCCGTTGGTACACGAGATTGTGTATCATCTCCTTGTGTGTTGTAGAATCATGTTGGCTATATTAATAGCTTAATTAATGAAGTGTTTGGTGGCAAATGATTAGCAGTGCGCATATAGATGTTAGTCTGTTTTTCTGTTGTGTTGGGTTATTGTGGGCAGCGTATAGGTCAGTGAGCCACGTGAGGCTGTTCAGTGTGATTTGTACTGTGGTGTGTGTGTGTGTGTGTTGGCATTAAGAGAGTGGAGCTCAGTGCCAGGGTGCGAGGCAGCTGGTGAGTTGGTGGGAGGCAGGAGCGCAGGCCAGTCTTGTGACCAACGCATCAGATCATTTCTCAGCTCTCAGCATTGTCTGTGCAGCTGATCATCTGAGCAGCGTTCAGCAGGGTGGGGGTGATACCTAGCCAAGCAAAAGCAACAAACAAGGCACTATTTTAGAACAAGTTAATTCCCATACAGGTTGACCTCACTCATAGACCAGTTTGTGCTCGAGCCCATTATGGCAATGCAGTCAAATGAAAGCAAGTGGCGAGTTTAATGGCATTGATCTTGGAGCCGTATTCCACATGACTCGTCTGCATAGTCACATCTCGTCTTACTTTCAAAGAAAGAGTCGATTTGACTAACATGGAGGATGACCAACCACAGACCATTTCCTATTGTTTGATGGTAAAAATGATTATCTTTTTTTAATCACCACTATCATATGAAAAAAAAAAAAAAAATTCCACTCTAAAGCCTTGTTCAGACCGGCAACGATTTTCGCAGTGCGAAAAACGGTCCATTTAACATCCCAGTGGCTGTCAATGGAGGTGTTCACACCCGGGCATAAAACACGTGACTTCAAAGCGGAAAATTTTTTTAACGTCAAGGAGTTAGATTTATTTATTTATTTATTTTTTGCCGCGGCTCGTCAAAAACTGTCTGACCAATGAGATTTGCGCTTTTGTTCACATGCCTGGAGATTTACAGAACTTGACGAATTATGACTGATTGTACGAAATCAGATGTTCACAATATCTACTGAAATATCAACACTTCATCTACCCAGATAGCAGCTTCGAGGAATGGGCTACCACTAAACGATCGTCGCCACTTTTCAAGACGAATCTGTATGCACCCATCTGTATTTGTTGTTATTGTCTGTTAAAAGCAGCACAACTCCATTAGCGTACTGTGATTGGGAATGTATACAAGCGCTTACAAGAAATACACGAGGGGGGATTTTAAAGGTCAAGGAAAAGGTGGCTACACAGAGCTGTTTAAGTGGAACATGGCCAGTGGGGTCCGTTGAAGTTGACCAGCTGTTATTAGCACACAGTTCACTTATTGTGATAAGGGACCGCAACCGAGTGGCATATTTGTGAATTCTGATTCTCTGTAACTGCAGGCTACACCATCATTACATTGTCCAAATTTGTGATTTTTACATATTGGTCATGTTTTAAAAAGTAGGGTTAGTTGATTTTGAATGCATTTCTGTAGATTTTTACACATTATTCACACATGCAGTGTGAATAAAATCCGGCAGTTTTGAGGTCACATTTTAATGGATATCTGTTAAAACATGTAGATTGAAATGTTGCTTAAAATAGAAGTGAATGTGTTTTGGTGAAATGGAAATGTTTGCCTTGTGATCAATCATGGGATAAAATTGTCTACAGCAGAGGTTCTCAACCTTTTGCAACTAAAGCCCCCCAAGCCTTCCCTATCATGTGGCATGCCCCCCTGCCCATATTGGGGAGACCAGGTGTAATGATTCTATATAAAATCTATCTATCTATATATCTAATCTGTTTTTGATAGGTTTATTTTTTTGCTTTTGTGTTTTTGTACTTTAATTACTTTTCATAACTTGTAATTAAAAAAAACAACTTTTATGACTTTTATAAAACAATATAATTTATACAATAAGATTATATAATAATATAATAAGATATTATTGGGGCAAGTAAACATTTGATCCTCTGTGAAACAGTGCCTATTAATAAAATTGATGCATTCCATCAAATAACACAAAATTAACATTTTGTAGTAATTTTCACAATTTAAATTAATAAACAGATCAGTCACATGGAAAAGTAAGTACACCCCTACATTTATCACACCTTCAAATCCATAAAATTAGAATCAGGTGTTGAAGATTGGGTGCCAGTGATTAGAATCTGTTTAGGGAGTGCATGTGGAATCTGTCTTATTTTTAAACCTCTCATATCTAGTGCCTGGTGTTCCCTTTGTTATTGAGGTGTGTGGTGTCATCATGCCAAGATCTAAAGAGTTCTATAAGGCCTTCAAAAAAAAAAGGTTGCCTATGGATGCCTTTGAGTCTGGCAACGGATTTTAAAAGATCTCCAAATTATTTGAAATGCATCATTCCACTGTAAGGAAAATCATCTACAAGTGGCACAGAACGAGTGCCAATTTGTCCGGGACTGGCCGTCCCAGCAAATTCAGCCCAAGAGCAGACCTTCTGATGCAAAAAGAAGTCTCCAAGAACCTGAAAATTTCTTCACAGGATCTGCTAGTAAGTCTTGCAACTGTTGGTGTCAAAGTGCATGCTTCTACAATCAGAAAGAGATTGCACACATTTGATCTGTATGGGAGGTGTGACAGGAAAAAGCCTGCAAGATTAGTTTGCCAATGAGCATATACCAGGGCTTTTGGAATAATGTGCTCTGGACAGATGAATCAAAGATAGAGTTGTTTGGCCACAGTAACAGCAGACATGTTTGGCGCAGACCAAAGACAGCTTTTCAGGAGAAACATACCTGAAAAGCATGCTGGTGGAAATGTTATGGTTTGGGGTTGCTTTGCTGCCTCAGGGACTGGACAGCTTGCATTCATTGATTCAAGGGTGTACTTACTTTTTCCACGGAAGAATCGCATCTATTGGTATTTCTGTTGAATAAATGATTGAAAAATCTCTCACTTTTTTTTTTTTTTTTTTTTTCTCCCCCAAAATATCAACTTTATTAACAGGCACTGTTTCAAAGAGGATCAAATGTTTGCTTGTCCAAATATGTAAAAAAATGCCAACAACTTCCATGGGGTGTACTTATTTTTTTCGCATGACTGTATCTATTGTATGATATTCAAAAACAGGAAAACAATTTTTAGTCATGTGACCCTTTCAGCTCAAAATAAACAAGATGGTGGATGATGTTCTTCTGCAGTTGTTGTACCTGCTATCCTGTTTGATAGCGTTGTTAAAGATTAATGTCGCGTTGTACAACCTTCAGATTGCATTTTTAAATAATGCAGGCCAAAGCTTCTTACATTTTTACGCTTGCGTTGTATAGGGATGTAAGTGTTTGAGTGAGGATGAGCAATTTTTGGAAAACATTTGAAAACACCGGTATAGACGGACAGCATTTTTAAAACGAGAATGCAGTTTTCAGATCTATCCGGATTAATGTGGACGTAGCCTAAAACGAACCTTTACCGAATGTGCTTAAAAGATCCTTTGCACATTCTTAGTCCTCTTGAGACATCAGATTCCCTGCTTTGTAAGAATGGTTTAACTTTTTTGAAAGGGTTTATTAAAGAAAAAGTGATGAAGTTAATATTATTTTATTATTTATTTTATTATTTATAGAGAATTGTTAGTTTGTAACAATTTTTATTTTTCTACCTATATCTGATCCAGCATTTTCTGTTGAATATCAGGATCAGTGCCATCTCTAGTATCAGAACATCATCATGAAGACCTGACCAAACGCTTGGTATGCTGGGAATGCTTTACGCAGAGCATAGGCTGATCGATCTTATCTCTCTCTTTTCCTGTCTCTGTTTGTGCGTATCAGACGGTCTCTCAGCACACACAGAACTAACACATGCTGTGTCAGAGCCTGGCACAGAGCAGAGTTTGGTGGCTCTTTGCCCACTGGCTCGTGGATGTGGTTGCCATGGAAACTGGGGTGTGTGTTCAGTAAGGCTAGAGCAAAGGGTTCTCTCTCATAACTGCGCTGTGCAGCATAACGTGGTAGGACCTTAGGGGACAAGTGTGAGTTGCCTTATTAGTTTCCACTGAGAATTAAGAAACCTTCTTAAGGGATCAGTTTAGGGTTGCACATCATACATTTATCATTCTGTGAACATTGGCCTTCGTAATACTAGTAATATGCAATATGTAAATGAGGCATTTAATACTTTTTTCCCTCTCCCCATATTTTTTGTGAGAGCCATGAGCATTCATATTAACCTCAAATACTCCAGATGAGCGTTTCTGTGGGTGCTTGTATGAACCACAATTATTCACAAATAATTTCAGTCACAGTAAGGCAGACCAATCTGGGGAAAAAATACTAATCACGATGTAGAGTTACATAATTTACTGCCTAACTTAGGGTAATGTTAGAAATTTGACTAGGCTTTCTCAGGGGGCTTTTACACTGGCAGTTTCATCTGAAACGGAGCACGGTTCGCATGAAAAATCAGTAATGTGAAAGCTGTCATGCGGATCAGGAATATATGGTGAGTCACATTGTGTTGTCTGTGCGCGTTTGTGATGACGTAAGATGAACACAAATGTACCGGTGTTCAAAAGAATCAAGTGAGTGTGCTGCAGAGGGCGCCGGGAACAATCGCCCTCAGATTCGAACCACAGCAAACGTGCCCAGTGTGAAAACCACCTTCAGCATCCATAAGTTCTTTGATGAGCTGAAATATGTAAACATTTCCCATAATATGTGTGTGTGCGTGCATGCGTGTTATCCCTCCCACCTTGAGAACACGGCCAGTTTTTCTCTCTTGGACTCCCGGCCACAAACCGCTGTAACATTGTCAGGATTCGGTCGACCACTTTTCTATTGCACCACTCTTGAGCCTGCAATTGATTTATATATATATATATATATATAATATAGTGGGTAAGTGCGTGGTTTCGGACACAGCCATGGTGTGTTTAAAAAATAAAATAAAATTCAGGTGATTTTCTGTGGAATGACTGTTCATCTCTTTTGAGCAGTGAAGCGAGTGCTGGTGTATTGGTGCTGTGAGACAGCAGGAGAGTGGTCTGGGTTGATGACGCATGCTTTTGATAATGAAATGGTAATTGCAGTTCTTTTTAGTGATATAAAGGTGGTTTGCTGAAATGATTCATGCACTTCAGTAGTCGTAGTGCGCTCCACAGAGGCCTGACTGAGAGCGAGAGCTGATGAGTGCTCAGGTCTGATGAGAATGACCGTGCTCTGATTGTCTGCTGCACATTTCTCTCTCTCTCTCTCTCTCTCTCTCTCTCTCTCTCTCAGCAGAAGAACACATTGTTCTGCAGTCAGCTCAGCATTTAGTCATCTGTCACCAGCTTTGTTGCACAGCGTACCACTTGTATTGCTAAGGTTGACGACACTGCTCTGTGGTTTGAAAAAGCTGATATCATTTCTCTGATGAAAGGATCAACACCAAGTGGATTTTTAAAGTCCCCATGAGTTCGAAATTGAAAGTTTTGTGGCTTTCAGTGTGAATGTTAGCCTTAAGGTTATCTATAAGCAAGTGTAACATTGGCATTTAGAATATATGTGCATTCCAGTTAAATTTTTGTCAAGTACAACTTAGCCAGGACTGTGAGGTAAGCTGATCACTATTGATTATTTAAAAAGGAGTCACTTGATCTGTCTGGCCCTGACTTCCTGTTTCAGTGGAAATTACATCCAAACGTCAAATAATGCTGCACGTTTCAAGGCACTTAATGGGGACTGTAATTGTCATTCCTATACATATACATTGGGAAAAATTGGCATTTGTCCAGGACCATGGCGCAACACACAACAGTACAGTAGTGCAGTGCACAAGATTACATAAAGTGCAAATACACAACACGAGACGAGTGAAGCCCAAAGTATACTTCACTTTATACTCATACGCTAGGAACAGCACCACCAGATTTTTATAAACACACCTACTTTGTACGCACATTTAATTCTTTTGCACTATTTAGTTGTTCCACAAGGTGGCACCTAGGGCTGCACAATTAATCGAATATCGATCGCGATTACTATTTTGACTGCCCACGATTAAATGAACATGATCGACTGCGATATTAACGTTTAAAGTTCGTCCTCTGCTAATAGAAAACTCCACTGTAGATCAAATCAAGCGCTTCCTACTACAGCCAATCACATAGAGCGGCACAGGGATGACGTCATTTTGTAGTGCCAAAACCCGGAAACGGAGTTAGCATTTTAGCCCTCGAGCTGCCAGCTTCGGTTCGAGCTCCAGCGCTTTGCGCGAGGAGAAATAATAACATTAACATGATACTAAATGGCACTACAGAGGTTGTCGGGGACGTTAAACGTCATCATGCCGAACAGGAAAAAACTTTGCAGATAAACTCAAGCCTCTACAGTGCGACCATTTCACTCGCATTTGCGACTGAAAAGTACTTTGTGCGACTGTGAATAAATATTTATTTTCA
>JANDJT010000071.1:14960954-14979386 GCA_024331685.1 Stegophilus panzeri
GTCACATGAAAAGATATAATCAAATATTTACAAAAATGTGAGGGGTGTACTCACTTTTGTGAGATACTGTATATCCATCATTGTTGCTTTTAGGTTTCTGATTCGTCGATAGTCGTGATCTCTAAGCCATATTTTGTGCCTGATTGTAATAGTTTGCTGAGAAACCACAGATAGCTGCAGTGAAGGTATTTGTTCGTTTCTGTAGGAGCCGGAGCAGATTACAGGGCATACAGGCACAGTGAATAGTGTGGGTAGCAGCCAGTCCATCCCCAGCATGTCCATCAGTGCCAGCTCTCAGAGCAGCTCTGTCAACAGCTTGCCTGATGCTACTGAGGACAACAAGAGTGAGCTGGACCTGCTGGAGGGGGACCACACAGTCATGTCCAACAGCTCCGTCATACACCTTAAACCGGTCAGTGCACTAACTTGATGATTTGAGTCATTACAAAACTCAGGGCTGTACATTATCTTATATATGTTACTCTGAGGGGTAAAAAGCTGCAAAGGTCCTAAGCACAATTTAAAATATTTTGCATTAAAATGACAAGTCCGTAATATACTCCTAAATGTAGTTCATTGTGTCGTTTAACTAAAAAAAAAATGAGCTAAATATATCTAATTGAATTTGTCTTTTAATTATACAGATAATTTAAAGTAAAAAAAAAAAAAAAATGTATGTATGGATTGTTGCTAAATACTTTCACCTGCCTCTCAGCACCGTAGACAAAACATCTTTAATAAATCGCTCAGGGTTAATCGTTGTTCATTTGAGGATTACTATCTGAAGGTCTTGACTCCAACATTAACGTTAGTATTACATTATGGACTTTTTATTTGATTACTGAGGCTAATTGTGTGCTTGTTTTAGACTCGTTTTTGCTGTCTGTTCCCAGCTGTTCTTCTGCCTCAACTTAAAGAAAAATCATGGTTCAACTGTGTTACAGTACACAGTGACTGCAAAATCATAATCGATTTCCAGTTTAGCCTTTTTGACATGCAGTGTGGCTACAGGCACATGGGGAATGTTTGACATTGCACACACAATGACCATGAGCATTAGTACTTCAAAACTAGCGTATAGAAGCAATTTCTCCTAGAATGAACAACTATATTGTCAGACTATAGCAATACTTATGAGAGGAACTGAGTTTTCCCTGATTGACCATGGTGTCATTTGGTTGTCTTGTTACAGGAAGAGGAGGAGAGTCAACAGGAGACCCCAGAGGTTCCTAGCGAGCCAACTGAAGAGCAGTCTCCTTCTGCACAGACTCCTCGTCGTCCCCACCGCAACAGAGAGCATTTTGCCACCATCCGCACAGCCTCACTGGTGTGACAGCATTTCACTGTGCCATTCCTTGCTATGAATCATGTTTTAGTCATTAATTCTTGGGCCTAAAATGCATTTAGGCCCTAATAATAATAAAAATGTAGTTGACTGCACCAGCTTGATGGTAAGTCCCTGAATATGTTTGTACTCCGTAATGTTCGTGTGTCTTCTCCAGGTGACGCGTCAAATCCAGGAGCATGAGCAGAATTCAGAGCTGCGGGAGCAGATATCTGGGTACAAGCGAATGCGGCGGCAGCACCAGAAGCAGCTGTTGGCTCTGGAGAACAAGCTAAGGGCAGACCTAGATGAGCACAGGCTCAAATTAGACAAGGAGCTGGAGAGCCAGAGGAACAGCTTCGCTGCCGAGATGGACAAACTTGTCAAGAAGCACCAGACATCCTTGGAGAAAGATGTACTTGACAGCCCTATCATTCAATTCCAAAGCATTATCTTTTTTGCAGTCGTTTGAATATCATAGTCTGTATTATAGGTCTTTTGTTTACAATTGTTAAAAGAACCTTTCCCGCCTCTTTAGGCCAAGAACTTTGCCAATGATGAGAAGAAGTTCCAGCAGCACATCCAGAGCCAGCAGAAGAAAGAGCTCAACAGCTTCCTGGAGTCCCAGAAACGCGAGTACAAGCTGCGCAAGGAGCAACTCAAAGAGGTTTTAAAACTCCTCTTGACTAACCCGGAACACTTCATTTTCTTAATTCACACCATATTTTTTTTTCTTTCTATCGTATCAACAGCTACTAATCTGGGAGGGTGAAGGTTAAGCTAGCCACTGTAGACTATTTGTTGCTTATTCTGTTTAATGTAATGTTAATGCATAAGGATAAACTGTAGATGTAGGGGAGTCTGTTTTACTTAATCATAATATCAATCAGGTATTTGTCAACACCACATGAGCTTCCAGTGATATCTTTTTTTTTTTTTTTTTTTTTTAAATACTTTAAATATAAGCCTTCATGCCACAGCCATTCATGGCTGGGAGCCAAGGGAACAAAACCAGCCATGCTCTCTGAGTGGGAGAGATGGCATACCCGCTCTCCTGTCAGTCACAGTCACACTAGCAGATTGTGTGCGTCTATGACCTCATGCATGTGGAAAAGGGAAGATCTCTCCAACTGTGGTTGGCTGGTTTCACGCATCTCCTGAGGAAGCGCATGTTAGCCTTTGCTAGCTTTTTTATGATTGGGGAGAGCTGGCTTGTGGGTGGAAATTGGGGAGTCAAATGTGAGCAAACTGGGGGAAAAAATGGAGGGGGGCAGGATAAAAATAAGTAAATCTTCAGTATAATTTGGAGAAATAATAAGGTAAGAGGAGGCAGTGCTCAATCGTTTGTACTGATTTTGTCCAAATGTCCTTAAAACCTTTTTCTTATAAGGTTCTTTAAATTTGGAGCTCTCCCTCTACATATCATGCGGTGTTTATTGCCCTCCTGGTATCCTTATGTAATTCTGTATTATGTATTTTATAATCAAAGGTAGCTGTAATTCATGCTAATGCAATTCAGGTGGACGTGGGTTTGTACAACCAATCACGCAATAACATCTCTTCCACACATCCCTTTTTTCAGGAACTAAATGAGAATCAATCCACACCAAAGAAAGAAAAACAAGAGTGGCTGTCAAAGCAGAAAGAGAACTTGCAGCACTTCCAGGCTGAAGAGGAGGCAAACCTTCAGCGCAGGCAGCGTCAGTACCTGGAGCTCGAGTGCCGCAGGTTCAAACGGCGTATACTCGTTGTTCGGCATAATGTGGAGCAGGACCTGGCAAGAGAGGTGAGCAGAGCCAGCATCAGCTGAAGTAAACCATTTAATAGGTAGTTCCAGCTAGAAGAACATGAAGTGTCCTTATTGGTCATCCCTTGTTCAGATGTTTTCCTCAGCAAAGACATTTGGAAATTGAGACTAGAACTCTGGCTGGCTATCAATTGTCTGATCAATTGTTGTGAGTGATCAACTTTTCTGGTTAATGCCAGAAGCAAAGCACTGTTGTTCTCCACACTGAGACTGGTGGTTTTCTCATCTTTGTGTTTGTTTTGAAGGAGTTAAACAAGCGACAGACACAGAAGGACCTAGAGCATGCCATGCTACTTCGACACCATGAATCCATGCAGGAGCTGGAGTTCAGGCACCTGAGCACCATCCAAAAGATGCGGGCTGAGCTCATTCGCTTACAGCACCATACTGAACTCACCAACCAGATTGAGTACAATAAACGCAGAGAGAGAGAGCTTCGACGCAAGCATGTCATGGAGGTCCGGCAGCAGCCCAAGAGCCTGAAGGTAACACACCAACTGTCAGCGTAACGTTTAGGGTGAATGTGAAACAAGTTTACATTGTAGGTACTGTCCTGAACTACAGGTAACATGAGTGCCTTTGTCAGTCGGTATACGCATCTTGTATGTAGAGTACATATTGGAGACCTAATGAAGCCACTGCTCCAGAAGCACATTCATTTTCTTTTATGTTTAAATGTCTTTTTTTTTTTTCTTCTTCTTCTTCTTCTTTTTTTTTTTTTTTCAATAGCATTTTATAGCATATTTCGTAGCATCTTAATATACAGTATATTGTGTGTATATGTATATAATATATACTACCCGTCAAGTTTAGATACACTCATTCTTTATTTTTATTTTTTTTCCACATTCTAGAATAATAGTAAAGTCATCAAAACTCAGGAATAACACAAATGAAACTATGGGAATTATGTTGTGATTTAAAAATCCAAAATAAATCAAAATAATTTAATATTGCATCTTCAGAGTAGATGCACTTTTTGCCTAGAATTTTCAGAAATGTATTCTTGGCATTTTCTCAACCGATTTCTTGGGGAATCTTCCTGAGATGCTTTTTAAACTGTTAAAGGAGTTCCAACCTATGCTGGACACTTATTGGCTGCTTTTCGGAATATTTTGCTCCAAGTCATCAGTTTAAAAAATATTCTTTTTTTTAAATAAAATGTTATTAATTTCTTTCATTGGAAAACTATGTTGGCACAATTATATTTTTGTCTACAACACCGATTTCAAACATTTAATCATACACCTTCAGATCAAAAGATTTTTAAGATCAGGAGAAAAATTTCAGCCGAGTGTCTCCAAACTTTTGGTAGTATATTATTTACATATAAACATATCTTAATATAATGCATTTTCAGGCCAAGTGTTATTGAGGCAGTTTTAGTGCAGTTCTTTAAAACTGCTTCAGCAGCATTGTGTGGTACAGTTGGTTCAGCACTGCTGCCCCCAGTGGCTTCACTATGGTATTACATTTTACCAGGGAAAAGAGACCTGTGCTACCTTAGCTTTCTGTTACTGGTTAAGTAAATGACCTTGTCAAAAAATTAATCTTGCTGATTTTTCATAGTCCGTATTATTGATTAGTCAGTCTAATTGCTGCAGTTGTAATCCCAGTCCACTTTCACTGTTCATCCATCAGCCCAAAGAGGTTCAGATCAAGAAGCAGTTTCAAGAAACATGTAAAATCCAGACACGGCAATACAAAGCCCTGAAGAACCAACTGCTGGAGAGCACACCCAAGTCAGAACACAAAACCATGCTCAAGAGGCTGAAGGAGGAGCAGACACGCAAGCTGGCCATCCTCGCTGAGCAGTACGACCATTCAATCAATGATATGCTCTCTACACAGGCTGTGAGTCACGCACATACCAGTCATTTAGTGAAATTCTGGGCAAGGAGGTGATTTTCAATGCAAATTTATTTAAATGGTCAATTTTTCTGTCTGTCACAGTTGCGGCTGGATGAGGCCCAGGAGTCTGAGTGTCAGGCATTGCGGATGCAGCTGCAGCAGGAGCTGGAGCTGCTGAATGCGTATCAAAGTAAGATTAAGATGCAGACTGAGTCACAGCAGGATCGAGAGAGGAAGGAGCTGGAGCAGAGAGTATCTTTGCGCAGGGCTCTGCTGGAGCAGAAGGTCTGGTGCATTCCACTCATAAGCAAATCACTCATCAGTTAATAGAGAATGGAGAATACAGGCTGCTTTTGACTTGCAGCTAGTGTTGGGTCCAAGTCCTCCTTTGTCCATTCCGAGTCGAGACAAAGTCCTTAACCAATCCAGTCCGAGTCCAAAAAGGGGCAAAGTTGAACTTAAGTCAGAGTCCTTAATGACCGAGTCCAGAAAGAAATTAAATTGAAAAAAGATTTGAAATTGCAATTGTAAACTCCACACTGAGCTGTTAAATTAATGTTAACCTTCACAAACCAATGGCAACATAAATTTAATAAATACCACTATTACATCCTACCATTGCCATTTAATATTTTTATTTCTTGTCATCAGCACCTCAACTAGTTTCATATCAAAAAATGGTTTCAAAGAAAATAAGGGATATAGAGGTATATGTAGAACTTTTATTATATTACTAGTGTATGAAAATACAAATTAACTTGTTTTGTTATTGTATCACACTATTTTGTGTCCTCCAGTTTGAGTTGACATTTCAGTGATTTGATGCGTCTCCGCCACAGTTATATAGACTGAGCGAGAGAGTACAGAGTAGAGTTAGATTTAGCAGCAGGTCATAACAACAAGCTTCATGCTTTATTACTGCTTTTAATCTGTATATAAATGACAACTCATTTCTGAACACAGCTCTGTTCTCGTAACTTTTTTTCATTTTAATTCCTAAAATGGACAAAAATCCCTGTCAGCAGGGTTTGATATTTACTACATTAAGAGGTACATTTCATATTTTACATGAAATACAAGATTGGAATCACCAAATGCTAATGTTTAGGAGTGGGCGATATGACTACAGTCTTATTTCACGATAACAATGTGTTTTCTCAGGTAGGTCTATCAGTAATATTCAAGTAAGAAATACTACAAAAATTGAATAAAGCAATTTAAAAAATAATAAAATAGACTTCACTATATGATATACAGTGAATTTACTGAAGTTATTCAGTCAAAGGAGTGAGTGAGTGATTTTCTCTGTCTTTTGTTGTTTGATTAACATTATTGATGCAGCAGGTTTTTTTTACACTTCGGTCACTTTAAGACCTAATGCACAGATCTATATCTAATACAGTCTCCAAAAGTATTGGAATAGTAAGGCCAGTTCTTTGGTTTTTCCTATACAGTACACTGAAGACATTTGGGTTTGAGATCAAATGATGAATGAGACAGAAGATCAAAATTTAGCTTTTATTTTCCACAATATTCTAATTTTTCTTTTTTTTAGCTGCACCTATATATACTTCTTGTATGTGTTAGAACATATACTTAGTGCTGCCTGTTTTGCATTGTCGATGACCACAATGTTCTCTGCTGCGTGGCCCACAGATCGAGGACGAGATGCAGTCTCTGCAGAATGATCGCTCTGAGCGTATTCGCAGCCTGCTGGAGCGTCAAGCTCGAGAGATCGAGGCGTTCGACTCGGAAAGCATGCGCCTCGGCTTCAGTAACATGGTGCTGGCCAACATCTCCCCAGAGTCGCTGAGCAACAGCTTTCCTGGAGCACCAGCCAGCTGGGCCCACTCATCCACTCCCCAGAATTCCCAGTGGAGCTGTTGTTCAGGCTCTGGCTATCAGTACCACGCAAATCAGGGAGGAGCGCCTGGCCAGCAGGTCTGGGGAGCACCTGTCTCAGGAGCAGCACCTCCACCGTGGAGTCACTCACCAGGGGGCCTCCTGGGGGCCGTGCCAAAGAGCAGCGGGAGTATGGCCATGAGAAACAGCCCCCAGGCCCTCAGGAGGACCACATCAGGGGGGCACAGTGAGCAGAACATGAGCAGGAGCACCAGCATCACGTCTCAGATATCCAACGGCTCCCACCTATCCTACACATAGACCCCAGAGTACCAGTGCCAGGCCAACCCCCCCCCCCAAACACTCACACACTCACACACTCACACTCACACTCACACTCACTCACACTCACTCACTCACACTCACTCACTCACTCACTCATATAGGTTAAGGGACTGCCAAATTGCAGACAGGCACCTAGGATCAGCTAAATGGTACTCAAACTTGCTTGTCCCTACCCGTTTTGTCTCTCTGTCTCCTGATTTTTCTCACATGCAGTGGGTGAGGAACAGATCAACATTGCTCAGGTCAATAGCTATTCTATCTGTGCATGACAGTTAATTGGCCCACATGCAGAGCTAGAATTTTTTTAAAACACTGCAACTTACATGATGCTCTGTTGATTTCTGTGAATCCTTTTAACTGTCTTTGCAATCCCCACTAACTATTTAAAAAGCATGTATGTTATGTATGATGGATACAGAGAACATTTTTAAACATTTTGGCCATTTGTTAAACTCCATACCATTGAACTGATGGATTTAAATAATATAGGGACATTGACCAGACAGCTACACAAGTGTAATAATAATCCTAGACAAAATGCCAAAATGAAGCCAACTTAGAGATGCTTAAGTTCCCATCCTGCCACATTGCCAGCCTGCTGTTATGCCCCAGGTGAATCAGGTGAATGTTCCTCTTCAGCTAGAATGTTGAATTGTAGTTCGTCTTGAAGAAAGTTATTTGTATTCGCCACAATTTGAGTGCAGAATGTTGTGTAATATGGTGTTGAGAGTAGAGTAAGTAGTCAGTAGTCTTCAGTGTAGGTGTGCAATCATGCACTCTCTCATATTGCCAGACATGTGGATTTTGTGCTTTAAAGCGTTTGTTTTATTGGTTGGGACTTTAAGTTTGGATTTTTTGGGACCTTCTACTTTTACTGTCAGTAATAGCAAAATAGTTGTGGGTTGTTTTTTTTTTTTATTATTTGTTTGTTTTTTAAAGTCCAGATTAAACTATTAGTTGTATGGAGTCTGAGATAAAATGCCAACAGGACGATTTGTCAGCATTGTTGTTGCCATCATGTTTTTAGAAAGTATTTGGATATCCATAAAATGTTTTGCTTTTCCTTGGGCAGGCCAAAGGAACCTTCTCTACAAACCTGCAGAAAGTCTAAAGCATCATTCAAACTGAAGGTTAGAAGTTATCAAGCACCTTGAAAAGGTGAAGGAAACCTTACACGTCATGTCCTTTACATTTTACTACTAGATTTATTTGTGAATCTGGTTTGTTTTTAATGCTTTGCCATCTCATCTAGCAACGTATTTAGCCAAAGATATCCGGTACGTTTTCAAAATTTGAGCTCAGTGAGTGCCTTTTAATTCAGGATTATATTCAGTGGACAGTACGTACATGCACGGGTTTGATTATTTTTTCATGTCTACGTTAAATAAATAAATAAACCTCTCGCGCTGAATACTGATGCGTGCTGTGGTCTGGGAAAATCCTTTTGTGTAGTGCCATTTTCTAAGTTTTTACATTTTTTCTACTGTATATAGTTCTGAAAACTACAGACTTTCCTCTTTTACATTTAAATCAGCCACTAGTAATAACCTATAATTTTGTGTTTCCAAAAGTGAAAATGGAGTTCACTTTGTTAAAAAAAAAAATTATTTATGGGTTCTTAGTTAATGTGTCAAATCACTGAAATTTCAACTCAATGTGTTTAAAATATGAAGAAGGAAAGAAGAAAGAAAAAAAAGACTAAAACTTGGTATTTTGGGGGTTTATTTTGTTGTTTGTCAGAATTCAGCTACAGTAAGAGATTTTCCCAAACCACCACACACAAGACATACCTTATTCGACTACAGGGGAGTGAATTGGTCAACAGTACATGAGGGTTTTATGGCTGAATATGTCTGCCATGCTGGAAACCGCTTGGAATGAAATGGATGGAGAGTGTATGCATACCTGAATATATGATTTTCCGTGTTAAATGATTCTCCTCTATATTCTATAGACAGTGGTTTTTGTGGTGCCTTCTTGAAAAGATGCCAAACAGGAGCACTTTATGTGAATTAAATTTTTTATTAAGCAGAATGCTTTGACCACAAATTGCAAACTTTACTGTTTGACTAAAAGACAAGCCAGGATCCAATGTCTAACGAACACCAAATACAGGCACAGGACTTCCACGTGCTGACTTTCAGAGTAAGGTTTACTGTAGTAGCCATGTATTACAGATACAGTTTGTTTAAACCTTTCTGAACAAATGATGTGAGGTTTATTGGCGATCAGTCATTATTACTGTATCATGATCTCTAAACACAAAGTGGGAGAATGAAAACAGAGTGAATGTATTTCTTAGCAGTAGCCTCATCAGGGCAGAGTGGGGGTGTGTTTGAGACTGAAGGACTGCATGTAGGGAAGAGGATTGCACATTGTGTTGATCATTAAGGTCATGACAGCAGGCTTAGCAGTGCAAATGGGCGGATCTGTATGGGAGCAGGTGCTCACTCAGGATCAAGTCAAATAGCTAAATAGTTTTATTTCATGTGAATATGACAAACAGTTGCCAGACAAAGCTTTAGATGTGACCAAACACAGACAGGGAATATAGGTTTATCATTTTCATCCTCGCTTTCGCTTGGTCTTGTGCTCTGTGGAGTAGGTAGTGCTGCCTGGAGCTCTGGGTACATGAGTAGTGTTGCTAATGCCCCTGTTAGCCCTTTCTCTCTGACCTCCTCCTCATGTGCTCATCACACTAAGCCAAGCTCTACCTGGATCAGGTGTTTCAGCTGACGGATGAGTGAATGCACTTTGAAACAAAAAATAGTTTGCTCTCCAAATCAGTTTTGTTTACACTCTGAAAACAGTGACTGATTGGATCCATAGTGATTGAATTGTTATTTTTTTAACCTTTTTAACGGATTCTGATGCACGCTTTGTTTCTTCCTTGTATGTTTTTTGTTTTGCTGTTGTGCACTTGCGAGTAAAGTAGATGGTTCTCTCTCACTCTCAAGGCAAGACAAATGAGATGAGGCACTGGTGTTTGTTTTTTTGTTTTTTGTTTTTGTTTAGTTTTGGTTTTTAATTCAAATCTTTTGATTTTTATAACCCAAAATCCTTACTTACCAAAAGGCATCATCCTTCAAAGACAAAGTTTATTGATATAGTTTATTTAATTAACAATCAATATACTTAAATCCACATGGGTGTGTGTGGAATGTTCATATTGTATATTAAGATAGATTAAAAACATAGTCTAAAACTAGTCATCTATGTGAAACCTCTTGTCGAGAAAGATACTGAGATATATGAACTGTTTGATTAGGTTGTGCAAGTGGAGAATTACTCTGGAGTGGTCTCCAGGTTGAATTTCAGGGATTTGTGTGTTTTTACACTGCACACTTTTTGTTCTCCCAATTCCATGAAAGAGTTCAGACATCCGCTCACGGCAGTGAGTCTGCATCTGTCGTACTCGTCGTGATTCATTGTTTTTCTCCGTTGTGTTTATGATAGACCTATTCAAGTGAAAGCCTCAGAATATAATTCTTCCAGTGTATAAGAAAACTAGTGAACGTTAATGCTCATATCTCCTCCTTTAAACAAAGGCTACAGTCCTGATAGAACAGTAGCACAATCTTTGTGTAAAAGTTAGGATGTAGACTTAGTTTTGGCCGAATCAGTTTTCTAGTTTTAAATGTTTATCTTTGTGGTTAAATACATTAACACTTTTTTTTTTCTTTTCTTTTTTTTTTTTCTTTTTTTTTTCTTTTTTTTTCTTTTTCTTTCCATAGTTATTGTTTACTTCCATCGTCTGGATAAAGCATTGATTCTTTTTATATTTAATTTTTTCGTTAATTTTAAACTTTTGTCCTACTGACTAAATTTAGGGGATGTGTAATACTGATGTAAGAAATACTGGTATCAATTGTATACATATATTCGTCTTACATTTTCTAGGTGTTGGAGGTTAAACCTCAATTAAAACACTGTGCCATCTCACAGCAGCCAAGCTCACTCACTACTGCAGTGTCTCCTCTCCAGTGAAATCAGCAGTGGTTATTTTACAGAGTATTGCACTCTATTGCCAACATGTAAGAAATAAAAATGGATAAAGGAGCTCATAAAAGAAGAAATGGTACATTTCTGTAAAGATTAATGTCAGTATTCATTGTTCTCTGGTTGAGCATCACCACTACAATTCATATGTAATCTGTATCAAAATGTATAGATTGTGAAACATGTTACTGAATGTCTAAAAGATTATGGCTTGAGATTATATTAAAGTATTCATAAATCAGATAGAAAAAAAACATCTAGGGTTTAATGAATAATTTTGCTTGTACTGTATTGTCTTGATTGAGGAATAATGGAGAGAGGATTGGCTGTAATAAAATCATTTTAGTACAAAGGTTTGTCTGGCTTTTTATTTGGGTGGACTGGTTATCAGTTATTTATATGTGCCTCTTTGTTATAATTAAATTGTTATAATTGTTACTATTTAGTGAAGGCAAACTTAGTATATGACTAATGCATGTTTTTTCTTTCCCTTATAAATATGTGCAAGTTAATCTAATGAAAATGCATGAACAGGTTTTTATTGTGTACACTGTATACGTATTCAGACAAGTTCTAGGCCATCAGAAGCCACCAGAACAGTCCCAATGTGCCTTGGCTTCAATTTGAAGTCTCTGGTGGGATGAACACCATTCTTCCAAAACATGTTGCCTCAATTTGTTTTTGATGGTTATGGAAAACACCATCGAACACGCTCCAAAATCTCCCATAGGTGTTTAATCAGATTGGGATCTGGAATCTAAAATTTAAGATAATTCATTTTAAGCATTAATAACAATAATAAAATCTCTACAGCACTACTGCAATTTAGCCTGTTGCAATTCATGAATACTTCACTTTAACATTAAAGATAATCATTAAAATACTTATTTTCCATGAATGTGTGAATCCATTATACATGTACTTGCTGAACATCCTCATTCCAGGTTTATTCCCCTTTGCTGTTATAAATAACTTCCAATCTTCTGGGAAGGCTTTCTACTAGATTTTGGAGCATGGCTGTGGGGATTTGCCCATTCAACCACCAGAGCCTTAGTGAGATTGGTTACAGATATCAGCTGAGGACGATTGGGGTGCAGTCAGCATTCCTGTTCATCCCAAAGCTGTTCATTGGGGTTGAGGTCAGAGCTCTGTGCAGGACACTCAAGTTCTTCCACTCCAACCTCAACAAACCATATCGTTTTTGTGGATTTCGCTTTGTACACAAGGGCATGCTCATGCTGGAATAGGTTTGGGCCGATTAGTGCCAGTGAAAGGAAATTGTAATGCTACAGCATATAAAGACATCCTATACAATTGTGGCACCAGTTTGATGAAAGGCCCATATATGGGTGTGATGGTCATGTGTCCACATACTTTTGGCCATATACTATAGCTTATGGGAGCAAAAAAAAAAAACCTGAACACATTACCTGTATGCAATATTTGGAATATTTCACTTCACATTACATCACACACACATCCTGGAGATCATGAAAAAAAATTCTAGAAAAGAAAAAAAAAATTTTTATTTTTTATTTTAAATGATGGTGACATTGACAGATATGGTCACTTTGAACATTCAACCGTATTACCAAAATTATAGACGGGGTAAATTGTTAATTTAAAAAATGTTAAGTAAGTCAGGGCGCACAGGGGCTTAGTGGTTAGCACGATCGCCACACTCCTCCAGGGTTGGGGGTTCGATTCCCGCCGCTGCCCTGTGTGTGCGGAGCTTGCATGCTTTCCCTGTGCTGCGGGGGCTTCTTCAGGGTACTCCGGTTTCCTCCCCAGTCCAAAGACATGCATGGTAGGCTGACTTGTTCATAGTGTGTGAATGTGTATGTGATTGTACCCTGTGATGGACTGGCACCCTGTCCAGGGTGTACCCCTATGCTCCCTCGGATAGGCTCCAGGTTCCCCGCGACCCTGAAGGATAAGCGGTATAGAAAATGGATGGATGGACAGATAAGTAAGTCTTTAGAATGTACTTAATGTCCCTGTTGTGCCATTGTGAGTTAACTACTGTGTATTTGTTAATTATATGCTTTAAAAAAAATCTCTAAATTTATGAGCTAAATGCAGCCATCATCGGCAAAAAAGTAAAAATTAAATATTGTTGTTGCCTGAGATAGCTTAACACATTTCCGAATGGTTAAAAATGTTTTCGTAAATTCAACGTTTTGAAAAAGGTTTATATTCTTTTCCTTTAAAGAAAAGTAAACTGTTAAGTCTCTTTTGTTATTTTACAAATCCTCTATTCCTGATTATGTAAGCCTGTGGGGGAAAGCCTGCCTGAGTCCACAGTGTCTCTCTACTCCCTACAAACTGCAAACATGCCTTATGGGTGTTCTGCTTTCTTTAGCTCATGTCGTTAGTCCACTAACCTGTTGCAGTGCATTGTGGGATTTGTGGACTGCACAGAATATTCAACATTGTGGGTAATAAAATGGGGGTGGGGGTTAAATCCCTAACAAGTGAGCTATACAGTGAATACAGCGTGGTTTTGGACCAAGCGCTGGAGTGGAGGAAGTCTGGTATGAGCCATTTGGGCCACCGTAGTGAAAATGTAGTCGTGGTTAGTTCGGGGGGCGGGGTTTATTTACCAGTGACGTAACAGCTGTGTGTCGGACATGTTGCAGTTCTCCAGATTTATGAGACACTTTATTAGAGTTGGTTACGGATGATGAGTGGACATCAGAGATGTATTGGTGAAACTTTTAACTTCGTTTTAAGCCGGGTAACTTGTTTGCCGCAATACGATGGCCTTAGTGCGGACAGAATACATACTTTTCTAGACTTCACTGCTTAACACTGGCGGCGGTGAAGTGAAAGAAGCGGGACCTGAGAGAGAGCTTCTCCTCTCCGCTCCAGTGTTTTGGGATGACGGAATGGATTTCCACTTGTGTTTACACGGAAACCTGCGGAGTGAACAAAGAGCACAAAGGGAGAAAGCAGAGCTTAGTGGACTTCAGAGCAGTGGAGCAGGTTTTATAAAAGAGCTGTGTTGTGTTTAAGTGACTGTGGATACTGCAGTGTGGTGCAGTTATGAGGCTCAGAGTTGAGGCGTTGAAGTGGGGACTTGTGTGGCTCTGTGTGTTAACAACATGCCACTCAGGACTCACTCAGCACTGCGACAACGGCAAGGTAACGTTAATAAGTGCAAATATCGTCAGTTTAAAGCCTTTAGGTGGCAGTAAGTGGTTGTTTATTCTCTAATGGAGTTCTTGCTTGTTCTCAAATTGTTTATTTCTTATTCTCAAATGCAACCCAAAGGCAAAGCTGGAGACAGACCTCCCTCCTCCCGATGAGTTTCTGTGTCTGAAGCAGAGAGCAGTAACATCAGCCCTGGTAACATCTCTGATCATAATCACACTGAGGGATACACTCTGAAAATTTCATTCATTAATTACAACTATGGGATTAGATTTGTGCTGTAAGTATTGAACGTAACTTTTCAAGAAGCTATATATACAATAAGACTATAAATATACAATAAGAAAGAAAAAAACACTTTGAAACTGAACTCAGTGAGAACAATTTAACATGGTCTTCAAATAAACAGCATATTCAGTATTCCAGTTTTCTGTGAATGCGCTGCCAGAGTTATTGTTTACGCTCCACAAGTTTACATTTGCCATTCTGGTACAAATCTCACGTGTGGGCGGGGCCTAACAGTGATTTACTCCCATGGCTAGTGAGATTTAGATTGACCGTGCCCTGACCAGGAAGTAGAGACTTCAGTGTTGCGAATTTTGGAGAGAGTTTGGGAACTTTGTAGTAGAAATTACTTACTTACTTAGTATATTAGTTCGTAATTAATATTTGAGGTTTGGGTCGTCTCATATGACTATTTTTTCGAGATGAGCCCTGAGGAGTCATCATCACCGTCATCCTCAGCTGGACACTCAAGCTGTCAATCCAAATTTCACTAGCCAATGAGAGTAAATCGCTGTTAAGCCCCACCCACACGTGAGTTTTGTGTCAGAATGGCGAACATAAACTTGCGGCGCATAAATGAAAAGTTTGAAAGCGTAAACAAAAACTCTGGCAGCGCATTCATAAACCATGATGAGCGAAAACGAAGCTTAGAAAACTAATAACCACGAACGCTGTTTATTTGATGATCATGTTTCATTTTTACCACTGAGTTCTTTGTTTTCAGTTTCTGTGTTTTAGTTCTTTTTCATTGATTTTGTTTGTTTCTTGAAAAGTTGCGTTAAATACTTTTGGCACAAATCTAATCCCATAAAAAACCTAAGCCAGTATTGAAAATTAAGGGAAACATTTATGATGAAATTTCTGTCCAAATTTTTTTCCTTTGCATATCCGTGTACAAGACTACATGGTGTCCCAAAAGGCTCTGTACACAGGGGGAAATGAACACTTTCTTGTCTTCAAATGTCTTCAAAAACCTTTCATACTTAGTTTATCTTTTTTTTTTTTTTTTTTAAATCTTAGTTGTTTTTTTTTTTGTTTTTTTCCCCCAGATATCCTTTAAGAATGCCTGTGACAAGAATAGTGTATTGGTCTACCAGGAAATGATACAGCCCTGCTGAAAAAAAACAATAGAAACCATCACAGAGATTTGAATAGTTTCCAAACACACTTACACTGCAAATACCATTAAATACCATCAGCTAACCATTAACATTACTGTTATTGGTCCATAACAAATTACTAGTAGAGACCCACAGGGACCATTACAGTTTCCATTAAAAACCAATACAATTCCCATTATAACCATTAAAACCATAAGAAATTCTGTGAGGGGTTTGTATTGTTTTTTTCAGCAGGGAGCACAAAGATCATTTAAAGGAACCCATTTGAAGTGCAATTACATGCATAACACCAGGTGTGTTAACAAGAGTTGATCAGGAGTGGGAGAGATGACTCTGTGTGTGTTTACAAAGAAATTGCAATCATGTAAAAGGTGTTTCGTAAATAAAGTTACATTTTGCTAAAAAGTGTTAATTTACGATATGTATGGAGACTTTTGGGACACCCTGTATATTTCGGATTCATGTTATCACAGTATTATGATGAAATCTTTGTACAAAATTCACTTTGCACATCCTTGTACAAGACTACATAACACAAGCAAAAGTAAACAAAAATAACAAAATGGCCTTATTGTTTTCTTTGTTTATTGTTTTTTTAGAAAAATATTTATAGAATGTCTTTTTTCCCGTAAAATCTCATACATTGGGCCTCATTTATCATTCTCTTAGTAAACTTTTGTGTAAATGAAATGATTACACAAATGATACTTTATCCATGCCATAAAATACACAGTTGAATCATACTGCAAAAATGTCCAATCTGATCTGCTACCAAGTCATCACTTCAGACCAGTATCTGATTTGGTGCATCACTAATCACACAGTATTCATGTACAGGAACAAAGCATCATGTGAAACTAAGTTATGTACCTATCTAGTACATGTAGAGAGAAATCTCAGTACAAGTGTGAACATGTCTGGCCCGATGAACCTTGTCCTGGATTGGGAATTTGACCTAATTTGTTATCTTCCTCCCCCTTGTGTTGCAGCAGCTCCTTGATATTTCCACCAAATATTCTCTACAGGTAAAACATTCACCTTGTTTAATTAACTTCCTTACTATACGAGTGTATTTACACTCACACACTGAGATATATTAGTAAATCAAATTGTTAAACATCGTTAAACATGTCAAGTCAGGGGTCCCAGCTTGAAATGGGAAACACACTCACCTAAGTTCCCTCTTAGTAGATATGGACAAATACACAGACCATCGTATGCATGTGAGCTAGAAAGGTACTAGTAATTAGCAAAACTATACTGTGCAAATGCATACTGAGTAAAATCTTAAACTTATCAAAACAACCCAGACCTACAAGTTATAGTGTACAAGATGTGACAAAAGGAAAATACAATATTGTATGTGAAACAATAAATATACAGTTTCAATCAAAGTTATTCAAACCCCATTGCAAATCAGGTTTATTGTCAAAATGTACAGACTTTCAACTGTTTGCAATGAACAAATCAAACAAAAGCAACTGAAATAGTTCAACACAACAAATGCTTCAAATGATTATCCCAAATTCAACTGAAAATGCAACTTATAATGACCTCTCCAGTTTCAAAATTATTCAACCCCTTCATGGCGAGCATCTTTAGTACTTAGTAGAGCACCCTTTTGCTTTTATGACCTGCTGCAAATGAAATGCATAGCCAGACACCAGCTTCTGGCAGCGTTCCTGAGGAATCTTAGCCCATTCCTCATGAGCAATGGCCTCCAGTTCAGAAATATTCTTGGATTTGCGTGCTGCAACCGCCTTCTTCAAATCCCACCCGATATTTTCTATGGAGTTCAAGTCAGGTGACTGTGATGGCCCTGTAGAATCTTCCAAGACTACTTCTGCAACCAAGCCTTGGTTGAATTTGAGGTATGCTTGGGATCATTGTCCTGTTGGAAGGTCCAGTGACGCCCAAGTTTCAGCTTCCTCATAGACAGCATGATGTTTTCTCCTAGGATTTTCTGATACTTCACTGAATCCATCTTGCCTTCCACATGCTGCAGGTTTCCAGTGCCAGAGGATGCGAAGCAGCCCCAGAGCATCACCGAGCCACCACCATGCTTGACTGTGGACAATGTTTTTTCTTCATTCTTCTTCCTCCAGACACACCGCTGATTCATTGTGCCGAAAAGTTACAGTTTTGCTTCATCACTCCACAGAACAGAATCCCAAAACTTCTGTGGCTTATTTATATGATTTTGCGCCGAATTGTCTTGTGCTTTTGGGTCAATAATGGTGTACATCTTGGAGTTCTGGCATGGAAACCTTCTGCGTTTAGTACATGCCTTACTGTGCTCACACAAACCTCAGTGCCTGTTGTCACCAAATCTTGCTGCAGGTCTTTTGCAGTCACTCGAGGGTTTTTCACAACCTGCCTTCTCAGAAATCTGGTTGCTGCCATTGATAGCTTCCTTTTTCTGCCACGTCCAGGTATTTAATATATTTTCTGCCCCTAGCTAGTTCAAGTATTTCATGTGTTCCAGCTCAACTAACGAAGCCCTTGATCAGGTGTGCTTGATACAGCACCTGTTTTGCATATTTGTGTTGTTGTGAGGGATTCTATTCAGAGGGTTGAATAATTGAGACTGAGAAAAAAATTATAAGTTGCATTTTCAATTGAAATTGAGGAAATCACTTGAAGCATTCATTGTGTTGAACTATTTCAATTGCTTTTGTTTGATTTGTTCATTGCAAACAGCTGAA
>JANDJT010000071.1:14979486-14991766 GCA_024331685.1 Stegophilus panzeri
AAACAGCTGAAAGTCTGTAAATTTTGACAATAAACCTGATTTGCAATGGGGGTTGAATAATTTTGATTGCAACTATAAGTAGATTGCTTTTAATCCAGTCTTCAGCTTTGCCAGAAGCGTCAGTGCATGCCAAGGCAAATAGATAATCTACATGATGAACCTTTCATGGCCTTTATCTTTTCAGCCAGCTGAGCATGTCTGCATGGATCTGCCCATAACATACAATCACACAATCCCCAACAGGTAGGTTCAGTTCAGTACAGTTTTATTTGTATAGCGCTTTTAACAATGGACATTGTCAATTTGCACACTCACTGTACTAGTTCTGTGAACACGCACACACACTGTGCAGCTGTACTCTCGGGTTGTTTGTGGGTTTTTGACTAAAAGGGTTCTGCATGGAGCCCTTTCTAATGGGGAGACACTTTTTTTGTATTATAGGGTTCAACATAGAAAAAGTCACACATTACGAAGTCTTAAAAAAATTATCTGTCTGTAGACAGGTCGTGTATGTGGAGTATTTTATTCCGTATATGTTGATTTGTCTCCAGTGGAGCTCACAGGCCTGTAGGAGCTCAGAGTGGACAGTACCTGTACTGCCCTCCTCAGCGCTGGATAAACAACCTGAAGGTAAACTCCAGTCTCACCTAATCCAGCACATAGCTCTAGCTCTTCAGTGGGGAAGAACTCTTTTTAAGCAAAGGATCAAGACATTCTCCCAAGTGACACTGTCAAGAAGATTATCCAGATGTTGGAGCATGTGGCATGCACAGGCTGTGAAGTCTGCCACTGATGCTGTGGGGATGTTCATGAGTGTGTTCACCACATTGTTGGCTGCAGTGGATGTGAGTGTTTTGTTAGTGGATGAATGGGGTTTATGATCATTGGATTGGTATCAGCAGTGAAGACTGGTGAGAGGTGTTAAATCTTATGAAAAACAAGTTAAACTCAGTTGCCATTATATTGGCTGCTCCCTTAATTGATATGCTGGTATCTTCCCCATTCTTCCCCAGACCTGTCTCTCTTTCTCAGTTGTTGTACTCTGCTGTTGGGTTTAATTTTTCCTTCTCTTGTCTTTATCTGACACAAAGGCCCTGCTTTCTTATTGAGGATAATCTTAATCTCTTGAGGTATCAGTGGCTCGTTGTTGAGGAAAGACCTCACTTTCTTTGTCTTTGAAATTGTATGTAGACTGGCACACAATTGGTAAGGCTATCAGGGTCTGCTCTATAGTCCTCAAAGAAACGTGCCAGAGCCATCACAGAATCCTTTGTCAGACTTTAAATGGTACGCTGGTTGCAGCATAGGTTTGTAACATATAGCGAGATGGAGGGGCCCAGAATTACACAAGGAGGAAGGGCAGTGAAGCTGTTAACATAGATTAACATAGACAAGGTCTAGTATTTTATTTCCTCATGTTACATTGGGTTACATATTGCGTGAACTTTGACAGCATGGAAGATGGGAGTGCATGACCAAACCCAAGCCTGTATTAAACAAACCATGGATCAGTAAACAGGAAGAAAAACACCACCGACATCCAGCCAGTCAGGACAAGAAGGCATTTCAGCATGCTTATCAGTCATATTGGCTTCTCTCACCTTCTGAACCTGCCTGATTTGTCCTGATGCTCTACTTCTGCTTGGAGGTTTTTGCACTTATCTTAACTCTTCTTGCTGTCGATGGTTCCACATGGATACTCTAAAGAACTGCACTTCCCAAGAACCGTTTTAGCCCAAGACTTAACCGTGCCTCAGTGGATAAGCTCTCCTTGATACTGTGTCAGTGTTCTCATTAGCGTTCAGATATTTTGGCGTGGGCTTGTCTTTTAAGGGCTGTGATTTTGAATGGAAACCTGAAAAGGACAAATTTCAATTTTGCGTTTCAAAACTGTTAGCTACAGATAACGCCACAACAATTGCTATACCTTTAATCGAAAAAAGCTGCCTTATGCAAAAAATCATGATAATGATGTTCCAGTTATATTAGCTCATGTATCTTGTCAGTTTTGTTCATTGTCCTCCGTATGGGATTATTTTACTGTATTTAGGACTTCAGTGTTATATTCCAGTACACTGTATATATTATTAAGAGACTCTCGGCAACAGGCCAGTAAACATAGATGTACTTGTATTTTAATAAAGATTAAAATAGAAATGAGCTAGAAATGTGTTTACACTAGTACGTTTTCATTTTAAAACGGCGTTTTAAAATGAAAACGATTCTCGTCCACACTGGCATATACGCTGTGTTTGAGAAATGATCTCCTTCCACTCTACACTACCAAAAACACGTCACACGACCATCCATGCACACTGGGCATACAAATGTAAACAGGAAGTTGGTTGCTAGTCCAAACCGGCGTTCCATGTAGGACTTAGGCCACTTGAACTTAGGACTTAGGACTTAGGCCACTAGATTTGTTGCCGATTGCTCTAATCATAGCTCACCTCTTGCGCATGTAGGTAGCTGCAGTATTATAAAATACAGAATTAACTGCAAAATGGCTGCTAAGAATGACAACAAAGCCAGCAAAGCTTGCGGTTCAGTCTCCGTGTTGTTGTGTATACGTTCAAGGTAGCGTAATTGTCATATGGTAAGGGCTTGACGAATCAGGGAAGGATCCACAATGATCGGGGGAAAATGTGGGTGGAGCCACGCCTTCATTTTCAAAAGTCAAACTAAAACTGAGTCTTCAGCGTTTCCAGAAGTCTCCGTTTTCGAGGGTCGAAATCGCCAGAGTAGTGTAGATGACAGGTGTAACCGTAGTAAAAGTTATGCATTTTAAAACGAAAACGCACTAGTTTAAACAGGGCCTAAGAGCTACGGTGGATTAGTGGTTAGCAAGTTTGCCTCACACCTCCGGTGTTGGGGGTTCGAATGCCACCTCCACCCTTTGTGTGCAGAGTTTGCATGTTCTCCCTGTGCTTCAGGGGTTTCCTCTGGGTACTCTGGTTTCCTCCCCCAGTCCAAAGACATGCATGGTAGGCTAACTTGTTCGTAGTGTGTGAATGTGTATGTAATTGTACCCTGTGATGGACTGGCACCCTGTCCAGGGTGTCTTCTGCCTTGTGCCTCGATTTCCCTGAGATAGGCTTCAGGCTCCCCATGCAGCCCTGTGTAGGATAAGTGGTACAGAAAATGGATGGATGCAAGACTTGGATTGAAGCTGTAATAATTTCCTCATCTCCACAGGATGGCGCCACAGTGCTCCTGTTTCACCCCTGTTCTTTGAAGGATGCTCACAGGAGTCTGGCAGCGGTGGCTCACTCCTGCCTGCCTCACTTTATCCTCACAGCTCATCCTCAACTCAGCCAGCGCAGAGTGAGTCAATGCTTCACACCACCACCCATCGGATACAGCTTAAAGACTGTTTCAGGAACGGGGACACTTGCTGACTCAGTGTGTTTCACAATAATGAATGTGTCTTGAATGAAGGACAACATCCTATATACTGTATACATGCAGTTAGAACCAGTGAGGTTTGACTGTGCCAAGTGTCCACACAACAGAAATTAAATAGCCTGCAAAGACTATAAAATATTCAACAATAATGGATTGACATAAAAATAAGGTGTATTTTACTGTGAGTAACTATTGAGTGGTAGAGCTGTCATCAGTACTCATGATACCCTCGAGTATTTTGACTTACAGTATTTTAAGCATAATGTATATGTCATAGTATAACCCACTTTATTGAATGCTGTTGGTTTGAAATGTTAACATTATATATATACACACTGCAGGAAGCAGAATAATTCAAATGCAATAGCAAAGTTTTCTTTAAGATTTAAACCGAATAAGATGAGAGAGAAGCCAAAACAAATGGTGAGGAGTTTTTGTAACGGTGTGTATAATGCCCTTTACTCTGATATTATCCAGCATTACACATGAGAAGACTATGCTTAGAAGGCTGTTTACAGTTACTTTCCTGTTTTATTTCCTATAAGCCGTTTGCCTTGGTCTCCTGGGGTCACACACTAGAGATGTCCCACATCACCGCAACAAGAGTGTGTGAGTGGTTACTCATGTTTTCCTCCAACCTTAACCAAACAACAGCAAGCCAAAGCCAAAATTACAACCTGTATTTGACAAAATCTGCCCCAGTGGACCGTGCACTGGACACCTCTGTGAAGGTCAGTGATCCTGAGCTGCTCCAAATACGGTTAAGGAAAGGCATAAAGCAAACAGGATATGCGATTATTACAATGTATTGTTAATTATTTGTCTAATATTTTGCCAGTCTCTGAAAGCATGCTGTGAGGAGGCTCTGTCTGCATACGAGGCTACAACAAGAGCGAGGATGATCCGATCCATTCTGCAGCCTGCAAAAGGAGAAACGGAAAAAGATGACGAGAAACACTCTGAAAATCCTACGCCGATCAGCTCTGAGTCCGACACGCTAAATCCTACACTCACACAGCCACTGAACAACAGTGAGGTTAAAGGTTCACTATCTGTAGGCCCTCATGGTCATGTTACAGCCCCACTACACACTGCCGTGCACTCAGAGGAGCATGGTGGTGGTGTTGTGGAGACAGACGCAAAGACAACAGCCACGCAGATGAGGGTGAAAGAGCCACGTGGGAACACCAGAGGTGAGGAAACAGTGGTTAAGTTGCATGATTCACAGACTGATGTGAAGTCTCACAAGATGAGCAGCACCATGGCTGCAGGGAAGCAGCGCGTTAAGACTGATGTAGCTGAACTGAGTGTAGGAGGACGCTGCGCAGTTCCAGGTCACTGCGGACCTCCTGATGTGGCCACTGCAGTGTTAGGAGGACCACCGAGGGGACGCAAGATGACCTTCCAGCGCACCGATGAGGCCGTGTGGGCAGCGGCAGCCCTGGGTTTTCTCCTGGTGCTGCTCACGCTTTCAGTGCTCCATACACGCCTGTACCGTAACTGCCGTACACCATCCAGCCTGTACTGGCGCGAGAGCCAGCAGGACTATGAAAGTGTAGCAGGTATGAGCTTACAAATCAAATTCACCAGCACCTTTAGCATTTACAACATATTTAATGGGTGACTAGCTTTTTAATCAGTCTTAGTCTTCATATCACATAATTATTGCATAATGTTTTCATAAAGCAATTTGTTGGATTTATATTGGGCATATGTCAAAACATCACAGAAAAGATTAGAGAAGAAACCTCAATTATTTATTTATTTTATTTATTATTATTATTATTATTATTATTATTATTATTATAAACATGACTGTTTGAGACTAATCTATAGTTTTTCAGATAAAGCAGCGGTCGGACCAAACACGAATAAATTCACCTAACAGGAAAGGGAAATCATTGATGGGGAAAGACTAAAAATCACACGTTTACTTTTGGTAGTGATTAATTTCACTTCATGTGACTTTGACCTGTGAATTCTTAAGCCTCCATCCTGTGAGCCAGTAGAAACCACATGGAAGCATGGACTTTTTCTTTGGTTAAAAAATAATGGCAGATCTGTTTTTACTCATTACTTTTGTTTGGAGCACATCTGAAAACAATCTCATTCCATTGACCTTGGCAGTTTGGTTATTGTGGTAAAATTCAGTTTTCTCTTTACCTGCTAGGATTGTTAGGCATGTTGGCACCTCTGCCAATGTATGAGCCAAATAAATAGAAATTTACAATTACATTTATGGTATTTGGCAGACGCTCTTATCCAGAGCAACTTACATTTACCTCATCTATACAACTGAGCAGTTGAGGGTTAAGGGCCTTGCTCAAGGGCCCAACAGTAACAACTTGGTGGTGCTGGGAATTTGAACTCCCGACCTTCCAATCAGTGGACCAGTGTCTTAACCACTGAGCTACCACTGCCAGAAATGGACTGGATATTTTTTATAGAAGTTTACTCAGCCTCCTGAGTCTCATGAGAAGTTTACTCAAATCTCATCATTTAACCTTGCTTTTTATTTAAATATTTAAGGTCATAAAAAGCTTAAACCCCTTTAAATAAAATGCTGTCAGTGAAGGTATTTTCAGTTGATGTTTTAAGCAGTATTTAAGTGAGTTAAATGCCTCGCACCTCCAGGTTTGGGGATTTGATTCCCATCTCTGCCTCATGTCCGTGGAATTTGTGTGCTCTCCCCGTGCTTTGGCGGTTTCCTCGGGGTACCCCGGTTTCCTCCCCCAGTCCAAAGACATGTGTTGAAGTCTGATTGGCATTTCCACATTGTCTGTAGTGTGTGCGAGTGTGTGTGCAATTTTGCCCTATGAATGGTTTGGCACCCCGTCCAGGGTGTCCCCCACCTTGATAGGCTCCCAGGCAACCCTGTTTGCAACTAATTGTTTTGTTAGTAATGATATTGCAAATTGATTATGGAAGGTTTGTTTAGCAGTAGTAGTCAGTGGCAGTAGAAAGCTATAACAGGTGGTATTTGTGTTGCAGACATCATTCGCAGGAGGCTGAAGATGGTGGGCAGGAGGAAGAGGAGAGCGAGCCAGAGCAGGCGGCAAGAGTGTCCTTTGCTCTCTGACTCCAGCACTGATAACGACTGACTCACTGTATGGGAATGTGTGAGAGGAGTCTGGTCTCTCTCATTGACTAAAACGGAGTCTGCGTTTTTTAGCACTACAGTTCCTTGTGGAAAAGTAAATGCAGGATTCAGGAATTCAGGACCTTAAGCAGGGGCTTTCTTTCCACACCAGTGAAGTCCATAAATATATACTCTGACTTGTTTCTTTATTTAAGTCTTTTAATTGTGTTTTTGAAGGTACAGTGCCTTGACAAAGTATTCACTCCACAATGATTATTTCTCTTTTTGCTGTATTACAACATCAAATTTAAGCATATAGAGTGAGATTTTTGTGCTCCTTTTGAAGTGATCTTATCCTCAAAGGTCCGATGTGGGTGCAGGTTTTCATTCCAACCAAACAGGAGCCACACCTGATTCCACTTGTTTAACCAGGTGACTTTGGCTTTCAATAGACTCAGGTGTGGCTTCTGCTTGGTTGGAATGAAAACCTGCATCCATACCGGCCCTTTCCAGATAAGATGGGACACCCCTGCTCTACAGAAATAAAATTAATATAATTTGATGTCCTCAGAATTACTTGGAGAAAAAATCTAAAAACTGCTCAATTTATAAATATTCACTCCCTCAGTGTGAATTGCGCTTTTGTAGAAATTACAGATTGGAGGTGCCTCGGCTTTGTCTCTATGAGCATTGCGCATTTTGATTTAGCCATTTTCTTCCATTCCGCAATGCAAATTTTCTCTAACTTTGTCACATTCGATGCTGAATGTTGGTGGATTTTAAATATGTGCTTTGACTCTGCCATATCAGAACATAAACCTTGTCCTGTTGGAATATATATGAACCCTAACTGCAGATGTCACGACAGCAGACCTAATCTGATCTGCCATTTTAGCTGTCAGAGATATTTATTATGCAAAACAACAAGCCGTTTTTAGGCTTTTTATTTTTTATTATTATTTTTTTTTTAATAATTTGGAGGATGTCTAAATACTTTATTTAATTGTATTCATGTAGAGAGTCACTTCAAAATGAGCAGGAAAAAAATCAAATTCTAATATATTAATATACTTGTATCTAATGTACTTAAATTTGACGTTGCAATATAGCAAAGATGAGTAATCACTGGGGGCAGAGGGACTCTATATGTAGTTTGCAAGCCATGCAAAACATATTTGCACACAGTATAATGCAAAAGATGAAGGAGAAAGCAGAAGTATTATTGCTGAGATGCATATGCTATATTGAGTATGTTAAAATATGAAAACCGAACCAGTACGATGTTTTTTTTTCGTTTGTTTGTTTTTGGGTTGTTTTTTTTTTTTTTTTTTTTTTAAAGTGTTTTATGTTTATTGTACATTTAAAGGGTTTCTAGACCTGTAGTAATCAAAGAATTTTAAAAACTTTTTAAAAGATCAGTCTTCTGTTTACGTTCTCCCAGAAATCAGCTTTTCCTTCAACTAGGACACAGCTGCGGAGCTCAGCCCTGTTCTTTGAAAGTCAGTTTGAGGCATGTGTAGAGTAGATTTAGAGAGGAACACTGGGGATTGGACAGATTTATCAGTGTTTGCAATTAGGAGTCATCTTGAAGGCAGCAGTTTGCTCTAACAATGACTAAATTGACACCCCTAAAGAATATTGCAAATAAATTCAAACAAAATAATTGTTGAAAAATTCTGTTTCCACAAAATGTGATGTTGCTTTGGCATTACGAATATCATTAATCACAATCAGTGCCATAATAAAAAAATTAAAAAAATTCTTTCAAAACTTTCAGTGGAAAATGTAATAAAGGAGAATGGATGAGCAGCAGAACATTTTAGCCCATAACCTCTCCCAGGAGGGATAGACTTGGCTGTAGATGGATCCTTAAACAATATGACTCGAAACAGACATTTAAAAAAAAAAAATCAACACAGAAATTGGTGTACTGCACAAAATCAGTGTCTTGCAATGGTCATCTCATTTTTCGTAGCTGAGCCCTACTGAAAAGCTGTGTTTTTCAGCTTTACGCAAACCTAATGAGAATTTAAAGGAATTGAAATGGTTTCCATGGAGTAGGGTCTAAGGTCTTTCTACAAGTGTTCTCCATTTGTTAACCATTATGGGATGATGCTTGGTGCGGTTATTTTCTCCAGGAGAAATACCACCAAATAGTTTCTTAATCATATGGGTGCAGATAATATTGTTTTGCTGTTTTACTCTGTGCATTAAAGGGTTCCAGATGTTGAAACTGCAGACTTGTGGCTGATTTCTGCTGGTGATGTGTATTATGATAATCTCACACTAGTCTCAGGGTGGTGAAAGCTAAGGAATAGGCATTTTTTCCCTTGAGGATTGATGGACCAATACATCTTGTTGGTACATCATGTCCTAGATTTATGAAATATAATGCTGTTTAATATCAGATTAGGAGTTAGTAAATATGTGCTAATAGTCCTCTGCAATCTGAGCTTGATGTACAACACCATGATTATTATTATTATTATTATTATTATTATTATTAGAGGTGTTAGAGTTCCGCCTACCAGCCCTTCGAAACAAACAAGCCTCTGAAACTTAGTGGTAATCTGTACATTCTTATGCAAGTGTGAGTGTATGTGTGTTCTGGTTACTGTTTGTTCTCACAGCATTGTGCAACTGAAGCAAAATAATAAATTCAGTGCAATGTGTGGCTCATTTGCCTTAGGCTTCACATTGTGAAATTGTTGTAGTAAATAAGAGACATTGAAATAATATGACAAGCTATTAGGCTTGCACTCCAGTAACAGTTATTATGCAATTTGCCATGTATTATTATATTCTGAGTGTAGACAGACTGTTGATTCTAAAAGGAAAATGAATGCCTTGGCTCAAATGCAGAACTGATGATATATGGATAATATGTCACTTTGCTCAGAGCAACTCTCCATCCACGTCAAAATATTTGACAAAACTTGATGAATCAGATAAATGGTATGTTCATGGAATATCTATGTAAGCCTGTCATGTCTTTAATACCCTGCCACCCCTTCGTTTCCATTTCCAATGGCCACTTTCACAGGATTTTATAGAAAACAGCCTACATTCCAATAATTCCAGTGGGGTTTGTTTTGTTTTGGTTTTTTTTCGAATTTCCTCATACAAAATATCCGCTTTCTATAGATGTCGCAATGCCAAGGAGTAATAAGAGTTGAAATGTTTGAGGTTTTTTTATTTCCCAGATCTGAGAGGGAGACTGAGGCTGGCAGAAACTGGATGTGAAATAAAATGTTAGTACAGCAGTATCATGTTAGATTTACATCTATGTGGAAAATTATTAGCTCTCTGAATATGTTCTTTCTAGTAGATCAAACTGCTTACAGAAGTTTTCCAACTACTCTGTTTCATTTAATATGACATGGACAGTCTCTAAACTAAAGTTGTACAGATAACATAAATATCTGCGTAAAATATTTATTAAAAGCCACATTTATTTAAAAATGATCTGCAGGACATGTAGCAAAAACAAATGGGTAAAGTGATGTAATTATTGTGGTCTTGGTTTAAGAATGGATTAATTAATGATTAATTAATGAACACATTAATGATTCAGCTCTGTAGCTGATTATTATTATTATTATTATTATTATTATTATTATTATTATTTCATCTATACATTTCCACAAATGTCTTGTTTTTTTATGTCTTGTGTCCTTACTGAACTCCTCCCAGTGTGTGAGGTTTTTCAGCCTTGGCACTTGATTGAGTCATAGGTACATGTTAAAAAGCCTTTCCAGCTACCTTGATCGTCCAGTCCAGCTCTTCTCCAGCTGGCCGCTTTCAACACCTCTGAGATTTCAGAGCTGGACGATGGGGCTCTTTTTTGGTTTAGTTTGTGCCTTTGCTGTTTTTGCTCCTCCGTGTCTTGGTGCTCCTCTTCTGCAGGTCGAGCGAGGAGATGTAACATTACATCAGGGTGAAAAACTCCAGGATGACGTGGTACTGGCAGCTGTAAGTTTTTGGGGGGGTTTCATATTCTTTGATAATACATTATTAATTGATTTACAGCATAATATAAAATCACTTTTGTGATCATCAATGGAATGTTGTATTTAACACTACTCAAGAATTGTTCATTTGTTCTTTGTTGTTGAATGTGTGTTTTTGTCTCTTTACACTGGTGCAGTCTTTGAATTGCAGTGATGCTTCTTTTATTAATGCTACATATTGGATAGGCATTAAAATATAAAGAAGGCCACAAATAGCATAATCAGTGGTGAAGACATGATTGATGGCTTCTGATGAAGAAACGTGCATACAATGGATCTAAAAAGTCTACACACCCCTGTTAAAATTGGAAAGTTTTTGTGAAAAAAATTATACCAAGATAAATAATGTCAGAACCTTTTCTACCTTTATTGTGAAATTGCAAAGTGAAAAACAATCAGAATTTTATTTTATTGGGGGGGGTAAAAACATAAGTGTGCTCACCCCTAAACTAATACTTTGTTGAAGCAACTTTTGATTTTATTACACCACTCTGTTTATTGTGGTAAGAGTCTGTCAGTGTGACACGTCTTGACTTTTTCTCACTCTTTCTTGCAAAAATATTCTAGATCCATCCACGTCATCCCACATCCATGTCACTTCAAGTCACCCCACAGATTTTTAGTTTGATTCATGTCTGGACTCTAGCTACATCATTCAAAAACCTAGATCTTCTTTTGGTTAAGCCATCGCTTTGTTGATTTAGATGTATGTATTGGGTCATTGTCATGCTGAAAGGTGAAATTCATTTTTGTATTCAGCTTGCTAGCAGACACAGGAATGTTTTGTGCTAAAATTGACTGGTATTTGTCAATTCATGATTCCCTCCACCTTGATAAAAGCCCCAGTTCTGGCTGAAGAAAAGCAAAGAAACAACAGAAATGTTCACGAAACTTTAGATGTACCATCGAACACTTTGTAGGCCATCTTCAAAAAGTGGACAAAATGGAGCATCACAGTGTCATTACCAAAAACCTCCCTCCAAAATTTACAAAAGAACATGACCTATGGCAACATTAAAGGAGATGCAGGACCATCTGTCAAGTACCTGCCACTCCCTGCATGTGACAACAATCTCTCGTATTCTTCACATGCCTGGGCAATGGGGTAAGGTGGCTAGACAGAGGCACTTTCTCACAAAAAACATCCAAGCCCAAATAAATCACCCCAAATCATGTGGCAAAATGTGTTATGGTTTGATGAGACCAACTCCAAAAGGTATAAATAATTCTAAATTCTAGGTATGTTTGGCACAAAAAAGCATATCACCAAATGACCACCAAACTCGCTGTGAAGCATGGTGGTGGCAGCATCGTGCTTTAGGGCTACTTTTCTTCAGCTACAACTGGGGCTTTTATCAAGGTGGAGGGAATCATGAATTGACAAATACCAGTCAATTTTAGCACAAAACAATCATGTGTCTGCTAGCAAGCTGAATACGAAAAGGAATTTCAGCATGACAATGACCCAAAACATACATCCAAATCCTTCCCCTCTCCTGATCGATACCTTTCGACAGTGAGAGCCTGTACATGCTTTGTAAGCTCTTTGCAGACCATGACTTCAGCAGTCAGATGAAACCAAGAACATGTCAAGAAAATCCTACAGAAACAGCTGGTCTTTATTTTGGGCTAATCAGAATAATTTCATCTATGACAGCTGTATGATAATTACTTTTGAACATGGGATTGAATGTGATTGGTTCATTCTGAACACTGAACTTTTTATTTTTCCCTAAAATGTTTAATATTTTTCACCACAAAAACTTGCTATTTTAACAGATTTTAT
>JANDJT010000071.1:15001493-15021263 GCA_024331685.1 Stegophilus panzeri
TATTTATTCACAGTCGCACAAAGTACTTTTCAGTCGCAAATGCGAGTGAAATGGTCGCACTGTAGAGCCCTGAGTTTTATCTGCAAAGTTTTTTCCTGTTCGGCATGATGACGTTTAACGTCCCCGACAACCTCTGTAGTGCCATTTAGCATCATGTTAAAGTCATGATTTTCCCTCACAGCGAAACTGGCAGCTCGTGCGCTAAAATGCTAACTCCATTTCCGGGTTTTGGCACTACAAAATGACGTCACTCCTGTGCCGCTTTATGTGATTGGCTGTAAGTGTAGGAAGCGCTTGATTTGATCTGCAGCGGAGTTTTCTATTAACGGAGGACGGACTTTAAACGTTAATATCGCAGTCGATTATGTTCATTTAATCGTGGGCAGTCAAAATCGTAATCGCGATCGATATCCGATTAATTGTGCAGCCCTACAGACCAGTTTTGCAAACTTCAACTGTCCAGAGCCTGTACCCACTCTAACCACCTGCCTCTGCTTTCTGTTCTTGGCTGAATAGAGTGTAACCTGCTGTGGTTCTCTGCTGTTGTAACCCATCCACATTAAGATTTGACGTTTGTATACGGAGATGCTTTCCTGCTCACCACAGTTGTAAAGAGTGGCTAATCATGTTACCACAGACTTCGTTTCATCTTGAACCAGTCTGGCCATTCTCCTTTCAATCTCCTCTCTCTCATCTACAAGGTGCTTCTGGCCACAGAATGTATGCTCACCAGATGGTTTTTTTTGTTCTTCCACATCATTCTGTGCAAACTCTAGAGACTGTTGTGTCAAAATCCCAGTAGAGCAACAGTTTGTGGAAAAACTCAAACCAGTCCTTCTGGCTACACCACTACTGCCATAGACGGAGATAACGAGGTCACATTTTTCCACATTCTGCTGTTTGTTAAGAACATTAACTGAAGCTCAGAACCTATCTGTATGCTTTTATGCATGGCACTGCTGCCAGATGATTTCAAAAAATGAGATTTCCCTTATTTAGAAGTTCTATTTAGTTTAGAAATCTTCCACAGAACTTAAAAAAAAAAAAGAGAGAGATTTGTAGAATTAACATTCAACAAAGGTATCATGTGCATTTGAACTACTGTACAATGTTGCAGAACTGCCAGTATAATGTAGTACTGAATATAAATAATACATCTTACATGTACTATATTAATATAGACTTCAAAATTATGGACAGCAGTGTGGGTGTGGCTATACAATAACTAATTTTTTTTATAATAACTCTCCCTGCGACAGTACGTATTACACACATACAACTATACATAACAAGATGAAGCATGAGAAAGAGGAGTATTTCGTTGTTGTGTTCCCGCTTGGTGTTCTCTCACACTGCCTCATCAGCATTTATTCTGGAATTTTTGCCCGTTTCCTCATTCGTCATAATGCAGCGATGAGAGGAACTTGTCGACATCTAGGTCATGTGGGAAGGAATCGAGAAGCTTCTTCTGCTTCTACAAGATAAAAGGAAATGACAGACATTTTCTGAACAATGTTCCTTCATAACAGAATATTGAGATATCATACACTCGTACAAAAGGACAAGAAGTGTCTTTTCATCGCTGGACCCACGGGTCACGTTCTTCTGCAATGAAAAATTAACTCCACTTACTTTAGCTTTCTTCTTACTGCCTGATGAACTTGTGAGGTGCGGTTCTTTCTTCCCTTTAGGGCTCGGTTCAACGTGCTTGCGCTTCTTCCCTTTGGAAGCACTTGATTTGGCCACCCCAGCCTCCTCCTGGCGCAAGCTGTCTTTTAAAGGTGCTCCTGTCCTGGCTGCGCGAGACAGGATCATAAGTGTATGGGCAGCCATGTTGATGCTGTTCTCGCTCCCTGCCTCGCTAGCTGGGCTGCAGGTAGGAAGGTCAGGTGTAGCAGGAGGAGCCAGGTGTTTAGGTGTGGCCTCTATTTCACGCCCGTGCCTTTGCCTTGGGGGCGTCCTCAAACCATCCAGCACGTCCTCCTGGAGACGACCTGGTACAGGTGTTTTTGGAAACGGCAGGTCTGAGGAGCCTCTCTTCCTGGGTGGCGTGGAGATGGGACTCTGGCTCTGGATGTCCTGTAGCATCTCCACTGCTTGCTTGGTAAGTGGGCTTGTTTTGCATGTTGGTTTCCCCGAACCGCCCTGAGACACAGGTGTAGGAGATCTTACTGTAGACAATATTGGGGCAGCTGCTTGACGCGGCTCTTGCCAACCGCCTTCTACTTCATTCTCCTTGTTTGCAGTGACATTGGGTGAGTCCTGTGTGACGTTGCTCTTAGAGAGCACCTCGGGTGTTTTCACAGGTCTCTGTTCGTGTGTTTCCTCTTTGTCTTTTGTGGTGCTGGTAGACTTGGGCCTGAGGCTCTGAGAGGAAGACTTTAAACTGTGCCCAGGGTTCGATAGTGCTGCTGAATCACCTTCCGTATTTGATGTGGGCTGTATTATCGTTTTGGAATCCAATCTAACAGACGGATTTTGCTGTACAGCACTGTTTAAGGATGTGATGGAATTAACAGTTCGCTCAGTCCCTGTTTCTGTCCATGTGTTTTTTGTAGCCTCTTTTTGCTGCTGAAGTGTAGAAGTCTTTTCAGATTCCTTTGTTCCTGTACTCTGACTAGGCTCTGATAATCTTATGGTCTCAACCCTTCTCTTGGCATCAGTTTTGCCTAAAATGCAAGGGTGGGTTTGCTTTGTCCTTGTGGACTCCTTCATAGCAGGAGAAGCAGCAGCTGCATTTGTACTTGTCTGGCTGGTTTTCTCATCAAAGCAAAGTATTCTTCGGGTACTAGGGCTTGCTCCAGTAGAGCTGTTGAGCTGCTGTGAGCCCTGAGAGCTGTTTGAGATTTGGTTGGACCCACTAACAGGTATTACAGTTTTACCTGGAAAATAGAAATACCGTCTTTAGATTACAAAAATAATGAGAGAAACAAGTACATAAAGAATTACTATCAGTCTTCTGTTAAGCTTCTTCCTTACTGAAACCTTACCCAATTCCACATTGTCCTTAGGCACTGATTTAGGTTTTGGCACAACCTTTGCTGATTGGTTCACCAAATTCGGACCAGGCAAAGCCAACATCTGGAAAGCAAATTCAATTATACTTTAATTAAACCAGCATTTTCCAAAACAGTGAACTCAAAGTTCAATTTCCACCAAAAACTGATGTCTATCAGCATAACATACCTGACTGGGTACCACACTGAATTGTCCTGTATTGTTCTGTCCTAAGACAGACAGTGGGACTGCCATATTCTGTATCATGGGCTGAACTGGTGAGGAAATTATGATGGCTGATGCTAGAAGTATACGAATGATTTCAATGAACAATAAAGGAGAAAAAAAAAAGAACATTGATCAAGTCACCAAAATCCTGGCAATGCTGAATGTGAACATCTAATTAAAGACAGCTACGCTTTACAAATTCAAAATGAACTCAATCCGATTACACAGTGTAGAATAATAGCACTTCAGGTTTATCGCTAGCTAACGCAGCTGTCTACAGGTCTTTGACTTACCAGGTGAGAAGGGTCGAGCTACAGTTGGTGTAATGGAAACCACAGCCCGAGATCGAGGTGGTGTTGCCACAACATGTGCTGTAGAACATACTGCTCCTTCTCCTGCACCACCAGGAAGCAGCATCATACTGGAATGCTGGTCAACTCCTGAACTTGCATCCGTCACAACAAAATAGCTGCTCGGTCCTCCAAATGTTGGGTTAGTGGGTAACAGCTGGATGAAACCAGTCTCCGGTGCCATGGGCCGTGCCTGTGCAGGCTGCAAATTGTTCTGCGCATTTATGACTGGGTCTCCAGCAGAATCAGCCCCCTGCAAGCTGTTCACTGCCTGTGCTGTCTCCTCTGGGGTGATGGAAGAGCCAGGGGTAGAGGGCAGTACCTTAGTCAGAGATTTGGCTGGGGGGGACAGGAAGATTGTGGGAATACTGTCACCGCTGATGCTGGAGACAGCTTGGTTTAGAGCAGAGTCACTGCCCTGCTGCTCCTGCTCATCACTGATAATGATCTTAAGAGCTACTATCTTATTAGGGTCAGACTCAATGGTTTGAGACTGTGAAGGATTGATAACTGTGGAGGAGGAGGAGGAAGAGGAGGAGGTGGCTATAGACCCAGATACAACCGAAACTAATGGCTCAAAGGAAATAGGTCCTGAACTACTGGTCTTGCTCGTATTGGAGCTTGACTCCTCCTGCTGTATTACTGTGTTCAGTAAAGGAACCTTATTTGTTGCTGGCTGCTGACTTGATGCTTGCTTAGATGTGGAAGTATCATTTGCTCTGTGGATCAAAAGCTCACTCTGTCCTGAAGCTTCAGGAGCTCTTGCAAGTAGTTCTGTTCTTACTGCATTCTCGGCTACAAATTTATTCCCTGATGTGTCTGCTCCCGCTTTGGGAGTGTTTTCTGCTTGCTTCATGGAAACTGGAGCTTGTTTACTGCTTGTTGAAGTTTGAGAGAACTCCTGAAGCACTCGTTGTGGTGTCCCTTCCGTACTGCAGTTCAAAGACATTTCAGACGTTTGAGCATCCACCTCTATGCTTACTCCCTCCTCAGATAGAGAGGAGCTTGATACATTTGGATCAGATGATGATTTAGACTGTTGTTCAACTTTGTTGTTCAGCTGCCCTTTCAAGTTAGAGCTCGTGCCTCTGGCCTGCTTTTTGCTGACCAAGACTCTTCTGCCTTTTTTGTTTTGTGCAGCTCTTTTTGGAGTTGCTGTTTTTTTAGTAACTGCACATGACTGTGAGGGTGCTGGAACTGGCTTTCCTGTGCTGAGGGGAATGGCTGTCTTCCTTTTACTTTTTACCTCTTTTACATTCCTACTCCTTAGTATTCTTGTAGTGGTTTCTCCACCTGATGTGGAATCTTCCTGTCCGGTCCCTTTGTTTGTTTGTTTGTTTGTTTTGTGTGTGTGAGAGAGAGAGAGAGAGAGAGAGAGAGAAAGGTATTATCTTTTGTCTAGTGCTAAGTGATTTTATGGTCTATATAACAGAGTTTCAGTGGCATGAGTACCACATAAAATACTACATAGTATTCCACAGAAATATTAATTAATCAGACTGAACGTAAAAGCATGGTCAGTTATACTTCTGAAGCTTACATAATGTTTACCTGTATCTGTAACACTGTCCATATGACCAGGCTCAGCACTCTCCTGAGCACTGTTACTTCTATCAGCATTCTCACTATCTTCAGCCGTTTTATTTTTTCCTGCAAACAATTAAATGGTTGATACATTAACAAGCAGTGTGTACAAGACAGGGATGCACAATACATTGATTATTTCATTTCAACTACAATATGTACACAAGTACTCAAAACAAACGTTTTTTGTAACCATCCAGATAAACCCTCTGTGGGTTCATTCAAAAATGACGTATTATAAATATAATGTAAATGTATGTATATAAAAATGTGTTATTATATTTCTATACATATGCTGGATGCATATTCAAACAAATGGTGAAGAAATTGTTGGCTTTTTTTGATGTATTTGGACAAGCAAACTTTTGATCATCTTTGAAACAGTGCCTATTAATAATGTTGATATACTTAAACAAAACTACAAGGAAAATTTGCTTTTTCAATCATTTATTCAACAGAAATATCAATAGACGTGCGATTCTTCTGTGGAAAAAGTAAGTACACCCTTGGCCTCAGAAGCTAGTATTGTCCCCTTTCGCAGAAATAACTTCTTGTAGATGTTGTTGCATAATTGTCCACCAGTCTCTGACATCAGCTTGCTGGTATTTATGACCACTCTTCCATGCAATATTCTTTCAGCTGCAAGATGTTTGAGGATTTTCTTGCATGTACTGCCCATTTCACATCCCCCACAACATTTCAGTGGAATTCAAATCCAGGCTTTGACTAGGCCATTCCAAACCCTCCATTTCTTCTTTTTGAGCCATTCCTTGGTGGATTTGCTATTGTGCTTAGGATCATTATCCTGTTGAAAAGGTCCACTTTCAGTTCAAATTCACCTTTTGGACAGATGGCCTCACATTATCTTCAAGCACTCTTTGATATGATGCAGAATTCATAGTTAAATCAATGAATGCAATCTGTCCAGTCCTTAAGCCACCCCAAACCATAATATTTCCACCACTGTGCTTCACAGTTGGTATGAGGGGTTTCTCCTGAAAAGCTGTCTTTGGTCTGCGCCAAACATGTCTGCTGTTACTGTGGCCAAACAACTCTATCTTTGATTCATCTGTCCAGAGCACATTATTCCAAAAGCCCTGGTATATGCTCATTGGCAAACTAATCTTGCAGGCTTTTTCCTGTCACACCTCCCATACAGATCAAATGTGTGCAATCTCTTTCTGATTGTAGAAGCATGCACTTTGACACCAACAGTTGCAAGACTTACTAGCAGATCCTGTGATGAAATTTTGGGGGTTCTTGGAGACTTCTTTTTGCATCAGAAGGTCTGCTCTTGTGCTGAATTTGCTGGGACGACAAGTCCTGGACTAATTGGCACTCGTTTGAGATCTGTGCCACTTGTAGATGATTTTCCTTACAGTGGAATGATGCATTTCAAATCATTTGGAGATCTTTATCAATCCCTTTCCAGACTCCTAGGCATCCACAACTTTTTTTTTGTGAAGGTCTTACAAAACTCTTTAGATCTTGACATGATGACACCCCACACTTCAATAACAAAGCGAACACCAGACACTAGATATGAGAGGGGTATAAATAAGAGATTCCACCTGCACTCCCTAAACAGGTTCTAGTCACTGGCACCCAGTCCTGAACACCTGATTCTAAGTTTATGGATTTGAAGGTGTGATAAATATAGGGGTGTACTTACTTTTTCCATGTGACTGATCTGTTTTTTATTTGTTAATTTAAAATGTGAAAAGACTACAAAATGTCAGTTGATAGAGTGTATAACATTTATTAACAGGCACTGTTTCAAAGGGGACCAAATGTTTGCTTGTCCAAAATTGTCAAGAAAACTAACAATTTCCATGGGATGTGTGTATACATATATGCATGCATACATACACACACACACACACACACACACAAAATGCCCTCTACTAATATTGGCACCCTTGGTACCCTTGGAGCAAAGAAGGCTGTGAAAAATTGTCTTTATTGTTTAACCTTTGGATCTCTTGTTAAAAAATTCACAAAAATACTCTGCTCTCATGTTTATCAAGCAATTGCAAACAACAGGTTTATAAAAAAAAAATATTTGCTTTTACCAAGGGTGCCAATATTAGTGGAGAGCACTGTAAATAATATATATGTGTGTGTGTGTTTGTGTGACAATGTATTATATGCACAATGCATATAATAATCATGTCATGCTCATACAGGTTAAGAGCTTTAGTTGAGTTCACATCAAGTATCAGAATGGGGGAAAAAGTGTGATCTCTGCAACTTTATCTGTCGCGTGGATGTTGGTACCACATGGTCATATCATGGCAGACTCACCAATCTGGGCAGTTGAAGATTTAAACAAACAAATAAATAAATAAATCACCTGGTCTTTTTCCGGTGTTCAACTGTCCAGTTTCAGTGAGTTTGTGCCCATGATAGTCTCAGATTCAAGGAGTGGAACCTGATGTGGTCTTCTGCTATTGTAGTTCATCCACCCCAAGGTTTGATGTGTTGTGCATTCTGAGATGCTTTTCTGCTCATCACGGTTGTAAAGAGTGCTTCTTTGAGTTACTGTAAACTTCCTGTTAGCTCAGGCCAGTCTGGTGATTCTCCTCTGATCTCTCTCATCAACAAGGTGTTTCAGCCCACAAAACTGTCGCGCATTCAGTGTTTGTTTTGCACCATTCTGTATAAACTCTAGAGAAAATCCCAGATGATCAGCAATTTCTGAAATACTCAACCCAGCCCATCTATCACCAACAACCGTGCAACGGTTAAATTCACAGAGATCACACGTTTTCTTCATTCTGATGTTTGTTGTGAACAACTGAAGCTCTTGACCTGTTTCTGCATGTTTTTTTTTTTTTTTTTTTTTTTTTTTTTTTTGCATTGCACTGCTGCCACATGATTGGCTGGTTAGATAAATGCATGAATTTGCAGGAGTACCTAATAAAGAGGCATATATGGCATGTCTGTTTAAATCAGCACGATAAATCTTACCATAATCAAAAAGGTCAAAGAGAGCCTGAAAGGCAGGATCTGACTCTGTCTGTTCAAGGATATCCTGGATGGCATCATCAGTCATATGAATTTCTCCCTAAACATAACCCAGAAAACATTAGCCCCAAATTCTACTTCTACAGTGTTTTCATGAACAAATGAGAGGTTTATTTCTCACTGCTTGAAGACAAAAACAACTACATTCACATGATATGAATACAAAAAACACACAAGTGAGTAAATTGTGCTCTCTTATCAAATCCCAATCTGCACTACATTCCCTTCGAAGCCTCTAGTACAGCTCACCTCACCATCCCTCAAGGTACAACAGAAACATGCATCTCGTCACTTCTCTGTGCTGCGATGGAACGAACTTCCCGTGGCTGTCTCCAAATGGAAACTGAAGTCCTACGTCTTCACCAAGTAATTAAATGAGCACTAATTTAAAATTCCTTGTCCTAGCTGTATTCTTAGATCCTGACCTATTTATACTATCATGATGTTATTGCTGGAGACTATGAAGCACTTCTGTAAGTCAGTCTGGATAAGGGCATCTGTTAAATGCTGTAAAAGTCAGTTTAAATAAGTAAAGGACTGATTTAGTTTTTCACCTGTAAGCCCAGTATTTCATCTATGGACTGTTCTTGCTCCACTGTACTGCACGCTGCCTTAGATGTCTGCGGGCTGTTATCGCTGTCAATATACATTACAAAATAAAATCATTATTCACATACATTAACATCAGTGATGTGATGTGACAGTAAAATATCCAGAACCAGAACCTATCAACTATAACCGTGACAATGTTTCATGTCTGTAAAGTTCATTACCTGGCCAGGATTTTGTTGATATTTTCTGCAAGTTTTTCTTGTAAAGATCGGTCATTCAGAATCTTTTCTCGGGCATTCTCAATCACCATTTGCTGCAAAGAAAACAAGTATACCACTTAAAATAACAAGTCTCACACTGATCTGTACTGTTTTGTCTACTTCCTAATATTAAAAAGTAAACCTTTAAAGCAATAATGTGCACAGGGAGGAAATAGTTTTGTCTGGGCTTACAGATAAATTCTCCGTCACAGCCTCCTGGCTCTGCGATTCCACAGTGAGCATGCTGGTCACTGTAACGCCTCTGCTAATCCCAAACTGACCTCCTCTTCGCCTAGGAGAGTCGCTGAAATAACACAGAAGAGTCCTTCATGTCAAGACAGATGCTTAATTTCCTAGCTGACCAAGATGATCGATAATGGCTTCAATATTTTTAATGGATAAATGAGAGTAAATGACATCCACGGCTATTGTCTTACCATTTCCTGCGAGCTGGAGATAATGGTCCTGGGGTAAATCTATGGTCAGGCACTATTATTTGCAAAGGTGCTTCTTCTGTACAGATAGAATAAAATATACACACCAGCATTACAGAACCATAACCCTTTCTTTTTCTCTCTTTATTATTATTTATTAACTGGTCTAATATTTAGGTCTCACCTGGCTGAGAGAAGCTGATTGTAGAAGGTCTGGTCTGCTGGGAGGTGTAGCACACAGGGGTGGAGTGTCCCAGGATGCCCTGGGGAGCTGGGACAGGTCTGGGGACACAGTTCCCTGGAGTGGACACTGATAGGCACCCGGTGGCAGGAGACTGAGGTGAGGACAGGGCTCTCTGGCACCGCATATTCTGAATGCTGTTCTGGGTGCGGACTGTTCACAACACAAGAACCATTGAGCTAAAAATGTAAATAGTGCCATATAAATAGCAGTGTAAAGTTACCTCTCAGCAACAAAACATGTTTCCTATCCTCATTGCTATTCGCAGCCTCACATTTGAATGAAACTCCACCTTCAGTTAAAAGAAAAATCCAACCTGCACAACGTGTATATTACACCACAACGTGGTGTCGATGGTGTTCAGTGGTTGACATGTTGGTCTATTTCCCACATTAACCACAATGTGTTCAACTACCAGCTTATAGTGGAGCCAGTGGGATTTAGCCTCTACCTAAAGAGAGGCTAATGTTAGTCTGTCCAGCTCTCTCACCTCCTCATCTGTACTATCTGCTTACACAGATAAGGTTCCAATCCTTTAACCTTCATGCTAATACTGCCATCAACACCACTGTGCTTGTCATCTCAGAGATCGTGAACTACCTGAACCAAGTCTAACTTTAGTCCAGAGTCTGCAGTCTTCACTTTGAACACATACTTTGAACACACATAAAAAAAGGTGGTCATGCTTTTTGGTTTTTAGGGCCAAAGGTGAAACCTGACCTGTTATATCTCATGTGTGAGATCAACGTCTCCTTGTGCCATGAGAGCAGCAGGCAACCCTAACTACTTACAGATATAACAAAAATGCAGCACCAACTAACAAATCAGCAGAATTACTAAGCACATTACAAATATTTCAATATAAACATAACTGAATGTGTTTCAGGTTGGACATTTAGTTCAAAGCTTCAACGAACATGTGTGTTTCATATTTGTAAAAATTAGGTTTATTTATAGATGCATGTGCTTATTTGGGGTTCAATGTAAGAATTTTAAAATTTGCGACTTGTTTTTAGTCTGCCTCAACAAAGTAGCCTATATAAGATGTGTATGTTTGCTATGTTAATAATGCTAGACAGTGTGTCCACTGGGGACACAATATTATGTTGATTGATCAGACTTGATAACAGTGCATGATAACAGTATCAAAACACACTTCATACTGAGTGATAAATTTATCTCGTTTGTATTTACAAACAAATAATATTCTGGGGAAAATCATCAGTATTAGGTGACTTGTACTCTAGTGCAGTGGTTCTCAAACGGGGGTCCATGAAGCATCGCCACAGGGTCCACAAATTTATTTCTTTTTATTTGCTACAGTGGCGTAAATCATAACCCACATTATCAAAGTTATTATATTTAGGGGTTCAAGCACCAACTCAGACCTAAGGTGTTCAGGATTAGAAAGCTCTATGACTCCAAAAAATGTGTTAAAAATTTTAAATAATGTTCGTGAAATACACCTATACTGAGGGGGCTCGTGAAATACACCTATACTGAGGGGGCTCGTGAAATACACCTATACTGAGGGGGCTCGTGAAATTTATTTTACAGTTAGCGGGGTACTGGACTACAAAAACCGTTTGAAAACCCCTGCTCTTGTGTACTCTGTTTTTCACAGACAGAAAACAAACCATATGGCTATAATCAGTTCATTGCGTAGACAGAGGTTCAACTTACGTCGCTGGATTTGTTGAACAGCAGGAGAGTTTTGCATAGATCTGTGAACATAAAGCATAAATTAAACAAGGAAGACTGTTCTGCTGAAGAACTTACCCCAAACACCAGTTCATAGAGGATTTCTCTATGGAAGAATTTTTTTGTGATTGTTGCAACCAAAAAGCAGTTTTTTGTTCCCTTTTTTTTTTTTTGCAGAAAACTACTTGAATTGGCATTTGCTGGTTTTTGGTAAATGAGACGTGAATCACAGAGGGCTTTGGCTGAACGCACGTCGTGATGACGTCACGTCATGCGTATTGACCCAAACCTGCGGTGAACTTGAAAAAAAATTACAAGCTCCTCCGAATCTTTCAGAGGTTGCTTGATCTTGGGTTCATTTCCACGATTGCGAAATCCTGGAGGGACTGAAATACGCCTGTTAATGATAAACACACAAAAGCCGTTGACTCACTTGATTTGGTTGAGAGTGAAGTCCAGCTTTTTCCACAACGAGGTCATTACAGCTGGTATTTGATTCTCTTGACATGTTTCTGTAAAAGAAATGCACGTCAGCTAAATACACAACAAGCGATAAAATCCACGAGATGTCATATCTTATGTCTGCTACCTTTTGCTTTTACAGCAACATATTCGTTGAGAATTGTGTTCAGGTTTTTTCCAAAAAGAGACTGAAAGAACAAGATCGATCATATTAGACACTCATCCCTTTGATCATTCTATAGCTGCAAAATATAGGATTATTACTATGAACAAATTAATCAAATTATTTTATTTTTTTTCATTAAAGCATCAACATATGATAGTTAAGAGATAAGAAGATGCCTTACAAACACACAGGCAGGAATAACTCCATCCTCAGAGCTGTGTTCAGCATACTCCCTCAGGTTAGGACTCTCCAGGATAAATGCTCGACTTGTAGCACTCAGTCCTTCCTGCTGCAGGTATCCTACACAAAAAAACAACATCAGTGTCCTCACAAGCAAAAGAACTGAAAATAAACACTCTCTGGCTATCCAGCAAGGCTCATTTGAGCAGCTCCTGTGTTTGTTTGCTAGTCCTCCTGCTGTAACGTTAACAATGTAGTGTAGACATCTGAACTTACCAAGCACAAGTCTCGCTACATCCGACGGCAGCAGCATGTTCAGGCGTTATTTTAACCTGAGAGTGGACTTAAACTTGATATTAATGTTTTATAAATGCCATTACATACAAAACAACATTATACTGATAAGATTATCGCTGTCTGTTTGGGTCAAATATTCCATGAAGCGAAAAGGCGCGGAGAAGCTTGAGTTACCCGGATGTGCTTCATGACATGACAGAGAGCTGGGAATTGTAGTTTTCCGGTGTTGCCCAAGAGCGTCTGTAAGTTTCTTTTAATAAGTTTGTTTTATTAGGTTTTCGTCCGGAGTGGTCTTTTTTGTGCTAAGCATTAGTAACTGCTCTTGTCTGTTTTCAAAATGATATCTTAACAAAAATTCTTGCATCTATGTCTGAATCCATTTGACATTTTATGTTTCAAACATCCATTATGATGTGTTATGAAAAATGCACATTTCAGTGCCCCCGCAATATTCATTCACTCAGCCCTGTTGTCTGAACACGTTCACCCCTATGAAATGTTTGAAATATTCCATATGTCACATGTTCAACAGGACGTTGCATCATATGAATTTTCTGAGGATCATGGGAAGATGAAAATTAGGTTTTCTCGTTAAATTTTCAACGATATTGCGATATTAACTGATGAGGTCACTTCGCCTTATTTGGGTAATTACATTACTCCAATTATAGCTTGAAAGTAAATCATTTGTAAATAACATTTTTTAAAATAAAATCATTAGAATGCCATTTATGTCCTCATGCCATTAACATGGATGCTAGTTGATCAGTGTCTTTCCTAATTCTACCCTTTTTACTTTCAACCGTGTTAATCAGTTATGAGTGAAATGCAGCCATTTATGTTTTTAACAAAAAAATAAAAAGAAAAAGAGGAAGATTGTTGCCTAAGATGGCTAAACACATTTTTGAATAGTTATATGCATGGGGTTTTTTTTTTGTTGTTTGTTTGTTTGTTTTTTAGATTCAATGTTGGAGAGTTTTCAGTAAAGTAACATTTTTAAGAATTAGAAGGGTTAAGCTGAATGGCCCCCGCAATCATGGATTCTCTCTTCTGCTTCTGGCTTTAAAAAGGGTTTCACAGTCATACCGTACTAAATCTATTTATGAAATGGAAATAATTGTGGATACTTCCAGTATAGAAATGCTGGTATAAGATATTTTATGTTGGCCCTTTTTTTAGGCTCTGAGACAAAATTATATAAACAAGTTCACAGGGCAGCTCCATCACAGGACTGACATTAGACTCATTAGGAACAATCACAGAGAAGAAGCTGGTTGCAAAACTGGAGATCGCCATGAACAGTCTTGCCCATCCTCTCCATGTTTCTCTTTCCAGGAGCACATGTAGCTTGTGGCTTATACCACCACGGCATTCAAAAAAGTGCATACATGGATTGTTGTGAATGTCTGCTGCTGCTATTCTGCATCTTGTTGTAGTTTTGCACCTATTTCTGTTATTGTTATTCTTATGCTGTCCTTCTGTACCATGGGTTTTTGCACCTTATTACATGACATGGTATTTTTATACATAACTACTGATGTCTCTTTGCACTGTGTTAACTGTTATTACATGCTGAAGGTTATACCTGAATGTTATGTCATGTGCTGCTGTAGGACTCAAATTTCTCGAGGATCAACCAAGTACATCCATCCATCTATATATCGATCCAGCTATCCATCTATCTATCTATCTATCTGTCTATCTATCTATCTATCTAGCTACAGTTATGCCCAAAAGTTTGCACACCCCATGCAGAATCTGCTAAATCTTAATACTGTTAACCAAATAAAAGGGATCATAAAAATCCCATGTTGTTTTTTATTTAGTATTGTCCTGAATAAGCTATTTCACATAACAGATGTTTACATATAGTCCACACACAAGATAATAGCTGAATTTCTAAAAATTACCCTGTTCAAAAGTTTACACACCCTTGATTCTTAATACTGTTATCTGGATGATCCATGACTGTTTTTTTGTTTTGTGATAGTTGTTCATGAGTCCTTTGTTTGTCCTGAGTAGTTAAACTGCCCACTGTGCTTTAGAAAAATCCTCCAGGTCCTGCACATTCTTTGCTTTTCCAGCATCTTCTGCATATTTGACCCCTTTCGAACAGTGGCTATATGATGTTCAGATCCATCTTTCCACACTGAGGACAACAGAGGGATTCATACACAACTATTACATAAGGTGCAAACATTCACTGATGTTCAAGAAGGTAATGCGATACATTAAAAGCCAGGGGGGTGTAAACCTTTGAACAAGATGATCTGTGTAAATTGTTAGTATTTTGTCTTCTGGGAGACATGTAACTATCTTATTTAGCGTCTGAAGGGCAGTACTAAATAATAATAATAAAAAAAAGACCTTTAAACAAAATAATAACAATTTACACTGATCATCCTGTATCAACAACTATAACTATTAGAACATACATGCTTTTGCAATAGTGTCCAAATATTATGTTTTAGTAACAGCGGAAGTGCTTTGTCCTGTCCACATCGTAGCATTTATATTTATAGTACAGTAATATGTTGTAGTATTCATAAACATACAAACACACAATTGACTTTTATTGTAGTGAAGTACCGCCTCCTGCACAGACCGAGATAAACAACTCGGAGAGACAGAGAGAGAGAAAGGGGGAGAGAGAGAGCGCAGCTGCTTCTTCTCGCGGATTGATCTGCGCTAAAGGAATATTATTTACACTGAAGTTTGTGCCTCGTAACTTGCACTATGACGACTACTGAGGTTAAAAGGTCGGTATTTTAACTGTTTCTCATGCTCCATTGTTGTATTAAATATGTGCATTTGTAATTATTTAGACAGAAAATGCGCCTGAACTGAAGCACAGCTGGCAAAATAGAGCTAACTGCAGCTAACCGGCTAACACACAGATCCAGGGAGTGAAATGTGTGTGTGATGAGGTCTAGCAACGTGCTCGGGTCAGGAGACGAAGTCTAGACTACGGACTTGGATTTATTTAGCATAAATTACGTTTTTAATATGAAAAATGTGAACGATATTAATGCAAGGAATAGAAGTGTATCAAAAATAAATGGCTCTGCAGCATAAACTGGAAAACAAAGCCACAACACTGGGTCATGTTCAGGATCAGCCAGCCATATGTTATTAGGTTGTGATTTACAACAGTGTTGAAAGGCGTGTGTGTGTGTTGGTTTGTTTATTGAAACAATCGTCCTACTAACCCATTCAGAAAATTTCCCAAAATGTGTGTGTGTGTATATTATGTCATTACATTTTTAATTCGAAAGCTGTTAACAAAGGGCTACTGAGGAAAATATAAACACAGGTGTTGGATATATAAAGCCTTAGCTTTCTTTGTAAGTACATGGTTTGCGTGTTGATAAACAGTGGGTTAGCTGTGTACCCTATTATCTCATATCTGAACAGGAGAGTACACTGTGTCTCTTTCATACGCACCGCCTCTCCTCAGCTTTGTTTATGAACACGCCTCCAAAAGCGAACTTTCTTGAACTCTGCACACATGAAGAATGTCCAGGAAGGTACCTTTTACTCTGTATTTTGAGCAAATCAGATCCAGAAAATAATGGTTTGTTTGTTTTGGCACATGGCAGGTTGACTGGATTAAAATGTTTGGGCCGTATAATAATATGTCTGCTCCACAGAGAAGCGAAGGGGGGAGTTGCGTGCGAAGGTTTGGGACTTGGGTGTCAGCTGAGAACTTTGTGTTCCTAAAATATGGCGGAAGCTTGTCATAGCTCTGCTTGTGCACTCTCTCTCTCTCACACACACACACACACACACACACACACTCTCACATGCACTCTCACATGCACTCATGTAAAACAACCAGCCTTATGAATTGGAGCACAGTTCTTCAACTTTTTCTTACTTGGAACCCAGATGTGATCTCTCCACAGCTATTTAATGGCCATGATCCAGCTATTCAAATACAATTTACATAAGGTTTATTAAAAAAGGAGCTACGAGCTTCTTTGCCCCTGATCTTTCCACCCACAGGACTCCAGTTACTCTGTTTTATAATGTAGATTCAAAACATTTTAAATTGTATTACCAGCACTTTTTTTCTTTGTTAAAATGAAATTTTATTAAAATTACTAGATTCAAACTGGTATTAATTATGTGTGTTTTAATTTAGTGTGACCAGTCACTTAGACTTATAACTAGGAGAATTAAATAATAAATCTAGCAACTACCATTGTAAAAAATAAATCACTGTTCATGGCCCTCTTGCAGGTCCCTGAATACCAATTTAAGAACCTTGGAATTAGAGGAAATGTGAATGTTTGATTATTTTATAACTCATTCAAAATATATTTGATCATCGGTTTTACTCACCCCTGCTGCCAAGATTAAAAAATTCAGCCCATCCAACAGTTATTTTGATCAGTGTTTTATTTACAGAGATTTCCCTTAGTTAAGAGTTAACAGTAAGAATGTAACTCTGAAACCCTTGTTGTTGTGACTCTAACTCACATGTACACTAATAACTTCAGAAGTTTATGAAATATTTTTTCTCCTGCACCCTCCCCCAATGGCAGTTTGATTTGGTTTGGTCTTTTGTAGGTCTGGTGCAAAGTGGCTTGACCTACGTGACCTATAGCATTGTGCATCTCCGTGAACAAGTTTTGGACAATACTGAGCTACTCAAGGATATAGAGAATATCACAATCAGCCAAGTCATTTAGCCTCTGCACCATTGTTATGACACATCACAAACTGTTTATTGCTTTGTGAGGTTCCTGACTAAAGACGTCCCTGATGAAGCACTCTCAGTACTTATTATTATTAAAATAATAAAGTATTTATGTTTCTAAATTACCTATATTAGTGTTACAAAAAGTATTAATAGTAATATGTTGCAAAAAGTATTAATAGTGTTACAAATACATGACCCACATTATTACAATGCCACAATGTAACCTAGCCATATAAAATGGAGTATTATGCAGCTCTAATTTCATATTGGCTTACATCCTGCATTCATATACACACCGCATGCCCACTCTACACATGACATGAGATCCATGAACTCGTGTCCTGGTCAGGTTCGGTACAGCACGTCATACATTTCACAAGTGTTTTTTGTTCTATAAGAGCAAAAATATTTGAACGTCACAAACTCCACAGGGGTTTAGAAAGTTGGCCATGCTGAACTGATGAAGTCAGTCATCAGCCACATCTTTTCTTCATTACATTGTATTGTTTTGCCTCATTCATGTGAGGTTTGGTATATGGTCTTAATCTGATTAGTTGTTTCTCCAGGTGGGATAATGGTGTGTGTATTGTGGCAGGCAGCAGCATGTTTGCTTTGGATTTTGGTCTCTTTTACGGAGTATTAAACTTCCATCATGGGTTTAAATTTCCACTGTCAGTTATTAAACAAAAGTCCGGGCATGTTGTTTCTGCACATCCTGTTTGACAAAAACTTCTCAAAGAGAAGTAAAACACAGGCATGGTTTATGTTTTTGAAATTGTTGCTAATTCTGTTTTTAGCTCCTTTCACAAAATGAGCTGATTAAGGGGAAGTTGGTGTTGTATAGAAAAGAAGATGCACAAAATCGGGTCTCCACATAATCCAAGAAAACGGTTTCTAGTAAGCAAACTCCAAAAGTTTATCACAGAGTTATGTTGTGATTATGAATCCAGGATATTATGACTCCAGCCTACAAGAATGTTCTTATGTTTCCAGGCTACATTTAAGACAGTTTCCTGGTTTAAAAGATGTTAGATAAATGGCTGCTAATTTTGGTCATTTCCGTTATGTGGCATAATGTTATCATATTATTTTTCTGCTTGTCTTGTCAGACCTCCTACAACATTTGTTACTTTTCCATCACAAACAACGGTTAAAAGTCTTCATAAAAGAAGTTCATGCCTCATAAATGCCTTTTTGTCTTATTTGTTCTTATAGAGATTCAAATACAGAATATTATTTCCATCTATGTCTTCCTTTGGTTTTAACTGTAACTTTCAATGGTTTTTTAAAACAGGTTATGTAAACCTGCAGGACGCTGAGTTACGACCAGAGGGTAAATTCTCAGGGTTGTATTCTCTCAGGAAAAAGGGCATGTCTTTTAAATCAGCTTCTTGTCACAATACTAGAATATCTAGGGAAGAGTAATGGTTCTCTTGTAAGTGTGATGAATGTGTGGAGACTTTGAGTAGAGCTGTGTGTCCGGACTTTGATTCCGCAGGACCCAGTCAAAAAGTCGCATGAGAGGAGGGTGGATTTTACTTGCATGTGGGCCAGAGCAGGAGGTCAGGTATGAAGCTCGTTGGATAAACAGCGGCCATGCTTATTAACATGGGAACCTTTTCAGGTGCGTGTGTGGTGTTGAGCAACACATTTACCACATTAATTCAGTCAGAATTCTTTTGGGTGTGGTGGGAGTGGAATTTAAAAGCCTTCTGGTGCACAACACTATTTAAGGACATATTTAGGATTCAGCTGGTATCTCATGACGTGGTGCTGGGGTTAGGGTTGACAGAAGAGGGCCTGGAGGATGGGCTCTGATGCCTAACAGACACGGAGCTTTTCTGTGGGGGAAGGGGGTAGAGAGAGTTAGACTGAGTTAAATGGGGGTTGTTTTTCCTCAAGGAAAGTTGATCTGCCAATGCAGTTTTTCTCAAAACAAAACCAGTGAGCAGCAGAACGCTAGCATTATTACCTCAGGCAAGTTTGTGCAGAAACGAATGAGGAAAAATGTGAGGGGATTAGTCCTAGGTGGATTTTTTTTTTTTTTTTTTTTTTTTTTTTTTTTTTTTTTTTTGGTTTTTTTTTTTTGGGGGGGGGCAATATTTCACTTCTTACTCATATGTTTGCTTCTGTTTGAATTTTTGCTAGAGATGAAAGTGTTTGCCTTAGGGATGTATGCAAAATTTATTGTGCCTTAAACTTAGCCCTTTTTATTATTAACTTTAACATCAATATCATGAAAGGTGTTCATAAACCCAGAAGCAGACACTGCATTTAAGTCAGGGTTGTGTTTGTGATTTGACACACCCTTTCATTTGCCACATTTCCTCTGCAGGAACTTTCCCCAGGAACTAGGGACTTTTGTGTTTACACCGCAGGGACCACGGTCTAAATTAAGTTCTGGGTAAAATATTTAGCCCTCGCAAAGTCCCTCCTTGGGAGATGGTACTTTTTTCAAAAGCCAGGAACTTTGGGGAGTGGGACTTGGGCGCTGAACATGCTGATTGGTTGTGTGCACACAGCTTTTTTTTTTTTTTTTTTTTTTTTTTTTTTTTTTTTTTTTTTTTTTATTATTTTTTTTTTTTT
>JANDJT010000071.1:15021273-15059688 GCA_024331685.1 Stegophilus panzeri
AATGCATGAACAAAGGAGGCTTTCCACCAGATGTAGCTATGTAACCAGTGGAATCTCAAACATAATCAGTTTTATTGTAGCATACTTGAAGGCTTCATATCCTCGCCAAGGGCTTGTCGTGCACAGTCATACGTCACCAGACTAATTTGCCTAATCTTCACTGTACTTTAGACTGCAATGGAAACGCAGACAACAAAGGTCTGGAGGAACCAAATGGTCCTTGAAAAAAGTTCCTGGGATAAATTGTTCCGGGTAATTTCGGTGGAAAAGCAGCTATTGTCTGAGTTTCAGGACCCACTTATTTATTTTAATTTTTTACATCACTCTCTCCTCAGGCCGAGCTCAGAGCAGAGGAAGGTGCGTCTACGTGATGCAGCTCGCTGTAGGCGGAGTCAGGAGACTGAGGTGTTCTACGAACTTGCCCACTCGTTGCCCCTTTCACGCCGCATCACCTCCCACTTGGACAAAGCTGGGATCATGAGGGTGACCCTCAGCTACCTGCGAATGCGCCACCTTCTCCACTCGTGTAAGTTGAGTTGATGATCACTCCACTCCTGCAAAATACCATGCTGGGCAAGAAATGATGTCGTATTCAGTGTTTTATAATAATAGTTTTCAATCCCTTTTTTTGTCTCAATTTTGTTCGAAATTGCACTTTTGGTCTTTTTACTAATACATTATTTTGCTATCGGTGACTTTCTGCAGCATGGACTAAGGCATCGCCAGTGGAGGAGGAAGAGGATCCCACTGATGCGTTCTATCAGCAGGCGCTTGCTGGCTTTATCCTGGTGTTGAATGAAGATGGGGACATGGTCTTCCTCTCTGACAATGTCAGCAAGTTCATCGGCATCACTCAGGTTAGTGCAGCCCTTAAAGTGGAAACTCTTCTCTGGAGAATTGGTTGTATTGATACAACTTGCCTGGATGTATTGATACAACTTGCAGAGTATGTTTCACTGTGGATCTCTCACTTTAATAAATATACCAGCATTTTAACCTAAACTCTGATCGACTGCATCTGTAGTGTATTGGCTTGTTTTCTCCCCTCAGTACAGGGAAACGTTCCGATTATTGTTCACGGTAATTGCCCATGTGTTACAGATACAGTAAATACAGATTATGTTGAAAATGCTGGAGTGTTCCTTTAAGTGGTGGGTGGATATGGTATAAAACCTTATAATGTTGTTTACATTGACCCTAGATCTAATCTGAGGTAATATGAACTCTGACACTAAATGGATTGTGTCTGTGGCAGTGTGAATGATTTGTATGGTGGTTGTATCTTGATTTTATATTGGTTACTTAAAAAAAACTGGGACATCTTGCATTTCTGATCATTATTTTTGTAATGTTGTCTAGCTGGAGTTGCTTGGCCAAAGTGTGTACGAGTATGTCCATCCATGTGATCAAGAGGAGCTGAGAGACCTTCTTACCACCAAACCTGGTAAAATAATCTTTGGGTACTAAATTAAAGGAGATTGTTGCTCATTTCAATCAAATAATGTTAACTTGTATAGGCTAATTGTATTGTCCTTTTTTCTAATATAGGACTCTTTAAGAAGAAGTGTGAGAGTTGTACAGAGTGCAACTTCTTCCTGAGACTGAAAAGCACACTTACAAGCCGTGGCAAGACCGTGAACATCAAGTCTGCCACCTGGAAGGTAGTCCTACCCTGCTACTGCAATAATAACTGAATGGTGTGTGAGAACATGTTTGTTCCAGAGCAATTGATGTCTCAGTTGCAACTCTGTTATGTGAATTTAAAGGAGAAGAGATAGCATATTAATCTCCCACTGACATAATCTAAACCATAATGCTGTACATGTCTTTGCTTGTATCTTTTATATGATAGATAGACTGTTTTATTTAGTTTCATTCATGGTTCTAATCTCTAGTCCTGAGGAACTGTACGGTTTGTGGTTTCCCTGCTCCCAGTATACCTGATCCAGCTCATTAAGGGAGAAACTGATTGAAACACAAGGGCACTGATTTAATTTAACTGGATGTTTAATTGTACTGACATTCATTTTTAAAAAGGAAGTCACCATGAAGTTAATCAGGAAGGAGGTTTAGTAATCCATAGTTTCTTAAATGGACAGACAAAGATGTGAAGTTGTTGCTATAATGACTATAATATTGTGTGATAAATGACTATAATGTTGAGTTGAATGGGTCATATGACCCCGTCACATGACTAAAAACACGTCATTGTATTTGAATATCTCCGTTTTTGAAAAGCTCCTTTTTTGCCGGACAAAAAACGATGTCTCTGTGCGGACAGAAGGACAAAACGTAGAGGAAAAAGATGTATTTTCAAATTTATCCGGATTAATGTGGACATAGCCTTAGTGTACATGCAAGCCACAATTGAAATCCAAGAAACGATGCAGCAATTGACTGAAACTAATACAGTTCCTGGAGAATCATTGGGAGGTCTCAAGTGTGAACAGATGACTGTTCTGGCTGGAATTATGCAGGCAGAGATTTGATTTTTCTGTTCCTGTATGCAGGTGGTTCACTGCACAGGCCACATTAAGACGCTAAATCATGAAGGGGAAGGCTCATCCCCTGTGGGGAGCTACATGACCCTGCTGTGTGAACCCATCCCCCACCCAAGCTGTGTGGAGTTCCCTCTGGACAGCAGCACCTTCCTCACACGCCACAACATGGACCTGCACTTCATCCAGTGTGACGGCCGGTAAACACATAGCACCACTCATGCCTTGCTTAAAGAGTGCAAGCCATTCTTTAAAGTACACACTCCTACTCATATTCATTTGGCAGGTCAGCAGAGTTTGTGTGTGTGTGTGTGTGTGTGTGTGTCTTCATATATGCACTCTACACATGCTTAGCACTAAGAATAACTGTGGTGAGCCTACGTGCAGAAACCATGTTTAAAATCTTCTGCACCTGAGTAGGAATCATTTACCACTATTAGCATGAAACTGAGAGAGTAGTTGGTTTTATTTAGTTTACTCCGCTGCTATTTTTTGAATGCTATGAAATGGGAGAGGTTGAAAAAAAACCTCTGGTATGCTGAACATACAAAGTACCCAATGTTTTTGGTACTCTGCACCAACCATGACAAAATGGAAATGTATTGACTTCATTACTTATCCGTCCAGCCTTTGTAACCAGCAGATTTGATCCAAACAGGGTCAAAGATACAGCAAGGTCAAATGTCTGTCATTTTTCTTCAGTAGTTTCCTTCCTGTTTGAAGTCTATTTTAATGGTAACAAGAAAGACTAGACTTGTTGGTGATGGATGCGTCCTTGTTGATGTTGTTTTCCTTGAATGTAGGAGTGCAGTGCTCTGTACGCTTCAGTACCATGTACACATAAGCTTTTCCTGTTAAAATAGTCAATTGCACTTGCTAATCATTTATTAACTGGTATTTACGATAGAGTTAGTTAGTTATTCCTTTTGCCATGAAAACAGTTTTTGGTGGGACCACATGCTGATATTCAAATCTTAAAATCTCAGTAGATACTGTAGAATCAGTGTTAATATCTGTGATTGCTTGGTAGTAGGTGGTAGCTTCTGAAAGGAATAAGCCGTTGTTTATTCAGGGTCAGGTGAAATAATAACCACGAGGGGGCGACGCCGAGCAGAGACTGAACACATTTGTCATCCATTTTACTATGCCAAGGTCAATGAGATCCGTGTCAAATCAATATTTCACTAAGGAAATGTGTGTTCACAGGGTGACTGAACTTGTTGGATACCATCCCAATGATCTGATTGGCCGGTCTGCCTATGATTTTTTCCATGCACTTGATTTTGATCATCTGACAAGGAGCTTGCATGTTTGTAAGTAACAATATTTGTTTGTTTTGTTTTTTTGTTTTGTTTTTTAATTTATAATGTTAGAATGACAGATTTGTGTACAGCACAAATGATGAATTCTGGACATACATTCTGGTAACATTGGTACTGCTCTGCCACAGTGCTCTCCAAAGGTCAGGTGTGCACTAACCTTTACCGCTTCCTGGCTAAGAATGGAGGATTTGTTTGGACTGAGACACAGGCCACAGTGCTCTACAACAGCAAGACCTCGCAGCCTGAAGCTGTGGTGTGCCTCAACTTCATCCTCAGGTGCTTAAATAATGTCCATGACATTTTCTTTTACCCATTGCAAGAACCTTAAACACTAAGTGCTGTCCCTGATTATCTTATAGTGCGGTGGAGGAGGCAGACACTGTGTTCTCCGTTGAGCAGACACGCAGTGAGGTGAATCAGGACGAACCGAACGTGATTGAGGTGGAGGATTCTGAGGATGACATGAGTAGCAGTAGCAGCAGCAGCAGTGAGCTTTTCCACAGATTAAAGAACGATCCTGAGGATCTGCTGCAGCTGGCACCAGCCCCAGGAGATACCATCATACCACTGACAGGTGAAGCATGAACACGTCTCATGTTATAGGATCCTATTTAAAAGACTCTTAGTATGCACTTGGCATTTCACACTTATGATATGTTATGATATATGGAAAACTTCTCTGGTTACTTTTTTGACACTAAGCCAAGCTGGACACTTTGTCTTTTACAGCTCCTGGCGTGCACTTTCTTAAATGATTGGTTATTGAAAAGCTCTTGAATTTATATCTTGCCAAAATTTTTTGACACATATCGTTATAACACAATAACGTTATCACATTTTTTTACTTTAATTTTTTCACTGGGTGTGACCGCAGAAGTCAAGTGTGAATTTACACCTGTTCATGGTTTAATAGCCACACTTGTGTTACACAAAACTTTCACCAGCTCATTGCCACAGTATGTTTTTTTTTTTTTCTCTCCATTCTGCAGTGCATACCGAGTTGTTCTTTTGCCCACCATCCAGCCCCACCACAGTGCCCAAATGTCCAAAGGAGCTGTGTACCCCCAAACTCCGCCAGCTCCTCTCACCCATATTCGACAGCAGCTGCCCCTCCTCTCCTGATCTGGTGAGTCGTCCACTCTTTATCGTAAAGCTCTCGAGCTTTCTTTCTATATTGTGGAATATGATTGTCATTTTTGCTGTGGCCCTCAGAGCTCGGCCGACGAGGTTCCCATGGACACTGGTGAGGTGGAGAAGTTCTTTGCCAATAAGCCAGAAGACACTCAGAAAGAGCCAGTGCAGGTAGATGGTTCACTAACATCACGATCAGTATCTTATTTTCATAAGGAAATAGAACAAGAAACAGAAATGCTTATCCTGATGCTGCTGTCTTTCAGGAGCTGGATGACATGGATCTGGATATGTTGGCACCGTACATCTCCATGGATGAAGATTTCCAGCTGACCTTCCTGCCCCAGTTACCTGAGGCAGAGACACAGGCTGCTGAAGCACCAAGCACAGCTTCTAAGAAAAGGTAGTGTTATAGAATAATAAAGTATGGCTGCATATTCACATTCACCTAGATGAGAAGTAAAATTCACATGACTTTGCTAATCCGACAGGCTCAGCTTACGTAGTCTACATGTTGAATTTGAGGTCTGTTTCTTGTGTTCAGTAACAAGGATAAGGGTTGAAATATAAACCCTGGGTGTGAATTGAGAACAGGTGTGTGTGTGTGTGTGTGTGTGTGTGTGTGTGTGTGTGTGTGTGTGTGTGTGTGTAAACTGCAAAATAGAAATGTATTTGTTTCTATTTTGGAGAATCAGAACCGCTGAGTTCATTAGAGAACTTTGGTGTAGACTTTGCGATGCTATAGGAAAGTGTGCACTCTCACACAAAGCTCTTTTCTAATCCTAAACAGAGGCCTGGAGGAAAAGGAAGACATGCCATCTCTAACATCCAAATGGGAGAAGAGACTGAAGAACTGCCCCATAGAGGAGGAGTTTCTGCTCACACCCTCCTCGCTGGTAAGGAGACAATTGCTAGTGTAAAGGATATTTGGCAGTATAAGCAGGAGTGTAGTGTCTCTAAAATAAAAATTGTTTGAATTGTTTGTTTTGGATCAGATGGACATGCAGGTTTCAGGTGATTTAGAAGAGCTGGATCCTGAGTGTTGGAAACAGAGTCAGCTCCTGACAGACCGAGACCCTGTGCTGGGAGGAACACAAGCACTGTGTGACACAGCAGGTACACACTAGAGGGCACTGTTTATTACATTCAAGTTCATTCACTGCATCCTTAAACACATGAACACATTTTGATATGCTGTACATCTTTATGATTTTAACTCTTTAATGCTTTGTAATCGGCATTAGTTTGCACTCCAGTTAGTCCATTTGTTTTTATATTGGGAAAGTAAATAAATAGTGCAGACCTTCAGCTTTAATTTAGTGTAACATAGGTTTATTTAAGTTATTTACATCCAAATCGGGTGAACGGAGTAAGAATTACAGGAATTATCCCACCTGCCTCCTTTATTTGTTTGTGTGTATATATATATATATATATAAATATACAGTGTATATATAATTTATATAAAATGTATGTTATTTATTAATTTTTAAAGCGTGGTTGCATATCGAATGCAGTCAATGACTGCCTGAAGTCTGGAATCCATAAACATCGCCAAACGCTGGGTTTCTTCTTTGCTGGTGATGCTCTGCCAGGCCTTTACTGCAGCTGTCTTCAGTTCCTGCTTGTTCTTGGGGGGGTGGGTTTGCTTTCTGTTTTGCACTGAGCAAGTGAAATGCATGCTCTATAGGATTCAGGTCAGGTGATTGACCTGGCCATTGCAGAACATTCCACTAATTTTCCTTAATAAAGTCTTGCAGTGCTTTTGAAGTATGCTTCAGGTCACTGTCCATTTGCAGTGCAAAGCTCCAGCCAATAAGTTTTGAAGCTGAATCTGAGCAGAAAATAGCCCTATCCACTTCAGAATTCATCCTGCTGCTTTTGTCAATAAATACAAGGAACCAGTTCCATTGATTGCCATATGAGCCCATGCCATGAAATGAGGTGGTGTTCTTTGGATCATGCGCAGTCCCTTCCCTTGTCTATATTTTTCTCTTCCTATCCGTATAGAACAAGTTGATGGTTGTTTCAGAACTGTATAGGCTTGTGTGTGTGTGTATGTGTAAATAAATAAATAATATTTTTTTTAGGTAAAATCCTAATCTTGTTTTCCTGTTTTTCAATCTTACCCATGATTTTCATTATGTGGTAAACTCTCTGTATTTAGTCTGGTGAAGTGTTCTCTTTATTGTTGACTTTGACACACATACCCCTACCTCCTGGAGGAAGTTCTTGATCTGCACAACTGTTGTGTGGGATTTTTCTTCACCACTGAAATGTTTTTCTGTCATCTACCACAGTTGATTTCAGTGTTCTTTTGAGCCTTTTGGTGTTCCTGAGCTCACCAGGGTGTTATTTCTTTTTAAAGGGGTCGTGGCATGGTTTTTAATTTTTATTTTATTTATTTTATTATCTTCCCTGAGGTGTTAAAATTCCAGCCACAACCAAATGAGCCATTTTTTGAGCTTGGTTAAATAAATGCTCTGTTTCTATGGAATGACCATATATGTCAAAAGACCGAGGGAAATTTGATTTCTCATGTCATGTCCCCTTTTAAAATTTGTTTGGATTTTTCAGCCTAACGATGGTTTGCTTCACTGCAGCGACGACTCTTTAGAGGTCATATTGAGAGTTAAGAGCAACAGATTCTAACTGTAAATGCCAACATTGAAATCAACTCCATGAGATCAACCTTTTCTCTGCTTACCTGTAAGTCAAATCATAAGGGAAATCATAAACACACCTGGTCATGGAACTCCTGAGCCTCCTTATGGTCCCACAAGGAGAGGACCACATGTTAAAAAGTGCTGTAATTCCTACAACATTCACCTAATTTGGATGTGTATGAAGGGTCTAACTGCAGTGAACCATAGCAGTTCATTTTAGCGATAGTAAAAGTTCACTGTACAAAACTGTTTCAGAGAAACAGGATGTCTTTTGTTTTAAGCAGGATGTTTTGGGTTTTTTTTTGCTCTTAGTGCTTCAGAGAAGTATGCCTTTTTGCCCCCTAACCTTTTGTTCCTTTCTTGCTTGTTTCCAACAGCTTTGATGAGCGATTCTTTCTCATCACAACCTGATTTAATGGCTCGTCTAACTGGGACTATATCATCACTCGTTTGAGGAGAGAAATGTAATGGGAATCATGAAGCTACAACGAAGGTGCTTTGTCTTTATTATGAATTCATAATAAAAATGTATAATGGTCACAACACAGTTCAAGAAATTCTGGTGATCCATCACCTGTGAATTAAAACCACTTATGATAGAACAGATTCTTTGCTGGTTTCTCTGAAGCTCATAAGTAGGAGAACGGGTTGCGAGAACCGAGTTCACTTTAGTTGAGCAGAATTAGTCATGGTGTCTATCAGCCACACCATGCACCTCAAACTCAAGCAGAGCTAGCTGATGCTGTGAAACAACGACCGTCCAGATACCAACACTGACACAAAACAAAATAGAACTCTGTGTCCGATGACAAGTTTTTGCGAAATGTCGTGCAATCTCGGACATGGGTAAGCAGTTTATTCAGATCTTTTCCTTTACTTTTTCTACTGCATGAATGAACACGGTCAAAGAATTTGTTAAGCAAAAGATCAGTTTAGTTTCTCATGTTGCTGTGGCTAAGTAAAACAACCACAATACTGCATTGTGTAACCCCGTCTCCGACCTTGCGGTTGCGAATGAAAAGAACTTCATTTGTTTTTCTACCTGAAATGAGCGACTTTTTGAGCCTCACTTTTAAATCGAGGAATATACGTTTGATCAACGCCATACATAATGCACACAAGTCCTCACTTCTTTTTTTTTTTTTTTGGTAACATCTTTTTATTAAGCATTTTATATACCTTTTGCATATGTAACATGTAATTAAAAATACAGATTGATTTGTTTTGCTTCTCTTGTATCTTTGTGAATTTATAGTAATCATTGATGCTTGTCTGCTCGTTTTGTGTCCAGAAGCTTGTCGTGTGTAAGGTTTAGCAGATTGGGGGACAGTAGCCAGAAAGTGTTTTTAATCTGTCTTTAGCATTTAATCACTGAATGTTTTGGATTTTGATCATGTAGTTTATCGTGTTACAGTATTCGATCTCATGAAAACTTTCTTCATGGATTTGTTCTCAGTAACTTTTGTTTTGTTTTGTTTTGAGCAGACAGGGGAATATTTTCCACTATTTTTTAAGATCCAGTTTGAGAAACCTTACATGCTATGTTGATGGACAATTAGAAATGCCTTGCTTGTACATTTCTTTATTATTTTGCTGTCTGAAATCCCTGTATGTCTTGTTTCATTTTGAAGTTTTTAATCCTCAATTTTAACCATGAATTAACTTTTTTTTTTTTTTTTTCTTTAAAAAAAAAAAAGAGAAATACAATAAAACTGAGTGTATGATGTAGCCAAGTAAACCATTCATTTTATTTTCTTTAAGAACAAGACAGCAGAAACAGACCCAATCAAATGGTATTAAAATATTATAACCCAGCTCTGCATGAATGAGTGTATATGATGCCCCACAATGGATTGGCGTAACATCTAGGAAGTCTGGACTGTCCCTTCCTTGCTGTGACCTTAAATTCCAGTATCTATATTATTACAAACATGCTGTAACATTACTTATGCTGTCTTTTGCCTTTGCATAATTACATAATTATGCAGCTAAATTATATTTTTTTTCTTTGGCCCATTATTAAATCAGTTAGCTTATGATTTCAACCATGAGTAAAGTGAAAGAGCCCTTCACAAAGTGTTACATTAGATTTGTAATGTAGAAGTAAACCAAGGGCACATTTTGTAGTGAAGTCGAGCAGCAGTACTAAACCCTTAGTTTACTTCTACATTACAAGGCTAATATTTTGGTGAAGGCTGTGCAAAAGACAACACCTGAAACACCTCCTACTTTCTGAAACACTCTCTCGCTTCTGTTCCCTGTGATGAAGTTTCCTCACCCACCACCTCCATTCCTCACCGTTCCCTCACCATCCTACACCCATGTCTCTGTTTAAAAGAAAAAAAAAAAAAAAAAGAAGAAGAAAAAAGTGGGCTCAGACTTCCCTCCTCTTTTCCAATTTCATAATGTTTCCTCACACTGCTGTTCTTTGAAGACATGGCCTGCGTTTCAGTGGAGTTGAATTTTAATAATAGTGGCTACTGTGTGCTCTTATAAAGAGTAAAGATAGAGAGAGTAAAAAGCTTGTTGTACTGTCTATATGCTTCACTGATACAAATGTTCTGTAACAAATTATATAAATTTACTTTTTAAATTCAGGGGAATGCTATCTTAGTGTAAGATAGGAAACAGGGATAGATGTACCATATTCATGAAACTAGCAGGAACCATGAATCTGATTTCGTCACATAATTTTATCAGAAGTCAATCAATAACACTTCAAAGAAAAGCACATGGGTCTTTCTGAAAACTAGTTTTAATCATTTTCCATTCAAAAAAGATTTAGCAATTTTATAATCCATTTATATATGTACTCTCTGTGTGTGTGTGTGTGTGTATATATAATATATACACACTTGATGTTATATCTAAAAGCTTTATATATATATATATATACACACACACACACAAAATTAACTGTTATAACAATAGTTCACTGCAAATGTGCACACACTCTCTCACACACCATCTTCTATTAACCCGCATCAGAGAACAGATAGCATGGCTTGGAGGAAGGTGTTTTATATATAAGCTTCCTGTAACTGACATTATTTTACACATTAGTTAATGTGAACAAACCATAAACTTCAGCATTAATATACTATGTTACGTTAACGATGTAACTAACACTTGTATTAAGTGATGTTTAAATAAGCCATATAATTTACTATTAATGAGTCAAATTTTAATCCACAATAAGCATTATGAACTAGCACCTTAATTAACATTTGTGATTGTTAACTGAACATTCAGAACTGAGGTTGAAAAGCAAGTCACAGAGTTCAGTAAGTTCTTAACATTTAGGAAAATGCTGTAAACTAATTTCTGTCAGTTTATGTTGATGTATTTTTTTTTAAATTATGGACTAAATCATTTGGCATTGGGGTGTATTTCATTAACATCTAAACAAACAATTAGTACATGTATTAACTTACTTTATTAAACTGTTAACATTACTAATGTTGAAGTTCATAGCTTGTTAATGTTTACTAATGCAGTAAATAATAAGCAAGTAATAAGTAAGTAAGGGAACCTCAGTGCAAAGCATCATATATCTCCTACACTCCACCTGTTAAATAAGAGCACTCAGCAGCAGTCACAATTAATGGACAAGGCAGACATGAAACAATAAACAGAATGAGGGCTCCATGACGAGATCCAAGGGAAAATGCTTCTCTCAGGCCAGAAATGAGCCATTAGTCCCAGCTCAGCACCTAGGCAAGCCCTTTTAGTCTTTGAAATAATCTGTACTTGTGGCATAAGTGGAGGAGACACCACCAATCCCAGTTCTGCTGGAGTCACCTTCATTCATCCATTTACTCAACATGGACCACCTAGTTGCAGTCATGCAACAGAAAGTCACAGTCCACTACGGTAATGTATGTGTTATTACAGTCCACGAGACCTCTGTGGTCTACTCCCCTCACTGAGGGCAACGATAAACATGTCTCCAGCACCACTGAAAACATCGACACAATCAATATCACTGTGCACATCTCACACGGTCATTCGTTTGCTAAATATCTACCCTCTCTCAATTGCATGGTTTCATTCAAATAAAATAAATGCCAAAAACATTGTTTAATTAAAAACCTTTGAAGCCGACTGAATTACACCGATAGGTATGAAGCATGGCGAGAGAACGAACAATCAATAAGCTGAAGGTGAGTGAGCTCACACACCCAACAGTTAGTTGTCCTTTTCAACAGAAAGTGCGATGTGCGAGGCCCGCGCTTCTCCTTCATTTCCTCCAGCTACAGAACGTGGGGGTGTGTCCTCATAAGGCGGCGGTGCCTCTGTGCTCTGATTCGAAGTGTCTGTGCAGTTACTGGAAGCTGACTGGATGAGAGATGATAATGGGCTGTTCTCTGATGAGGCCAGCAGGAGCTGCGTGGGTCCGCGCAAGGGCGGGATGCGCTGACCCCAGCTTCCATACACCGCCTCTTCATAGGTGGGCAGAGACACAGGCAAGCCATCCACCATCAAGTCCAACTGATCAGACGATCGCCTGCTAAAAGAGCATCAACCATAACTGTGTGAACTAACAGCTAACAGAGTTGTTATAAGGTTGCTGAAGGCAGTGTGATGAATTACTTACTGAAAAACACTATTTTCAATTATGAGACTGATTACTGAATGAGATATAGCAGCAGCTTATCTAATCTTATCTTTTTCAGGATCACATCAAACATCGATGGATGGATGGATGGATGGATGGATGGATGGATGGACAGACTGCTGGATGGATGGATGGATGGATAGATAGATAGATGGGTGGATGGATTGATAGATAGATAGATGGGTGAATAGATGGATGGATAGATAGACAGACGGGTGGATGGATGGAAGGACAGGCAGGTGGATGAATAGATAGATAGATAGATAGATAGATAGATAGATAGGCAGGTGGATGAATAGATAGATAGATAGATAGATAGATAGATGGGTGGATGGAAGGGTAGATTTATACTCATGTAAAATTAAAAACTGTAATAAATTCTAATAAACATTAAAATTATGCAGCTCCCCCAACTGTGGAGTAATGTGCCCAAAGCATCGTACCTTCGAGATTGGCAAGGGTAGAGCCGGGACTTGATGACCATGCAGGCCGTGGTGGTGAGAAGAAAGATGGAAACGCCCACAGCAGTAGTAGCCACACTCGGGATAGAATTGGTCACTCTGTCTTCATATTTAGCATGTCCAGCTGTGAGAACATACACAGCACATGTACAGCATTTATTTTAAGCTCTCAGCTACCAGAAATGTTCTCCCGGATGTACTATAATTGTAATGGAGACAGGAAATTATGCCAACATTAGGAAATTGTCTCTTCAAGTGGTTTATCAAAATCTTTGAAACTGATGACGCAGGACATTTCTGAGGCTTTAAATGCATCACAGAAAAAGAATATTGGTTAGTATGGTGACTGCGCCTCTTCCTGTTCACACTATTGGTTTCCTGCCTCTGTGTGGCTTAGCGCAAAAAAGGAAGCAAACAGATGCTGCGAGCAAAAATTCAATCTTCTGGTTTTCACTTCCCTTACACTCGGACACAACATAGAGCTTATGTAGGTCATTCAATAAATAATTCCTACCTATAAACACAGGTTCCCAGCACTGGTCCTAGAGTCCTACACATATTAGTGTTTTACCTGCTCTAACACACCTGATCCAATTAGTCTGCCTGAGTGAAAGTGGGTGTGTTCGAGCCATTAAAGCACTAAAACGGTCAGGACAAGTCGCACTACAGGTCCAGGGTTGGAAACTCCTGCTATAGAATGTTTCTTTATCCAAAATGTTGGGAAAAATTTAATGTGTTTATAGTAATTATTTCTATTAATATATTTACATCCTTATTTACATATGCACATACACTACAGCCAAATGTTTGTGGACACATGATCATCACACCCATAGCCGCTTCCATATGTACTCCCCCTTTGCTGTTATAAAAACCTCCACTCTTCTGGGAAGGCTTTCCGCTATATTTTGGAGTGTGGTTGTGTGGATTTGCCCATTCAACCATCAGAGCATTAGTGAGGTTGGATACTGGTGTCGAGCGAGGAGGCCTGGGGTGCAGTCGGCATTCCAATTCATCCCAAAGATATTCAGTGGGGTTGAGGTCAGGGCTCTGTACAGACCACTCAGTTCTTCCACAACAACCTTGGCACACCATGTCTTCATAAACCTTGCTTTGTGTACAGGGGCATTGTCATGTTGGATCAGGTTTGGGCCTCTTAGTTCCAGTGAAGGAATATGTAATGCTACAGCATACAAAAACAGTTTGGAGAAAACCTACATATGGGTGTGATGGTCAGGTGTCCAGATACGTTTGACCATATAAATGTACCAGGCAGAAAATGCACATGATAAGTTCACAATGCAATTAAAAAAAAAAAAAAATTATATATATATATAATCCACTACAAAACGTATAAAATAATAGATGCAGCCACTCTGTCTTACCGGTGTTAGGTACGCATGTGGGGATACTGGGCTCCCATCGGCCTTTGCGGCAGTTGGAGTGGTGGACGGCTTTCGGCAGGACATATCCCGACTCACAGAAATAGTAGATACGACTCCTTGAAGGGAAGCCCCTACATGGAGAAGGCTTACAGAAGAAGCCACCATGCTCAGGGATAATCGGGTGAGAACAGTTCTGACCTGAAAGTTCCAGGACACAAAAGACAAATATCTAGATGAACTGATTTAGAGTTGGCATTTCTTTCAATAACAAAACAGATTCACACAAGAAAAGGAAGAGAGCACTGTTCAAAAGGAGTGCCAGTGTTGAATGACAGTGGAACAAACAAACAAGTCTCAATCAGTTGTGGCCTTATCACTCCTCTGTATGATGGTGGTGGTGGTGGTGTTTTGGTTTGAAAATACTAAAAAAAGAGGCATACCTGTGCTGAGATCTGGCAGGGAAGTCAGTATGAAGACAACATAGCCCATTAGAGCGTGTAAACATGGCCACAGAGGGAGTCGGTGTGTAGACATCAAAAACACTCGTCCTGGTGGAACAGCAAACACACCAAGAAATGAAAAACTTTTGATTTGAATTAAACACAACACAAAGTTATTTTTAAAGTATGTTCAGGATAGAGAGACGATTTTGAGAGACGGGTTGTCTTTACTGAAAGAGGTGGGGCCCGTGCACAGCTGCACACGCATCAGCTAATTAACAAACACCACACCCTTATCCTGACCATAGGAGAAGTGAACCTAAGCAAGACCTGCAAATGCAAACGAGGTCACTAAAACGCACGGTGTGAAAATGTGCATAGTGCACAAGACTGGTGTTGAAATGACTAGCTACTGTGCCACAACTTCCTGCACAGTCTTCTGAAAGTAATTTAGAGAGGTGAACAAAAATATAAACACTGCGCACTGGCTGTGGCAAGCCTTTATAAATGCCAAGATATAACCAACAAGGTGGTGTGAGTGGGAAGCTGCCTCCTGTACTGTATACCTTTTGCACAGTGATAAAGTGCACATCAGACCACAGCGTAGGTGGCTAGTACCTATGGAATGATAAAGAGTATCGGAATGAACAAGCATGGTATGCATCAAAAGGTTTTAGGTGACTGAACAACACCTTGCTGGTTTATAATTAAAAAATTACAAACAAAAAAAATCTCAATCAAAAGTAAGCTAAAGCAGTCTTAAAGAGACTGTAAGTCAAGGGAACCCGACAGCATGGTCAATAGTAGTAGTAGTAATAATTAAATAAATAAATAAATAAAATAGAATAAAATAATAATAATAATAATAATAAAGGTGATGATGATGATTATTATAATCAACAACAACATATAATAATAATAATAATAATAATAATGATTATTATTATAATAAACATCTATAATAATAAAAAATAATAATAATGCGATTATTATTATTTACAGTGTAATAATAATAATAATAATAATAATGATTATTATTATAATAAACATCTATAATAATAAAAATAATAATAATGCAATTATTATTATTTATAGTGTAATAATAATAATAATAATAATAATAATAATAATAATATACTAGGTTTCATCAAATATTGTTTAGATGTATTTAAAGGTTCTTAACATCCCTACAGGGGGTTCTGCTCAGAACCCATTTCTGATCAATTAAAAAAAAAGTAAAGCTGGGGAAAAAAGAACAAAAGGAAATAAAATCCACTTTTTCTTAACAATGATAAAAACTCACAAATCATACAGGGAATTGACAGGTGTCTGTAAAAAGTAATATTCCTGCATGACTACAGAATCTGATTCACCTGTTAGAAATCATGTAATAACTGTAAACATGTCACGGGTCACCACACAGTGACAAACCGAGGGTTAGAGGTTTTACATTAAACAGTTAATATATGAGTGATTATATTAGTCTGTTGAATAAAAACTCAGCAAAACTGGAAGTATTAAAGTACAAAAACACTGCTGTGAAAGCAGTTCATTATTAACAGAGTGAGACAATGAACAAGTTAGTAATAGTTTAAACATGTCTGACAGACAAAAATGCTCGAAAAACCCATTTCTAGAGTTTTCTCTGGGGATTTTCTCCTTCTGGAAAAGGCTTTTGATGAGGCCACACACAGCCATCCATACACACACACACACGACTTCTTTTCAATGACGCTGCGCACAGAGGCGAACCAAAATAGACAGGAGTAGAGTATAACGCTTATATATTTATTTATTTATTATATATATAGATCTCTCTCTCTCTCACACACACATATATATATAACGCTTACCTGGCAACGGGCGATGAGACGTAGATTAACTGGCTGTCTGGAGATTCACTCAAAGATCCTTAGTGCATGTTTCTTCCCCCCTGAATGCGCACCTTTCCCAGAGCCAAAGTGTCTAAATGCACAGGCGCGACTCAACAAGTCTATTTCAGCGGCGCCGCCAGATGACTCACCGCTCAACAGAGTTGCCAGAGTGACGAGAATCCTGATTGGCTGCTACAGCCGCACTGTCACGAAAAGGGAGGCTCCTGATTGGCTGCTTGAGCTGAAGGCTCGCCTCGGTTCCACCGGAGGCTGTTGGAGAGAGAAGCCTCCCACACACACACATTCTGGAAATGGGCACTAGTTCCGGGGAACTGTTTTAAGCAGTGATTATACCCACACTGGCATTTTACACTCAATACACTTGGTTAACAACACGACTCTATACTTCCTCCGGAGAACTGACGACAAATAACATTAATACTGGGCAAGTGTAAGTACTAATAAACAAGGATGTGGGTAAATGTCTCAGGGACACACTGTGCTGAAAGTGTTGTAATGGCACAGACATTTTGTTCTTACTCAATAGTGCTCATGTAACGTTTACACATGTCCGATCTCATGTACAGGCAGGATGGTAGCTGTAATTTACCACTCCTAGCATCCTGACTGGTGAGCATCATCATTCTGATCAATTATGCCATAGTCTAACATAATGTGTTTTAACACGAACACTAAAATGCAATATAGTCTCTAATTTGGTCGTAGTGTCTGGGTAGAAAAAAACAACCTTACATTATCAAAGCACAGGAAAAAGCACAAAAGCAACTCTATAGATACATGGTTGTCAATTTGAAATAGTGTTGAAAATCTGGATGACAAAAAAACATCAATTTCTTAATAGTGATTTGATGAATGCAAGAATACAAAGATGATCTGAACAAGTGATTTGATGAGACATGTTTCTGAATGTATACTAAAACAGGGGTTCTCAAACTTTTTTGCAGCCAGGTATACCTTAAAAAAACACCCCCCCCAAACACACACACAGACACGTTATTTAAATCTGCTCATTATTTAAATGTGCACAAAATTATTTTGGCTATGTATTGGAGCAAACACTTTTTATTCCTAAACGGTCCACTCACACAACACATTTGTATTAAAGACCTCATTAGGTTCAAGTTGGCATTATTTTAGAGGTCTACTTTTTTTTTTTTAAATTTATTTATTTATTTATTTATTTATTTGAGTTTTGGATCAAACCCATTTAATTCATGTGTTCAGTCAAAAAGAACAGTAAACAACCTAATACAAGGTGGGTTGTAATTTCACCACTCCTCCAACCTGTGGAACTAAAAGACAGGCATCATTCATGTTGAGTTTGGTGTTAAAATGCTTTAAGAAGAAAAATATATACGCTAAATCATCAATCATTCATCAATTTCTAGATTTAAAGGAGCTCGGAGACAAACATTTGTTTGTAGGAAGTGTATTCAAAAAAAAAAAAAAAAAAAAAAAAAAGGGGGGAAAAAGACCTTTTAACAATAAAAATTCACAAATCATGAAGGGAACTGACATCAGGGGGGGTCTATCAAAAGTAACATTTCAGCATGACTACAGTTAACACAATGAGAGGACTGAACTCACTGATACACAAATACGAACAGGCCAGTCAGTAGTCGTCACAGTCCAAACAGGATTCTGAGCGTGTGTTTGAGGAAATTAGTCTAAAAATCATGAGTCTGTCAGCTAAGAAAGGCAGCAAAATTTAAATCATTGTTAACATGCTATTGATAATCAAAGTGTATTATCTCGTTCATTCGTTTCAAAATAATAATTAAAACAAATGAATGGTTTAACGTATAATCTACAAGCTGACACATGGTAGAACTACAGATATTGCTTTAAAACACAAACACTCAAACATAGATGATGGTTTTAGAATGTAGTGATACAGTATGAATAAGCTTGGCCCATTGGTGGAACTTGTGGTATGAAAAACACACGTGACAGGAAAGAAATTCATAATGCACAATGGTATCAGTACCATAACTGTATCAGCACATGACTGATTTAAATAAAACACACCAATAATCAGAAAATCTAGTGGTGATATCACACACATTCCGCACAGTTAGTGAAAGTAAACTGTGAACATGAGGCATTTCTACTGTTACTTAATCTTTAAGGGAACAAGGTCTATGTTCAAGCCATTTTTTATAGCATTAGCAAATAGACATGAAATAATGGCATTAGTGTAAAAATTCATTAGTGTATCTTCGAAAATGTACCTCATTAGTGAATATCAGCAGAATCATCAAATTTTACAAATTGTGAATGAGATGAGAATGCAAATGGGAGATAGACAGAAAGGTACAAGGCATTTCCCAAAACAAGTTTATATATAAATGATGTGTACATTTAGCCATGTCTCTCACAGTACAGTACTTCCCATTTAACAGCTAAGTAAGTTTTGTGCCCTGATATCATTGTGAACATTTTTACAGGTATGTTAAACAAAGATCTCGGTTTGAGACTTTTTTTTTTAAACCCCAAAAGTCCGTCATCACACCCTGTAGAGCAGATCAATAACTGCATGTGCCACTTAGTAGTGTGGAAGATTTAAACGCATTAAGGCTGTTTGTTATTGAAGGAACAATCATTATTATTCCTGGATCTACATCTGCTCTGTTTTTGTGCCCTTAATATTTACAAGCAATTCCCATAAAAAAACAAAAAAAAACAAACTCAAAACAAAACAAAAAAAAACAAACAAACAAAAAAACATGTCTTGTGACTTTACAAATGCTATTTGGTCACTGATGAAGCATCCGTACACAGGGCGAAGTAAATCTACTTTCATGGATATTAAAAAAGGTATGATATTTGTACATTACTCAGATTTGTTTGATTGTCTTTTAGTTCCACCTCCAAAAAACTGGAGCACTCTAATGTGAGATGAAAGCTGCTGGTAAGTATTATTAGTTAAAAAACAAAACAAAACAAAACAATAAAAATTTTCTAGATCTATACACGGGTTGATTTTTTTTTTTTTTTAAAGAATTTGTGACTACAATGAGAGATGTTAAGGTAAGATTTTCAAAATATCTCACAAATTATGTACATTAGAACGCTACTTCTTCAGTCTTCCTACTTTCTACAGAAGATCTTTCAAATATTTCATCAGATTAAACCTCCGACACTGTGAAATGACATACACAACCTTCAAAATCTTCTTCCAACAGATCAATTTGCTTTCCAAGGTCTATCCAGTCTACAACTTGAAGGTTGAACAAGTTTGACAGAACAATCAAATGCTATGCGTGATGTAGTGTGAAATTTAGAAATATGTCCAGACTGATCCACACCAGTAGTTTCCCCTCAGTTCTCGCTCTTAGTGTCACATCTTTGGTTGCTGTCTAGGTGCAAGCTAATGTGCTCCCAACCTCAGGAGCTCAGGATTAGAAAATAAAGGCACGGTTACAGAGCCCTGCACTGAAATAGGACATTTGTGCTCATATAAGCCCATAGCTACATTGCCATATGTGTGTCTTGTTAGTGTTTATACGCAGCAGGACACAAGGACAGCAGCTGAATAACAGTCAAATTAAAGGAAGGATCAACTGCTGGAGATCACCTCCCATGTTAATTAGCCCTAACAAACTTAGCCCTAGTAACACGAGACTACGCCAGTCCTAGAGTGCTACAGGATAGTGTTTGATTTGATGCATCTGATTCAATTAATCTTCTAATTGCCAAAGCCTTCACGAGCAAAACCTGCTCCGCCTTAATTTGACATCCAGGCCCAAGTTATACGTTCACATAGTCCTGAATGTTTCACTCGTACAATTCACATCTTAAAGGAATTCTGCACAAGAATGTACACAGCATGTCGAGATGCAAAACTACATGGTAAGAGATCCCTTTATATATTTGGTTTCATACTGTTTGAAAGATGGATTTTTTTTTGTGTTGGATTAAAAAATGAACAGGAGTGCAGCTTCAATCCTAGAACAGTGCTTAAAATATCTTCACTGTCACCCAAAATAAAATAAAATTAAATAAAAAAAAAAAAAGCAAAAAAAAAAAAAAAAGCATAAAATCTATTAAATGACATGTGACTATGTTTTATCAAACACCCCACGGGTCTGAATTAAAAAGCACACATCCAGTGTTTACCTAGTCTAGTGTTGTAACAGGAGCCTAGTGTTTTTTTCTTTTCTTTTGATAAAGTAAAATATAGCTCTTCAGTAGTTATTTTCCTCTTTAAATTGATTAGAAGTCAGAAAGTGGTTATGGTGCAGGAGATGAAGTTTGAGTTTAGAAACAGAGCACTGCTTCCACTGTAAAACAGCAGCTCCAAAAAGTTCCAGATATTAAAGGAGTTTAAGTCAGAGATTAATTGCTTCACCCATAAACACAGCCAGTGAGAGATGGATCAAACTGCAAAATCATACGAAACCCCTCCTAAGTAAAAGAGGAACACTGACACTGAATTCTCACTTCACCAAAGATGGCATGTTTCCAGTGACCATGCAACTAGTGTAAAATCAACAGTGTTGTCATTGCAGGGCTTCTTTTGGTTTAGTCCTTTCCAAAGGCCTTAGCTCAAGCCAACAGCAGTGTTTACAATATTTAGAGGCGTGTCTGGTCTTTTCAAACACTTGATCTGAAACTTGAAGTGTGCAGAGCTGCACCTTTCTGGAGGTCTCCTGCCTCAAAGCGTCTGTACTTTGTGATACACAGGGTCCTGGTGCGATGGATGTCCCTCTTGCGCTCATCTCATGCGGTTTTGCCTCATGAGGGGCACAATACAAGAGGGAGGGCCAGATTTAGAGAGAAACGGATGCTTGAGCAGCTCCTCGGCCGTGGCCCTCTGGCCGGGGTCCCGAACGAGCATCCTGTCCAAGAAGCCCTTGAGAAGTGGTGAGACCTGAGAGAGTAAAGGGAGCGAAGTGAGGAAGTGTACTATATAATAAAACAATGTTTTAAACACACTTGCTTCATAAGGAAATGGAAGATTGTTGAAGGATTTACTTTGTGAAGATTCTTCAGTTTGGGTGGCAAGTTGTCTCGAATCATCTTCATTGCTTTGAGTGGCGGTTCGTTGAAATATGGAGGCTCTCCATCGACCATTTCAATTACCATAATACCAAGAGACCAAATGTCCACCTATGACCAAAAAGATCATTTCGAGATTCCTTAATGCACCATAAGCCATTAACATCATCAGCTGGACATGATGCTTAACGATAACGCACACATTTATAAGTATAAAGTGGCAAAAAAAAACCAGGATCTCACCTCTGGTCCATATGGCAGTCTTGAGATGAGCTCAGGTGCCATCCAATATGGAGTTCCAACCAATGACTTTCTTCGCTGGACCTCTTTTGAAACTTGGGCACAGAAGCCAAAGTCAGACAGCTTTATCTGAAGATGTTAAAAAAAATAAAAAGAAGAAGATGGTGTTTCTATAATTATTTGATGCCCAAATAAAACACACAGTGCTAGATAAATGATGTCCACACACTGAATTGTATTACACAGGGGGATTTCAGGCGTTGTTCTACACATTTGTACTAAAACCTATCCAAGAACACACACGAGGTCATTTCCTGTCAAGCTTGATGCAATGCCATTCAGTGTTGTTAAGTAGGCAACTACAATCTGAGCCAATACCTTTGTTATATTTCATTATTTTGCTCAGATGCGACAAAAAGTAATTTACCTGTAATACAGTAACATTAAATTATTTATTAAAAAGGCATGCATAAGTGTACAACCCCAATTCCAAAAAAACTGGGAGGCTGTGTAAAATGTAAATAAAAACAGAATGTAATGATTTGCAAATCTCAAACCCACATGTTATTCACAATAGAACATAGAAAACATTCATGTCCAGCGAAGAAAGTCGTTGGTTGGAACATAGTTCCACAAATTGTAGTCGCAGTTTTTCGCAGATTGGCAAACCTCTGCCCAGAGACTCTGCCTCTCTAAAATACTCTCTTTATAACCAATCATGTTACTGACCTGTTGCCAATGAACCTAATTAGTTGCAAAATGTTAGTCCAGCTGTTTCTTTTCAGTAACCCTTACTTTTCCAGCCTTTTGTTGCCCCCGTCCCAACTTTTCTGAGACATGTTGCAGCCATCAAATTCAAAATTACCTTCTTTTTTCCCTTAAAATGGTACATGTTCTATTGTGAATAACATATGGGTTTGAGATTTGAAAATCATTGCATTCTGTTTTATTTACATTTTACACAGCATCCCAACTTTTTTGGAATTGAGGTTGTATTCGCAGATGCACGGGTGCTCAGCTTTTAGAAGAATTATAATGTGGATAGTGCTTTGTGGGCTATTCTTTTGAATGCAGTAACGTGGTTTATTAAGTACATAGAAATCATTATGAAGCTAGTCATATTTTCTGAAAACACTTTACATTGCGTGGCTAGCTGAACAGAAGAGGATCTGTGGCCCGAGGATGGTTGGCAGACATGACACGAGGAAATGAAACATTAAAAAAAAAAAAAAAAAATGCAAACGCACAAAGCCTTGCCGAGAAACAACTGATGATTACTGAGAAAAAAACTTCCTCTTCTCTTAGAGCAACCACAACATGAAACCTTGCCTGTGTGTGACACTAGCATTTATTTTAGGGGCTCCATGAGTGCCTGGTAGTGATACCACCGAAACAAAACTCTGAAGCACTGGTTATGATTTTTGCCCGAGGGCAACATGTATATATCTTTAAGGCTCCAAACACATTAAAGCAGAAAGTGTTGCTAAAACAAGTTTAAACCACAATAGAGAAGGCTTCATGCGGAACAAGCAATATGGAACAGGAAAATTGTGGTAATGGTTTTAACAAGTTTACATAACTTTCTAAACCAAGGGTATTCTTTAACCTGCAGGTTCCCAAATCTGGTCTTGTCGTACCCTCCGTACTGCACATTTTAATGTTTCCCCCATCGCTCCCATTTCAACTTGGCTGATTAAGTGAATCAAGAGTGTTGTAAACAAAGAAAACAGTCAAATGTGCAAAACAGGGATACTCCAGGACCTGGGTTGGGAACCTGTGCTTTAAGCTACAGGTTCTACAGGAATAAAGAACTAAAAATAGCTCTGAAAATGGTGAGAAAAACTCACTCTGCCATCATGAGTAAGTAGAATAGAGTCACTTTTGATGTCTCTGTGGATGACACCCTGAGTGTGCAACACTGACAGAGCCTTAAGGACAGACAGGCACACAGTGGCAATCTGCTCTTCATTCATCCTGAAACACACACACACACACACACACACACACACACACACACACACACACACACACACACACACACACACACACACACAATACTGTAGTGAAGGCACAAAAACAAAACCGGTTTCACCGTCACACTTGTCAAAAAGCTATGATAAGATGTATGATAAGTCAATGACTAGAGTACAAACCTGCCACCTAGTGGTGAACATACTACATTATAAAGTTGTAATATACACCCATCAGCCATAACATTAAAACCACTGACAGTTGAAGTGAATAACTGATTATATCGTTACTATGGCACCTGTCAAGGGGTGGGATATATTAGGCAAGTGAACAGTCATTTCTCAAAGTTGATGTGATGGAAACAGGAAAAATGGGCAAGTGTAAGAGTAAGGATCTGAGTGACTTTGACAGGGGCCAAATTGTGATGGCTAGACAACTGGGTCAGAGCATCTCCAAAATGGCAGGTCTTGTGGTTAGTGCCTGTGGTCAGTACCTACCAAAAGTGGACCAAAGTGGTGCCGGTGACAGGGTCATGGGCACCCAAGGCTCACTGATGCTCGTGGGGAGCGAAAGCTAGCACATCTGGTCCCACAGAAGAGCTACTGTAGCACAGATTGCTGAAAAAGTTAATGCTGGCTATGATAGAAAGGTGTCAGAGCACACAGTGCATCACAGTTTGCTGCGTGTGGGGCTGTGTAGCTGCAGATCGGTCAGAGTGCCCGTGCTGACCCCTGTCCACTGCTGAAAGCGCCTACAATGAGCACGTAAGCATCAGAATTGGATCATGGAGCAATGGAAGAAGTGGCCTGGTCTGATGAAACACTGTTTCTTTTACATCATGTGGACGGCTGTGTGTGTGTGTGTGTGTGTGTGTGTGTGTGTGTCTCTTACATGGGGAAGAGAAGGCACCAGGATGCACTATGGGAAGAAGGCAAGCCAGCAGAAGCAGTGTGATGCTCTGAGCTACGTTCTTCTGGGAAACCTTGGGTCCTGGCATTTATATGGATGTTACTTTGACACGTATCACCTACCTAAACATTGCTGCAGAACAAGTACACTCATTCATGTCAACGGTATTCTCTAATGGCAGTGGACACTTTCAGCAGGAATGGTTTGAGGAACATGAAAAAGAATTCAAGGTCTTGACTTGGCCTCCAAATTCCCCAGATCTCAATCCGATCGAGCATCTGTGGTGGACAAACAAGTCCAAGTCAAGTAGTCCCTGCCTTTTATACAACCTAAAGGATCTGCTGCTAACGGCTTGGTGCCAGATACCACAGCACACCTTCAGAGGTCTTGTGGCGTCCATGCCTCGATGGGTCGGAACTGTTTTGGCAGCACAAGGAGGACCTACATAATATTAGGCAGGTGGTTTTAATGTTATGGCTTTCACTGTTATGGCTGAATCTCTCTACATTAATATGTTGAAAAAATTATTAATGCAGGAAATGTTAAAAATGTATGGTGAAATAATCAGTGTGGGTTAAAGTTACTTTGTGAGTAATAAGAAACAACCACAACACTTACCTCGTATGTGTGACTATGTCAGTGAGCGCGCCACCTTCGAGGAACTCCATGACAACCCAGAGCTCATCACCGACTAAGTAACTGTTGTACATGTCCACAACATTCTCATGGTGATAGTCTCGCATGATCACCACCTTAAAGAATAAAAAAGGTCACTAACTGAAGAGTCACTGGATGGGAAAAAATAAATAAATAAATAAATAAATTAAAAAATTTTAAAAAACAGGTAAACTTTAAGGCAACGCAACATTTGCAACTGTGTCTATGCTGGAGGTTAAAAACCAGGATAACATACTGTCAAAGGTCAGCTCACACAATGATGAGAGGTTTTTGTTTTTGTTTTTTTAAATGAGAAAATTAAGAATAGTTACAACAAAATTTACCTCATTAAAGAGCAGCTCTCGCCGCTGTTGTTTGCGCAGATCCATCTTTTTCACAGCCACCAGTTTGCCAGAGCTCTTAACTGTTGCAATACACACAATACCAGTGGAGCCCTCGCCAATTTTGATGTAGTGGTCGAGGTAGGTGCGGGGGTCACCAGGATCCACCACCATCTGAAGAGCAGCACGGAACTGCTCGTGAGAAACACGCTGGGGTTGCTGGGGTGGTCCAGAGGGCGCAGGAGGACGGGATGCTGGTGGAAATGGCTGGCTGTGGGGGGGCTCTGGACCCAAAGCAGGGTGAGACGCATGATGCTGCTGTGAGGAGCCCTTACCCCCACTGTTCCCACTTCGGCTTGACCCACTGGATGGGCCATTCGGGGGAGAGTCGTGAGTCCTGCCTGGCTTCAGGTCCTACAATGGAAAAGGATATAAGAGAGAAGTAACAGAGTTGAATTTTTCAGAATCTCTTAAGAATCTCCTGTCAGTTTTCTTGTTTTCTGGTCTGTACTCACCTGGCTGCTGGGGTTTCTTGCCGAGTCACTTTCAGAGCGGGGGTAAGTGTTAAACGGCCGGCTTTGCTGTGCTGTCTTCATCACCCCCTCTGTGACAGGCAGGTTGGGAGTTCGAACATTTGGTCCAGAGAGAGGTCTCTTGTCCCGTGGGGACTGTGGGCTTTCGTCTTGACTTGTGTAACTGGATTTCGGTCTTTTGTCATTTGCCACTTCCCTCCAGACCACTGGGTTGTGGTGGTCTCGATCTCTGTGAGGTGGTGGGGGAGGTCCAGTGGGTCGTTCTTGCTCTTTACGTCTGCTTGGCTCTTGGCCGTGGGGCTGCATCGGTCTCCCGTCTTCTCCTTGGACTCGAGCTGGTCTCTGGGAATCGGGACGCGTTTTCTCTCTACTCACACACAAATAAGGAATAAGCATCAGCTGTCTGAAATGAAAGGGCACATTCGAAGGAAACAAAGCACAGTATGATGCAACACTGACCTGTCTCTGCTCTCGCCTGCATGCTCATGGTGCCGGTAAGGCTGCTCCCCATTCTCCTGCATCCCAGAGGAGCCCGAGTCAGAGCGAGGCTGTGTGGGAGGACTGCCCCGTCGCAGCGAGTTTGAACGGATCACTGACATGGTTTCAAACTCATCCAGAAGCCATGTCAGAGAGCCATCAACCCCGATCTTACTGCCTCGCACTATGGCCTGAAAAAATGGACAATGCATCAAAAGTAAGGGCAAAGGTCAACAAACCAGTCACTATCTTAGACTCTTAAACAATGATCTGCTGCTTTTTTTTTTTGCATGGACCAAAGAAAAAGCATGGCATCTGCACCACAGGGATTTGTGTGGACTATGTGGACCATACATATCTTAAACACATCTTAGTGGTTAGACAACAATGCCATAAATATTTATGTTGGTCTGATTTCAAGGGCTTTTTAATAGTCAAGTTATGCTCTCTAATGTTGATGCAGTAACTGATCATTAAGAATAAACATTTACTGTATGCCCAAACTACACAAGTGTTTCTGGCGCATCTCTTAAATCATCCATTTCAATGAACAGATATGGTTCAGTTTAAACCCACATTTCAACCGACGTTAACTAAGAAATGTGGAGAAAATCATAATCTACAACAATGTTATGACTATGTGGTTGCTGCAGAGCAAAATATTCATATGGAAATAATACTCATTCCACCAATGTAGGCAAACCAGAAGCTTACCTTGCGAGGCTCCACAGTGGTGATGACCGTGGCATCGATGAAGGGCTTGGGCCTCTTGGCCGTGTCTTCGATGAGGCTTTGCCATTGGCGAGGAAGCCCCACAAACTTCTGCTCCTGTTCATCAAAGTCAGTGTGCACACGGTGCTCAAAGTTGGAGGGAGCTGAGATCTGAATGCGTTGCTTTTTCTTCTTGGTGAACATGGCTGCAGCAGAGCATCAGAACTAGAAGAGTGCATGACCATCATTACTCATGATGCTTCTTCTACACAAGGTAAAATACCACCAAAACTACTACTACAAGGTTTGGGACAATAGATGAAAGTATGAGGAATTGCCAATAAATTCCAACCGTTGCGATGGCTATCATTTCGGAAGACTTTAATGTCTGTTGGAAAACGTGGTGTCTGCAAACATCAACAAAAAATTTGTTGTATGTCGTAACGTGTTTGCTTTTTGAATATTTGTATCCCATATGAACCATAATTTAGAGCAGAGTGACAAAACATCTTACATCAGAGCAACAAAACAGAATGTCTTTGCTCTCAAAACTTGAACGGAGATTTATATTAAGAAAAGGACAATGTGTGGTTTATCAGGGCTCAATATACAAAAATTCAATAAGTATCTTCGCTGAGAACATGCACGTGTAGCTTAATTAATTTTATTATGAGTTACAGCTACTAACTTGCGTTTGTTTACAGTCCCAACTTCAGCTTTGCAAGCATTCCTCTTACCTTGTTAACATGCAGTTAATAATATTAATACAAAAATATACATATATAATAACAACAACAACAACAACAACAACAACAACAAAGTAATAGTAACAATTATACAGAATCTTTCAAGTTAAAAAATGATTTTTAAAAAATTCTACAATTATTCCAGGAGAAAGCTTTTTTTTTTTTTTTTTTTTTTTTTAAAATGTTTTCTGAGTAAAAACATTGTCTAATATCATTATAAAATTCTATTAAAATGTTTTACACTCAAGAAAATCTTCACCTTTCAATAAATATGAGTCTTGAGTGACCAATTCGACATCTCATATCAATTTTCAAAATAATAATAATTCTGTAATGATTTGTACATGTAATGATCCCCCCCTTATTTATTTATATTAAAAAATTAATCAATGATAATTAGGGGGCACGATAGGATGATCACATCTGCAAACAATCTCACATGCCTAACTACTACTACTACCACCAAGTTAAATTCATTTAAAAATCCCATGCCTAGCAAATTATCTCCTCCGTAATTTACACTTCAGCGATAAAGGTTGCTTCATTTATCAAGTCTATGACAATAAACATGCTATAGGTTTTCACAGCCAGAGCTACTCACTCAAACACAAACATGAAAAATGCAGTTTGAAGTTTGGTTTAATGTCGAATACATGAAAGTAGTTTGGAATTTGTTTATGCTGTTTCTAATAAACTTTCATCAGCTTCTTCATACAGTAGCACAAACCTCTTTCTGCTGTGCAAGTTTCACTAAAAGCACACCCTCTCCCAGAAACACTCAGCTCTTATAGGAGTTTGGTGAAGCCCCCTCCTCCTCACCCTGGTGAGTCAGGCCTGGGAAACACACTGTTTATTGGTTTGTGTCCATACTGAAAAGAACTTGTGAAAAGGGCAGCAGCTTTTGAAGTACAAGCAGATTATTTGTGGAGATGGAGGAAGCACACGAGCTCCGCCTTAAGATCTCAGCGTGAACGTATTACTAGGGTCAAGGTCATGCTCTTTTCAAGTAGTGTATTTCAAAATGCCACAGAAGATGAACTAAAAGGATTACATGAAATATTAGTGCAACAGCTTTGGTATAAAGCTGTTATATTACAAAAAACAACATTGAGTCTGATTATGTGACTGTGAATGATGTATTAAACGCAACACCTATATGAAACGTGTGGAATAAAAATAACATTTACATTGGGCAACATACTGACTGTAGTCATACAATCTGTTGCTGCACAACTTGACAACCCTGCTACTCTGTTCATCAAAGAAAAGGGACCTCTCATTATTTGAGTGGTGAGCCTTTCTAAACACAGTAAAGATGTTAACAGAGCAGTCGCATGGTTGTCTTGTGTATGATGTTAGGATTTTTAAACCCTGTGTATTTACTGGACACTTGATTAGACATTGTACATGCCTCCGTTGTTGTTCCAACCTTGTATAAGTACAGTTTGAGACTACAGAACAGGCTGTGCTAATCATCTTCTCGCTCCAGATCACAACGACCGACACGCATTATAGGTTATACAGTTACACAACAACTTTATAACTGTTAAAAAAAAGCTTTTCAGTAGCTTTCAAATGACATCAGCCCCACCCCGAGGCAATCTACTGTACATGAGAAAGAGGCTGCAGGAAGTCAGACATTTAGCCGACTTTGGAGAGTGTATCGTTACACACCTATTATTCACATCCAGCTTTTTTTTTTACCTGCTAAACAGAGAAAACGTTGCCCTGTGAAAACAAAGTGATGTCAAAGCAAAACGCCCTTGACAAAAATCCTCTAAAAAGAGTATCATATCCACATCTCAGAATAGACTAGGGTGCCTTTTTGTACCTTTTTTAACTACAACTGAGCTGTCCAAATATTTTAATACATAAGGGAAATATTAATCTGATCTGTCCGAGTTTCCTTCCTTCAACAGACCCATCAGATCGTACCAATATCATGAGCGTACCTGTATAATTGAGAAGTTAAATATGTAACGATTTAACTTAATGTTTTACAGTAATGTTTCAATTAACGTATATAGCACTGATAATGATGACAAGTGCAAACACAAACGTTTTTCATACATACTGCCATTAAAGGACACTCAGGAACCTAGTACAGAGAAAGTAATAACTCGGCCGTCGACGCCAGAGTCAAATATGTTATATGGTTTCATGTTGCTGTAAAATGAATCCAAAAATAAAACTCTAGCATCACTTTTAGACACGTTTAATTTAAGTGGCGTGTCTCCAGTACTTTGATCACATTTATTCGCGAACTGAAGTGGGTAAAGACAAATACAAGTAAAAGACATCAGATTACATATGCTTTTTCAAAACAGATTTTGTTTTCATAACTGAAGCACAGTAACACATTGATCATTTTGGTTTCGATATTAAAACTCTGTTCTGGTTAATCTTCCTGTTCCTCTTGGTGTGATGGTTGGATAGCATTGCTGTTGATGGCATGTTGGGTATTTCACCTAGGCACACAGACTTATGTTTGCATGTGGGGCTGCAACTAAAGATGCAAATGTTGACTAAACATCTTGGACATTATCCAGCAATCATTGGGAAGACTACAGGAATGAAAGTATTAACACGGACAGAAGCACTGTGCCATTTGACAGATGAAAGTCAAACACTGTGTACCAACTCGGCAACTGTTAGTTTCTTTTAATGCGATCTTCCAACTTGTCTGAAAAAGTGAAAAACATCAACAGGGTCTAAGAAGTGTTTATTTTTTATCACTATATATTTATTCAGCACTACCTGACAACAGTAAAGTTTTTTTTTCCCTTTAATCTCTACAAGTTGAGACAAATATTCAGCCAAATGTATTTGTTAAAAATCAGATTATGATATACGTAGTGTATATTTAGTGCTGTATCTTTGGGACACAGTGTGGAAAAAGTCCACTTGTGTTAATCACGGGGCAGAGCGAGAGAAGTGTGGAGATCTGTGTGATTTTTGTTCCCAATAAATCCAACAGAATTTCATCTCTGTGAAGTTTGGAAATTCCTGTAAACGTACACATCTGGTCATGCCACTGCTATACCAGAAGATCTCCTGTGTTTACGCCTAAACAAAACAACAACAGAAGGAATTCTAACTGACTGTTCTTGTTAAGTATATGCAAAGAAACATCTAAACGTTCTGAAAGTCCCCAGTGATTTCAAGGTGAAATCATTGGCTTTCACCAAAATTGGTATTTGAACTCATTTACTGTCAGTGTTTCATTGGCTACACCAGGCTAGCATCAATGATAATGTGTATACCTGGTCACGTGACCTTTATATTTAACACTAATATAATCCAGTCCCTACAGGAATTCAGCATTTGTTTTTGTGATTGTCGTGGACAAAATTGCTTGATTTTGTTACGACGTTTTTTCTAAATTTGCGATGCAACTTGCAGAGTTCTTGTGGGGTTTTTTTTGCAGAACTACTTGATTTGGCAAAACTGCAATTGCAGGAAATTGTTTTAATAATGATAGAGTCTTTATTGGTCACACATACATTACAGCACAGTGAAATTATTTTTCTTTGCATATCCTGGCTTGCTAGGAAGTTGGGGTCAGAGCGCAGGGTCAGCCATGATACAGCTTTGCACCTTTGGAGCAGAGAGGGTTAAGGGCTTTGCTCAAGGGCCCAATAGGGGCAGCTTGAACCTCTGACCTTCTGATGAGTAACCCAGAACCTTAATCGTTGAGCCAGCACTGCAGTGTTATTTAACTACAGCTAAAAGCTCTCATTTACCAAGTGACATGTACGTTGACCATTTTTCCATCATTGTTATTGGTAACATTCTTTTACACCCACATATCCAAACAATCCAGTACCCAACATTGGTCTATTAGTTATGGGCTAAACACCTCATCTGGCCTGCAAGATCTGACAAACGATGGCACGAGCTATGCACACACTGCTTTACACTGTCTGGACTGAAAGCCTTGAACTTGGGTATACGCACGATCACCTCACTGAAACCGTACAATACATGACCAGACCAATGGGCAGTGATGTTGCACTGTTGCCAATGGCCACAGTGCTCAATCCCACCCCACCACACCACACACCTGATAAAAATAAAAATAAAAAGTCACTACACTGCACCCTGGCCTTCTGCCAGTCAAGCCCAGATGACCTTCATACTTGGGTATGACCACTTCCCAAACAGTGAATGTTTGCCAGTCTACAAGCTTTCACTTGCAGATAAACCCACAGTGTGTGCAAAAACATGCACATCAGTTTTATTTATTATATCACAGCATATGAAATTTGAGCACCTCAAACCTCAAGTATTCCAAATCTCATCGCCATAAACAATCAGGTTATCACAAAAAAATTAACAAACACCACTGGTAAAACCACGATCTAAGTGAACTAACACTTGGATATTACTATGCAAGCATCTTAGGCACCCTATTTATTTTTAGTACAAATTTTGTTATAGATGTTTATTTTATGACTTATGCATTATTAAGTCAGAAAAAAAGAAAAAAAAAAAAAAAAAAAACATTTTAGTTTTCCAAACATTACTTTTCCAACAAAAAAAATTAAGTGGTAAATAAAAATGTTTGTATGTCAGTAAAGAAAGTAATGTATTAACTAATACACCAACAAACAATTAAGACTGTCAGGTTTTACCTGCAGAAATAAAATCTCATGCGAAGCAACAGTTTCCTAATCAAACTGCACAAATGGTACTGGAGGCTACATTTTAAAAAGCAAAAAGGTTGTTACAACAACGACTGACTTTGTTTAGTTTAATCACTGCTTACTGCTCTTGATAGTAAAAGGCAGCTTTGCTTTACAGCATTTCACCACATGTACCTCAGGCTTTTGTACTGTATAAGAGATAGTACAGATTGTACAGATATACATACACATACACACACACAATTATTGTCTTAGTTACAGAGCATTTTGACCTGAACAATCCATTGCACAACTGAAAAACTGATGTCCCATGTTATTTGGCACACTGTAAATGGTTATTCTGAAGCTTTAATCTATTTTTATATAACACTCCATGGCTACACTTGCGGCTATGAAGTGATTCCTCTAAATGCGTTCTTCTTCGAGATGAGAGACGTCAGCATGTTCAGGGCTCACTGAATACAAACCTGATTTATTTGTCTGTAGCAACTGTTAAGTTAAAAGGGTTGCCCTCTTTTGACCTCTGTTGCTGTGAAATAAAACACATCAACAGGCATTCCTTGCGTTTCACCAATTGAAGCTATTGCACAACCTTGTAGCTTATTTAAACATACTCCAGTGAAGGTGGAAGAAAGGACTATCAGCCTGAAACCTGCATAGCTTTCGAAGGAGTTACTTTAATGCAGGATGTACAGTACTGTACAAAAAAGTTTTAAGACACTTTTCCACTGCATGGTACGACTCGGCTCACTTTACTTTTCCGAGCATGCTTTTCCACTGCAGTTTAGTGTCGCCTCAACGTGGGTGCCGTCTTCCACTCTCACGCAGGAATAATGTTGTATTATCGATGCCCTGTACAGATACACGATCAGGCCGTATTCCAAACGCCTTTCCTGTTCACTGAACACGGACCCTATTAAGGATGTAAAATAACGGCGTTCTAGACCCAACACAGCGCTCGATGTGACTAAGTTAGATTCAGATGCGACAGGAGTGATAATACATAATTTTCAATTAAAAGAATATTACCGTATGCAGAGTATGTATTAAACGACACATTTATTCAGGCACAATACAGAACCACTCGTTAAGTAGAATTCCTACTCCCTCAGCACACGGCTCACGTTTAGTATCGGCTCGGCTCGCTCGGAACCTCGACAGAGGTGGTACTAAAAAAAGTACCAGGTATTATCCACAGTGGAAACCCCCAAAACGCGAGCAGAGTCGAGTCAAGCCGTACCGTGTGGTGGAAAAGTGCCAGAGGCACATGCAAAGAAACGCAGTACAGCAAAGATGCCTTCAAAAAATAATGAAATTAAACGTTTCTCCATTTAAAAAAATACTATAAAGAGCAGTAAACAGCTGTAAATGAAACAAAGTCAATATTTGGTGTGACGACCCTAAGCTTTAAAAAAATAACAAATTAAATTGTAGTCTCAATGTGTGCAGTTTTCTAAGGAAATGAGCTGTAAGTTTTATTGAGCATCTTGCAGAATCAATCATGGTTCTTCTGGAGATTTTGACTGTCACACTTGTTCTTATTTTTGCAGCAAAACTCAGCAGCCTTCATTGTCTCTTCTGTCTGAAAAAAGTCTCTCTTACGTAATACGCCGCTATCTTTAATGACAAAAACTTATTTTCTGCAACATTCCATTTTGTTTTAGAAAACTAGTTGGAAAATCTAAAATGTTCTTGTACTGACTCAACGCAGACGTCATAAAATAAAAATCTATAACAAAGTTTGACCTCAAAAAAAAAAAAAAAAAAAAGAAAAGAAAAGAAAAAAAAAAAAAGGGTGGCCAAGACTTTTGCACAGTAGTGTATATCTAAGGAGAGTGTCTGTTTCTGCACTTGTATGCCAGGAATGTGTGGAGCGCCCAGTACAGATTTCATCCATCTAAACCGTCCAACATGCTGTCTCCCAATGTTAAGGATGTGAGCTGTCTTAAGTAGTAGGAGAAACTAAATCTGAAATAATATGAACACAGGAAAAAAAAAAAAAAAAAAAAGCAAAGTCAAACATAGACTGGTTGCATTTGGAAAAGACTCGAGAAAACCTACACTGCTTTTTAAAAGACTTGAGAAATACTAAATATATTGATCAAAGGACAAAAGGTATTATCCTAAAAAAATAAAAAAAAAAAAATAAAAAAAAACTATGGTCACTATAAGTGGATAATAAACTTATATTAACGATCTTCAGAAGCTAGTAATAATACATACAGACATACGCAGTGTACAACAAGAGTTTCAACTTGGCGTGTATCCATATATATTCCTAGTTACAATAAATCGCCTAATCTTTTCCCCAGTTTACTATATTATCACAACGCATTAAAATACTGCATGCATTACAAATGCATTAAAAATACTTTAATTGAAGAGCCTTTTAACCCTAAAAACCTCAACTAGCATGATGAGATCAAAATATCATGAAAAGCAAACGTCGTCCTTTATAGCGTGCTGCTGAGTATATGATTTATTCATAATCGCATAACAGCTTCTCAATTCTCAACAAATTTAGGTTTTAAAAAAAGTTTTTTAACTAAAACAAAGTGAGATGTTAAAATGTCCACATTATCTACCTATTAATACACAGGGTGTCCGAAAAGTCAGAAACCAATGAGAGCAAAACTGCATACATTTAATTTTGCATTTATTATTTACAACATAACGCTCTACATGTTCACCCTCGTCCGCTACACATCTCACCCTCTGTATCAGGTTGGGGTTTTTTTGCTCAACATATTACCATCTGTTCCTGACTTTTCTGACACCCTTTTCATCATATAACTGATTATCAGAACAAACCTAGTGTCCACTGACTGCAGTATATATTCAGGGCAAAAACCAATTCAGCTTAAAGAAATTCTTATTAGCATAAAGTAAAGTGTGGAATGTTTTCGTTTCATTATATAAAGTCAGCAATGTTGAGACAGCAGGCTGGGTTTTACTGGACAAATCAATGCCATCATTTTCTGATGTAACAGCACTGACATATAATTACTGTAATATATTACTGGTAAGCCCTCAAAACATTCATTACACCGTGTCAGATTAGAACGACAAACAAGGATAGATGGTAAAAGATCGAAGCTGTTACTAAACTAAATGTTTCTTTTTGGCAGGACACCAACCTTAATCAAGATCAGAGGGTTCTCCACCTTTCTGCAGACAAGGAGCACATTCGAACCAAATTACCACACAGGTTTATTCTATGAACATGATCAAACTATTTAAATATTAGGCTCAGTAGACAAATGCACACCAGGGTTGTTGTTTTTTAAAAAAAAAAAAAGAAAAAAAAAAAAAAAAAAACCCCAACGTTATTATAGCTTTTCAATATTGAACCTTCCAGCCAAAGAACACAAACCAAGTCAAAACTTAAAATGTGGCGAAAATAATATTTTATAAAAATTCCTACAAACTTGTGAAGTTGAAGTGACCAATCAACTGGGCATATAAGTGTAATAAATTCATTATAACAAGCAACTTTAATAGTAATCACACCACAGTGCTGTTAAAGTCTACAACCTTATGGTTGATTAATTTTCTATAAATTAATCTGGCTATAATTCAAATTACAGGTTCATATTAATGTGCTCGTTTTAATAAGTTAGAGTAACATTTCTATAGTAATAGCTCATTCACAGCGACTTATACGGCAAACACTCACATAATCCAAGTCTTTCACAAAGACAAATGTCTAATCATAGACGTGGTGAAGTTTTCTACAATGAGACTTTAACGTCTCTGTGTCAGCAAGTTTTCAGTATACGGGTCTTCAGTACAAACGACTTTGCATTTTCTTCATAACAAGTGGATGGAAGCAGTCCGTACAGGATTTCACGGAGTTGTGTGTGTGATTGTTGCAGCCAAAAATGCTTACTTTTGCTGTGGCTTCTTAAAAAAAAATCAAAGAGTTTTTCTGCTTTTTTTTTGAGGAAAACTACTTGAATTGGTGAAATTGCAATTGCAAGGAATAGTTTTGCACTGTCTTTTGCAGTAATGTTTGTTGGTAAATAAGACCTTTTAGCTGTACTCATATTTGACGCATGTGAATCGTAGAGGGCTTTGGCCGAATGCGCGTTGTGATGACATCACATGACGCGTCTTGGCCCAAATCTGAGGGAAATGTGCGGTAATTTTGAAACATTTCAAGTTCCTCCGAATATTGCAGAGTTTGCTTGATTTTGCATTAATTTCTGCATAATTGATCGCAAAATCCTGGAAGGACTGGACAAGTTACTTTTATCCATCCATCCATTTTCTATACCGCTTATCCTACAGGGTCGCAGGGAACCTGGAGCCTATCCCAGGGAGCATAGGACACAAGGAGGGGTGCACCGGGGTGCCAACCCATCGCAGGGCACAATCACATACACATTCACGCACCCATTCATACACTACAGACACTTTGGACATGCCAATCAGCCTACCATGCATGTCTTTGGACTGGGGGAGGAAACCGGAGTACCCTGAGGAAACCCCCACGGCATGGGAAGAACATGCAAACTCCACACACACCACAGGGCAGCAGCGGGAATCGAACCCCCAACCATGGAGGTGTGAGGTAAACGTGCGAACCAATAAGTCGCCGGGCATCCTGTTACTTTTTCCATTTTATTAAACTTAAAAAGAAGAAGAAGAAGAAGAGGACTGGTGAGGGAAGGACTGTGTAATATCGTAAGTGAAAACAGGAACTCACGGATGTTCCACAACACTAAATGCTACAACAAAATTTAATTTAAAAAAAAAAAAAAAAAAAAAGAAAAAAAAGCATGATGTGTTGTTCTTTAATGAATAAAAAAATTTAATCCTTGGCAACTTTCGATGGTATAAGAGGAATAAAACTTCAGGACATGCTGTCAAAGGAAAAATAATCCACTTTGGTGTAGTAACTGCATCACAACACACCATCACGGTTTATTTTCCGATAACAGCGCAGCTTGTTGTGTTTTATTCCTTACTTGATAATGACCACTGCTATAACCTGATTAAAGTAACAGTAAAGTTGTCGACTACAGATGACACTTGGAGAAAGAGTTTATAAGAAGTCAGTAAGACGTTTCCTGGAAAATCAACTCATCACACAATGGGATGAATACAACTATACAGTAGATCATCCATACAGAAACCACACACATCTCAGTCATCTCAACATGATCGAAACTGACTTCAAATCATTCATCTGGATAAGACAAAACAATACTAATTTACATTGAAAAAGAAATAATATATATATATATACACTATCAGCAACGGAGAGGTTCGATCTAGACCACTGAAAACTCCTCTGAGACAAGCCGAAACTCTCAGTCTGAGGGCCATAAGCTTAACATAAACAACACTGTAATTAACTATATATTCAGTAACTGAGGTAGTTCAGATGAGCGTTTTCTAAAGTTACATATCCTGTGATAACGACAAACTAACTTAACCAAGAGAACAAACTTGCACTGATATTTTCTTACTAAAACAGGTAACCACAAATATATCGCAATAAGGAAAACTCTGGCCTTAAAAGCTCACCGAGTTTATAATATTTTTCTTACGATAACACACCTGTATAAAGGGTTCAAACTTAATACTATTCATGAAGTAACTTAGCTAACTAACCAATGTTACTCTAAGAAGCTTTGCTAATCAATACGAACACAGCTGACTAGCTAGCAAAGAGAGTATAATATAAAAATAAATATAACAAAGCTGACTACAAGTAATAACGTTAACCTACAAAAATCTACCTGCTGATGTATTAAAGTAG
>JANDJT010000071.1:15072680-15086566 GCA_024331685.1 Stegophilus panzeri
CATTCATAATGGGGTTCAGCTGGACTAAACGCAACCAGGCCTGATTACTGCAAACCCTGTTCAATCAAATCAACACTAAATTTGAACTTTTTGAACAGCATGAAGTTGGTTAAAAGGTCTTCCTAGTAACACACTATGCCAAAATTGGAAGAAATTTCAGAAATGTTGAAGAAGAAGGTGATTGAAATACATCAAGCTGGGAAGGGTTACAAAGCTATTTCAAAGACTCCAGGACTCCAAAGGATTACAATGAGAGCCATTATCTCCAAATGGAAAAACTCGGCACAGTAGTGAACCTTCCCAGAAATTCCTCCAAGAGCACTGCAACTACTCATCTAGGAAGTCACAAAAGAGCCAAGGACAACATCAAAGGAACTCCAGGCCTCTCTTGCATCAATAAAGGTCACTGTTTATGACTCCACTATCATGAAGACACTGGGTAAAAATGGCATCCATGGAAATGTGGCAAGGTGAAAACCACTGCTAACCCAGAATAATATTAAGGACACAAACTTTGATGATCCTCAAACCTTCTGGGAGAATTTTCTGTGGAGTCGAAAATGGAACTGTTTGGAAGACAGGGGCAACTTGCAATAATTGAGGGAAACATGAATTCTGCTCTCTACTGGAAAATCTTAAAGGAGAATGTCCGGTCTACAATCCGTAAGTTGAAACTCAAGCGCAACTGGATTATGTAGCAAGACAATGATCCAAAGCATAGGAAGTAAGTGAAAGACTGATCTCCAGTTATTGGAAGCATTTGCTTGCAGTTATTGCTGCTAAAGATGGCACAAACAGATTTTAAGTTTAAGGGGGCAGTTAGTTTAATTTGTTGGTTAGTGCTGTATTTCCGTTATTCCTTTGTAAAGTTAGCAGTTGTCTGCCATGCTGATGTCACATTGCTAGTCACAATGCCGTTCAGTAAGGGAAAACACATAAGGGTGAAAACCTAACAATTATCCCTTAACACTTATAAACTACTAAAGTAACATTCAGTGTTATATTAATAAGAAATCCAATGTAGAAGTAGTGGAGACAGCAACGAGCCTTGGTTTGGCAAAATAGCGATCTCAAGTCCATCCTCGGTAAACACTGGACATTCACTTCAACGCTGCAGTCCATTCTTAAGAGATGATCTTCGAAGTGGGATCATGGTTGGCCGCATACAAACTGAAGTGATTAATAGTGTTTACTTCATAAGGCTTTTCAAAAATAGTCAAAGGGAATTTTCAGAGAGAACAACCAATAGACACTTTACACTGGTTTCATGCTGAAAAATAAAATGGCCGTAAAAGCAGATGGGCTTAAATGTAGGTCAAATCCAAGTTTAGTAATATTACATTGTAACTAAAATGAATAAAGTAGTGGAAAGTAATGCTAAGGTTTCATGTTTTTGTCACTGCCTGAGGTAAAAGCCCAGAGGAACAAATGAGTTACCATGGGGTTGTTTTTCATGCATACCTGGATGTTTGTGTCACACGTGGTCATATGTTGTTATCGGCCCTTTAATCAGTCTGTGAGATCATGCTATTCTTATTACTGAGTTCAGGAAGTGTTTAATACGAATATGTGTGCTACACAGCTAAACACAGCAAATAGTGTTCAAAAAGCATTTTCCCCCCAATAAAACAGGCAGCAGCTGCCTGCAAAATCACAGATGTACTGTATATATCCAGATGAGCTTAAAATGCCCGGAGCACTATAGAGATGCTCAAAAAACAGCAGGTAATTTTGTCATTAGTTTTCTTAGTGGAGGAGGCTGAATAACACAGACATAGCCTATCTGGATGGAAATAAAATCACAGACTTGCGACTGAAAATGGTGAAACTACCTCATTACACCATGTAAATCTAATCCTGTCCAAACAGGGTGTGAAGTGGAGTGAACAGCAGCTCCTAAATGAAACTGTTAGCAATTTTTATTGGTTACTCAAAATTACTACAGAGGCCATGAAAAAATTTTTTCATTCATGCACACTATGTACCAAATTGTTTATGTACCAATTTAGTTTACCTTGCCCACAGGAAAATAACTGAGGTAACAAAATCACAATGGGTGCACACAATTTTCTTTATTAATGCTTTCATTTTGCTTCAGTTAATGTGTCCACATTTTGGCTAATTTGGGTTGTCCTCTAAGATTTATTAAGATTTAGTAATTTCGTCTTCTCTAGTAGAAGAATGCTCTTGCAGCATGCAGTTGTTCTTTTTTAACATAACAATTTTGTAACATGCGTTGCGCTATGCCCTTCTCCATTCAGTGATTACTCTGATGGCGATGAGAGAGAATTCTGTACATTAAATAGGATGCGTAAATCAGTGGTTCTTAAACCATCCTTCAGGGCCCCCATGAGCTTGCCTTTTGTGCTCGACGAGCAGAGCTGCTGTAGCTTGACCCTTCTCTCTTTATCTTGGCAGAGAAGCTTGAAGATGACACACTTTCCAGATGGTTTGCAGTTAGATTAAATAATCATACTGCATGGGAAAGCAATCTTTAATGTCTATAAGAATAGGGCCAAGGGCCATGGCTTCCCTGCTCAACCAATTAACAATTGCCTGAGGCACTGAGATTTTGGTGGTGTGCACATGAGCCCTTCTCATTAGCCACTATACTTACTCATAAACCCCCGTCTGTGTCGCAATGCTGACGCACATACATGCTTCAAGAAGCATAAACCAGCCTTAACTGTGTTTGTTCTGTTATATGGCTCTGTTCTGTTATACTTCTTTCAGGTGCAGTGCCAAGCTGGCATTCAAAAGTTTCCCCTCAGTTCAAGCCGAATAATTCTCAGGTCACGTCTGTTTTTTCTTTATGCTAAGAAAATACTGATGTCATTCTTAAATTCTTTATTTCCTTGTAATAGTTTCACTGTATACAAAATTTCATACAGTTTTGTTAATCCCAAAATGCATTTCACCCATTTACAACTATGATTTACAACATGTGATGCGTCCTGCAATATTCTGTCTTTTTCTGGTCCATTTTTGTTTTTATCAAAACTTCATGTTCTTGTTATCAAAACTTTATACTCCATAGCATAAAAAACACTATTGAGTGATCAAATGGAGCCAAAATGTAATTTGTTTGCTTGCTCAAACACTAGCACAAATTATGGAATAATTCTTGATAGGACAACCCCATGATGTTACAAAGAGGATGGCGACTGCAAAAAAGCAGTCACTATCTGCCTTTTCACAACTTTTATATTAATTTTCAACAACTGCTTTATCCTGGTCATGAGATCAAAACTCCCTCCTCTCTATGACTTAAGACTGACTTTACATCATGTAGCCTACATAAATTCAGCTAGTGCAACTGGAAGCTACTCAGCCTTGTAGCCTGAACAGCCTCACTTTACCATTGTGCCTCCATGACACAGCAGAAGGCTGTCAGTCGATCAGGGTGGGTCATGACGTCATGTTGTTGTTCATCAAAGCAATAATTGTGCTGGTCAGGGTGGGTCATAGTTACATATTTACAAGTTTACAAAACGAGTTACATAATTACAATACCGCTAGGGGTCGCTAAAACCTAGAAGAGGATTTGAAAATGGTTTAGAAGCTGCTTGGTTTTGTTAATAGAGTTTTTAAATGGATTGTTTTTGGATTTTTGGCATTTCAGTAGCTAAAATTCTAACATGGGAGGCACATCTGTCCACCACTTAGGGAGGGAGGGATCAAGGAAGTATCGATACTTTCGATACGGTTTCTTTTTAAAAATCGACCCTAATGTAAGAATGTCAATGTGTTCATTTTTTATCAAACCAAGTGTGAAAAAAGTTGTTGTGGGAAAGAGATTTAACACGTATTGGCCAGGAGACTCAATGACCACCCATATGCAGAACATCCCATTCCACATTTAATTACCCTTTGGCTTTATAATAACCTTTAATCTTCTGGGAAAGCTTTCCAGTTGGCATTTCAATTCATCCCAAAGGTGTTCAGTGGGGTTGAGGTCAGAGTCACCCCGACCACTCATGTTCATTCACATCAAACTTGGCAAGCCACATATTCATGGATCAGACAGTATGCATGAGAGCATCGTCATGCAGGAACAGGTTTGGACCAGGTCACTTTAGTTCCAGTGACTGGGATGTTCTTAATGCTACAGCATACAAAGTCGTTCTAGACAACTGTGTGCATTAATTAATTGTGTCTATGAAATGTCCTCACAAGGATAGTAAGATTGTGTGTGTGTGCGTGTACTACAGTCCTGTCTGATATTGCTCCCTAACTCACTTTGACTACTTATTATATAGACTGTTATATATAAAGTGATGTACATTGTAGCAGTGAGCAGGGCCGTTGCTAGTGGGGTGAAAGGTGGTGACAATTATAGGGGCCCCCACTGCAAAGGGGGCCCCACTAAATCCAGTAGTTACACCACTCTATGAATAATAATTGAATTAGGGAATTTCCCATAATTATATATATATATATATATATTATGGGACATTCCCTAATATATATATATATATATATATATATATATATTACAGCTTCAGCTTTTATTCCTGAAAGTTTAATGAAAACCACAAAAACATGCAATCTCATGAATGAAGTTTTCCAAATCTCCTCTCCCCTCCCTAAAAATGGTTTAGTCCGATGGTCCGTGCCCTCCTGCCGGTACTATCACCATTTCTCATTACTGTACTGGTGCGCACTGACCCAACGATTACGCAGTCAAAGTCCCTGTCTTTTTGCGCTTTTATGTAAATCGAGTTGGTTTGTATAACATACTAGAAAAAATGGATATCACAAGGTGTCAAAAGGATTATAGACCTGCCGGTTGCTGATGTGATATGTTTTAAGATAACAATACTGTCAAGAAAACATGAATACAATTCGTTTCTCTTGGATGGACATATTTATTAGCTTTATTTAATAATATATTTGCAATAGCATATTATCTTCATCAAAAATTAACAAAATGAGTAATTTAAGTGGTTTAATGTTACATTTGACTGTATTCTTTTCAATTTCTGAATGTTTAATTAAATTGTTAGACATTAAACTAACTGGAAAGATTTTTCAGCATTGGGAGCATTAGGCACAAGGTGTGGTACACCCTGGACAGGGTGCCAATCCATCGCAAGGCACAATCACACACACTCACACAATATGGACCCTTTGGACATGCCAATCAGCCTACCATGCATGTCTTTGGACTGGGGGAGGAAACCGGAGTACCCGGAGGAAACCCCTGCAGCATGGGGAGAACTTGTAAGCTCCGCACACACAGGGCAGCGGTGGGAATCGAACCCCCAACCCTGAAGGTGTGAGGCGAACTAAGCCACTGTGCTTTATTAATTTCTTGTCTTTTGTTATTATTTTGTTAGTTTGTCTTGAATAATTGCTTGATGACTTGATGACTATGAAACAATGTTTCATAAGAAGTTATTAATGGCTTAATGCCATAGTTTTGATGTAATATTTATATAAACATTGAAATAAAAGTGTTTATTTCATTACCATGTTCTGTTACGAGTAAATAAACTGTCACAGTGAAATTATATTAAACTTTTAAAATAATATGTAGATGTTACCACCCTGAAGTTGATTACTTTCCTACAGTATAAGAGCCTGGCCCAAAGTGTTTTATTCCTCTTACACCACAATGATTTTGCCCACAGTTAAAATTTTAATTGATATTATATATTTATATGATTAATTTATTAATGAATGACACATCATGCTTCACACTTTTTAATCATTCTGGAAAGTCCACAGGACAAGTTAGTTCCTATTCTCACTTCTGTAATAACAGCTATAAAGTCATTCCAGCTCCAGCCTCTCTTTTTTCTCTCAATTGGACTTAGAAAGCATAACTCCTTTGTCTTGAAGACTCGGAAAACTTACTGCCACCTGAGACTCCTCCCAATAAAAGTTAATTATGGAAAGCTTCACCATATCAACAATAACTGGACGTTTTCATACATTTATTATTAGAGTCAGAATATGTGGATGGTCCACCATACAAGTCCCTGAGTAATTTGTTAGTATATAAACCATAATGTATTTAATACGAGTGCATTAATATAAACCTGTGATTTGTGATGCAGAAGACCTGCTGTTATAGGAAATGAATGAGCACCTGACCAATCAGATTTGTGTATTAAAGTATCCCGATCCTGCTGTAAAAACAACAGATACCCTTACAGAATTTGTAATGGTTTTAATGGTTATAATGGGAATTGTATTGGCTTTACTGGAAACTGTAATGGTCCCTGTGGGTCTCTACTGATAATTTGTTGCTTTTTATTGATGGCATGTTATGTCTAGTGGATACCATCAAGGACCTACCTTCTTTATACGTCTTCTTGATATTTAATAAAATAACCTATTAAATCATATGTAAATTTGACATGTATTTCACTACCGAATGGATTCATACACAAAATATACCATAATTTAAAGCTCAATAGCGTTTGAAGAGAATGACTTACAGTCACAAATCCAACTGTAAAGTGTTCATGTAAGTATATAACACACAACTTTTAGATTTTTTTATATTAGACCCTACAATGCATGAACCAAAAAACCTACACGAATATGCATAATGGGGGTTAAAATGACCCGTATTGGAATTAATTTTTTCTTCACACACAAAAAGTCCTATTAATGAAATAATTAAAAGTATTGACAATACACGAATGTTTTAATATTTCAAATATTTTTATTTGTTTTCTGTATTTTAAGTCTGTCAGCTGGCCACCAGATAACTGCCTTGTTCACTCAACCGACATTTTTGAAAACTGTATAAAACTGTATGGAGAGAGAGAGAGACTAATTTATTACTGAGCAATTTGATAAATTTATTATTATCTTTCTTCAGACTGAATGTCGCCACTGCAGGTGGTTCCATGTGACGCGCCTTTCCATGTCAGAGAAGCAGTTCAACACGGCTCAAAAAGTTGACTGGAAATGCTGTAACTAATGTTGAATTCCTTTGGCTCTCGTCCACAGTCTGTCTAAACATGCACATAAATAAATTAAACTGTACACAGTTCCCTATGTACAGTTTGTGTAGGTTTTTTGGTTCATGCATTGTAGAGTTTAAATACCAAAAATCTAAAAGGTGTAATTATAGCTGACACCTAGTTGAACACTATATAGTTGATTGTGTGACTGTAAGTCATTCTCCTCAAATGCTATTGAAGTTAGAAACGTGTTTAACAATGTCGTATGTAACTTTAGAGACGGTCCCTTAATTTCCGCATATCTGCGAATATCGAACATCCAACGTCAAACCAACTTTATTCCAATTGATGGGCGGGGATTCTGCTGTTTGCTTACTGGCGAGGGAAAAAGTTACACAAGCACTTCACTGCGTTTTGTAACACTCGGGTGTACTACGACTACGCACAATAACTATTCCCATTCATTTCCAAACCTCTACGCTGAATTTGGCGCATACAGCGACCAAGTGTTGTTTCTAGACACTAGACGACGTGGGGTTTAACGCTTTAAAACACACAGCGACAAGACCATTTCGCTTTTATTGTGTTGGACGTTGAGATGGTGAGAAAGTAAGAAGAAGGGAGTGTGTACTGTTTCTGACTTCGGGAAGCGTGAAAATACGGGTTTAAGCCAGTGGAGAAACACAAACGGACAGGAGAAAACAACATGGAGTTACATTCAGCCCTGCTGACAACCGGCGCGTCTGTGGGCGTCTTCAGTCTGGTCAACCGTGGACTTGATAAACTCTATGTACCAGAGACAGCTCAGAGGAATATATGGAAATGGAGAAACATCTCCACATCTTTAATTCACAGCCTTATCACTGGAATATGGGCTGTGCTTTGGTGAGTGTTCAGCATTCCCGCCACACACACACACACACACAAAAAAAAAAAAAAAAAAAAAAAAAAAAGGGCTCACCTGTTGCTTTCACATAACTCTGTTCACTCCCTCCATTAATAACTCAGGTGACTGCTCTTTCTTCCCTAGTTTTTATATGCATCCCCAGATGGCTGAGGATTTGATAGAAACACACTCTGTCTTCTCACATGCTTTGGTGTGTGTATCAATTGGTAAGTGAAGCAGAAAGCTGTATCACGTGGTCTACATACAGTACACAATATTCAATATTCCTTACTTAGACTCAGTCAGCGTTGGACTGTCCTATATAAAGGACACTTTGTCATAATGCACGCCTCCTTTTAACGTCTGTCAGTACGCAGTTGATCGTAAGAGCTCTCTGTGTAGAATGTGGCACTCTTTAAAGCTATGCTGCTTTGTCCAAGAGAGCAGAGGCACTTTCTCGCCCAAACAGAGCTGGAGTTGAAACATAATGTCATCCCACAGCTTTCCCTCCCAGTGACAATCAGGCCATGTGCAAGTGGCATACAAACCTGGGTCTCAGCAATTCTCAGGACATACACCCTAGGCTGGGTTTTACAAAAACATGGAAGAGTAGTGGCCAGAAACTCCCGCAGGTGGTTTATTTTAAATAGCTCTCAAACTAGTTTTTCGTCCATGGCACACAAGCAAAAGAAAACAAGGTTGCAGAAGTGCACTACATGACAACCTTGGAAGCAATATTAACTGTGAATGTTTTCTTTCAGGAAATAAAATTGTATATATGTGTATGTGTGTGTATAATTTTCCTGTAAGAAAACATTTCATTCGCAGTTAATATTGCTTCCAGTAAGTACTTTGAGAGCTATCAAATGAACCACCTGCGGTAGTTTCTGGCCACTACTGTATATGTATACACACACACACACACTACATATATATGTATATGTGTGTGTAATTTACATTTATGGCATTTGGCAGGTGCCCTTATCCAGAGTGACTTACATTTATCTCATTTTTTATACAACTGAGCAGGTGATGGTTAAGGGCCTTGCTCATGGGCCCAGCAGTGGCAGCTTGGTGGTGCTGTGATTTGAACTCACGACCTTCTGATCATGAGTCCAGTGTCCACTGAGTTACCACTGTAATGTCTGCATCAGTAGTATACAACTAACTGATTGAGTTTGTTTTCACATTTTGCATGTAAAAGTTTTTATTGCGACCCTAGTAATATACTCCTTATACTTCACATCACAAGCTTCTCAGATGCTTATGAAGACTTGTTAGTCAGGTATAATGGTATGTTGTGTTGGTTGTTGGGCAAATTAACTTAATTATATGTATTTTTAAACTTTATTAATTTTGTTAATTCCATAGTTTGGCCTGAGGTGTAGATTTAGATGCTGTTAAATAATAACCCATTCCAGCCAGTATGCAGATATTGTGATTTCCATTGGCACGCACAAACTCCCAAATTCCAGAGATATTTTAGAATCCTAACTATATCCCACTCGTGGTGTTGGCAGAGGTTAGCTACAGCTGGAGAGTCAATGAGCGGCTTTGTGGATTTATGATCCGTCCCAGGCACAAGCGCCCAGGCGTTTAGTCACATGACTTTAGCTACATGAATGGGCCATTAGTCTAAATGAACATTTTATTGTATGTTTTTCCACTAATGGCATAAATGAGCATCAGTCCCACTAATTTTGTTATGCATCAGCGTAATATGCTGGATTGTGGAGTGAGTCATTTTAATTTTACTCAAAACTTTATTCTTCCCAGCAGCGTGATGAGTTGATCCATTAGTCTTGGATACTCTTCCCATTCAATTTCTTTCACATAACCAACAGATCATTGACCCAGAATGTTACATTGTTAGTGTTCAAATTCTGCATATGACAAATGTGTCACAGAAGGGCACATTTGTAGAGATAAGAATGCTATCATGTATAACATAGATAATGGTCTAGTTTATGTATTATTTATTTTAGATAAAAGTGATTTATCAGATTTATTAGTGAATTATCAAATCTTTGGTTAATATGTAAGTAATAAAACACAATGGTGCATGCTGTTATAGGAAAATAATCAGTGACGGTATGATATGATTAAGTGATGTGACTTCTCAGGAACGTGTTTGGGTGAAATTAATTCCAGTCCAAAAGGTCTAAAGCAAGGAAATTCAGTAGAATAAGCATTTAAGTTTTCCATCTAAATAAGTATGAAGCCACAGCATGTCAGCATCAGATAATGGCAAGTTGTATTTTCTGTAATGCAACTAGCCATTATAGTGAAATGCTTATCTTATGCTGTATATACATCAGTCAGCTCTTTTCTAATGTTGTGCACTGTTTGTTCTGTTCATTCTCCGCCACTCTAATGGGCTGTCTCCATGGATACCTTCATGGTGGGAGATGTATTATAAATAGTGCTCTGTCACTGACATCTTGGTTACCATCGTCATGGGAGCTGTGCCCTTAATAAGTACTTAAGAAATGCTGCAGGCAGTTTTTTCATTACTAGATTTTATTGATACATTAATTAGTGTGTTTTTTTTCTAGGATACTTCATATATGACTTCTTTGACATGGTTTTTAATCAGAAGATCACCCATTCATGGGAGCTCCTTTTCCATCACATGGTGGTGAGTATAGACATAGAAATGCCTTTGAAGATGTAAGGCAAGAGATGATTTGACTGTTAAAGTGAAACTTCTTGGTGAAAAGGTTATTGTAGAAACCAGACAGTGTGATTCCTGATATTCCTGCCTGCTTGTCTTGTTTCCCCCAACTGTTCACCCTGTCTCACAACCTATTACCCAGCAGATATGTGAACTCAGACATGGCCCCATTTATCTTTTGTGGTTTAGAAATACTCTTGAATAAAAATGAGCATAAAGAATATAAAATGCATTTAGCATATGCATCACAGTTCTTAGCAAAGCTGATTTAAACAAATAACGTAAATCAATTTTGTTATGAGTGACATGTGTACAAACTTAATCACTATTCAGTCTTTTTTTTAATATACATCTCAGTAGCTGGAGAAAGAATCTATTGGCCTGATAGGATATAGTGGCTTTACGAGTGCTATTACATCACTGTTTGGTTCGCCTATCAAAAGAACCTAGCCAGCTTCAGTCTTGGTTCTGTTGTTGTTCACTCTTTTCCTGGGAGCTCATTCATTGAAATGTCTGCAGAGAAAATGCCACCAGATTCTTAATTGCACTGTGGACACTCGTTCACCACCACATGTCTCTTCCTTCTTGCCTTATCCATATCCTCTGCACAGTTTAGTCAGCAATTATGGCTGTTGTTAAGCCTAAAGCGTTGTTGCAGTTACACGTGGCATTAATGAGGAATGCTGTCCATTAGTACGCGGTCACATTCCATTACCATTGGATCATACTTGTTTGACAGACATTTTGACCACGCCAATAGTTTAGTCATGTGAAGTTCTATGGAACGTCTTTGTTTTATTGGGCTTTTTTTTTTTTTTGCAGAAATGTTCTGGTAGAGCTAGCAAGGGTGTTCATATGGATCAATTAATTATGGATACTGTCTGTCTGCCTGCAGAAGCCAGTATGACCTTCCTGTTCCTCCAGAGAAAATGAAAAGGCCCTGATATGTAGAACAGAAATAGGGAGAGGATGTATTGCTTGACCAAATATTCATAAACACAAGCAGTACAGTGATTCAGTTCTGGGGAACATTAGTAATCCTTATAAGTGTAGCTTAGTGTTCCATTAGGGCCATTCTGGAAAACCTTAACTGTGTTAATGGAATAAATGGAAAAATGAGGAATAATTTATTGTTCTTGTAAAAGTGTTTCGCTTCGTACATAGGCAGTACCACTTGCCAGATGTGTCTGGAAATATTGTGGTTTCCCAAGGTGGTGGAGTGGAAAGTGAAAGTTTTGCCCTAAAGAGCAAGCATTTCAAAGTAAACAAGTACATGAAAATGAGTTTCAAGCTTTGACCTATTTCAGTTTGCTCAGGTGGTCCGAGCGCAAATTGATCTCATCCCTCTGTCATTTAGCAGAATTGAATCTGCTTAGTGAAATTGAAGAGGCATGAGACATCAATTATTTTCCTAGACCTGCCATGTGCTGGTGATCAGATATTAAAGGGACAATTTGGCCAAAATAAAAATATCAACAAATTTCCTCTTAGCCCAAATGTCAATATACTTGCTGACCAAAAATTGTTTTTATTTTTAAACTGAAAGTTACTAAGCATTCATGTGTTTGTTAATTCATTCATTCATCTTCAGTAACCACATTATCTGGGTGGTGGATCTGGAACCTATCCAAGGAACATAGCATGAGCTGGGGACACACCCTGGATGGGACATTAGTATACCACAAGTCACCATGCACACACACACACACATTCACACTCTCATTTATATCTACCCTCAATTTATCATATACATATCTAAAAGAGGTGGGAGGAAACCCGAGGAAACCCATGTGGACATGGGGGAAGAACATGCAAAACTCTGCAGAGACAGAAATCTAAGTTCAGGACCTAACCGGGGGATTGTGGAGCCTTTGAGGCAGCAATGCTACCCAATGTTATAGGATCATTTTGTGCCGGCAATAAATGTAGCAGATACTTTCCTAGTTAAAATCATTTACACTGAGTCCTTTGCACAGTTACATGGTCTGGGAAGTAAAGCTTTCCATTCTGAACTCCAGCTGTAACTGGAGCTGGAGTTCTAAATATATTTCTGTTGTTAGGAAATGATTATAATTTTTTTTTACAAATTTTATTAAAGCAGTGCTACAGCATTATATGATAATTAATTAAGATTTACAGAAGTATTATACTGTGCTAACGTCAGTAAGCTTTTTACTTATCAGGTCACTCTTGGGACAGTATCAGCAGAGTGCAACACATGCATTAAGACATTTAGGACCAGCGTCACACTTCTTTAGACTGCTGGAAAGCGGGAAATTTGTGAAAACAATGGCAAATGGAAGGTAGCAGAAGAGCAAGGAAGGAAAGAGTGTGTGTGTAAGTGAGCATGCTGATTTTGTGGAAGTTCACTTGTAAAGGTCTCCCCTCCCTTTACCACTTCATGTTCAGACAGAAGCAGCGACATCTGCTCTCCACGTGTGGAAAATGGATCTGGGTCCTAGGAAGGAGACCCCAAGTGAAAATTAGTCTTTATTTTACCCTTCCCCCAACTCCTCTATTGCAATCTCTCACACACTCGTATAGACCCTCCCTTAGATGTGGAGAATCCTTCTCTATGTTCCTCCCCTGCACAATCCCCAATGCACTCACTAATACTCTCAGAACAACACTCAGTCTGTGCCAGATCAGCCCAGATAGTCAGAAGTACTTCAGCAATTCACATTCTCTCCAGGAAAACAGCAAGGCCAAGATATTTGTGCGTGTTCATGTTTAAGGATCGAAGATTCAGTACAAGAGGGTTGAGTCTTTATTTTTGTCACATAAATAATTTTTTCATCTAATACGTAAATGTTAGTGTCCTGACCATGCATTTTAAAATTTGTCTTTTTAAAAAAATTTTTTTATTTATTTTATTTTTTAAACAAATCATTAGCTGGATCTGCTCATGAGTTCATAAGCAGTGGTTATATTTGCAGTAGCTTTCAATTAAGACAGAAGACAATCCAACTAGTTGTTCTAGGGACCATCTGTGACTCTCTTCCAGAAGAACTTACAACCTTCTAAATGCTAACACAGAATCTTAACCCCTGAGCTCCGACTGCTCCACTTCTGGCCCTCGTAATCATCTGTGTTCTTGTTTAGCAGGAAGAGCGATTCTGTTTCTTATCTGTTGCTAAGCAACTGTCAAATAGATAATCTGTTTGGTGACAGAGCAGTTGAAATATGCACCTGTGAATTTCAGCCATCCTGTTTTTAATGTGTAGTATGGATTAAACATATGACACTTTGCGTAACTGAAGAAAATGAGATTTTAATAATGATTAGAAGGTGCACACTACATAGACACCAGTGTGTGCTTTCGAAATTTGAAAACTAGAGGTAGCACATGACTGTGTCCTCTCTCTCGCTCTCTCTCTCTCTCTCTCTCTCTCTCTCTCTCTCTCTC
>JANDJT010000071.1:15086666-15099746 GCA_024331685.1 Stegophilus panzeri
TAACATCCAACCTTCTGGTCGATAGCCCAAAGCTCTGTCTAATAAGTTACACCGTCCCAGTCAACACCCGTTCCAGAGAATTCCTGCCTGGTTTTCCAAAAAGCCAATTCGACATCCTTGACTAGGATAAAGTAGGTTAAAATGAGATAACTGCTGTAACAGGATCAGGCATACCTGTGTGGTTACAAGACGTTGTGCTTCATTTAGCTTTTTACCCTCCTCCTCCTCCTCCTCCTTCTCCTATACAGTATGTCTATTGTGAAACATAAAGGAGGCTCGATTATGTTTTGAGGTTGCTTTGCTGTTTTAGTTACTGAGGGCCTTTTGTGTGTTTTGTGGCTGTTTTTTGTATCTTGGTGGGGACCAAATGTTTCTACAAGGATGGAATGTGGGACAGTTTTGGGAACATTTGACTCTCTCTACGTGGAGACCTTTTTTTTTTTTTTTTTTTTTTTTTCCTCTTCCTTTAACGAGGCATGCAGCTTTTGCTTTCTTTCTAAGCCAAAGTCTCTTAACGTACCACATACAACTTTGGCCCCTGTGTGGACTTTGTCCACTATGTGTTTATGCACAAAGCTTCATTTTCACAAGGCCAGGAAGAGGCTCTTACCCTTGTAAACACACCCATTATTCTGTTAGCTTCCCACTGCATTTGAACTGCCCACTTACCTTTCTAGGCTGGACTGGAAAAACTCGAAACTCAATTCATTCAGACTGGGTATCAGGCCAGTGTTAGTGGCTTTTTAAAGTCCACACTCGCACCCAATACTTTTTTTTTTTTTTTTTTTTTTTTTTTTGTTCTATATTTTCTTAACACTTGTTTTGGTGCCTGAAATATGAAATAATTTACAGTATGTTACAGTAAGTGAGTTTGCTTTCAAGTATTGTGCAAATGAAAGTCTTTATTATTATGGTTAACACACATTCAACATTTCATGCTTAAAGCCACTTCCTGTTTGGTTAAAAGTTGGGTTTAAGGAGTGTACACTTCAGAATGATTAACTAGACGATGTGGTATTTCTTGTGGTTGTGAGTGACGAGGTACAAGAAATTTCTTTTGTCAAAGCAGCTTTTAGGAGCTGTCTAATCCTCCCACCCATGACCGAAATAGCGTCGCGCTGTCATTTAAGTATGTGTAGCATGTATCAAATACACAGAGTTCCCATTATTGTTTTTCTCACAGGTCTGTTTGGCCACACCTTAATACCTCACTTTGAGTTTATCTCTATTTCTCATCCACTATTTGCTCTGCCTTGTAACATCTGATGCTTGTATCTTAGATACTGCTGATTTGACAGTAGATGTATTTATGTAGCTGGCATGTTTAGTATGAGAAATCTAAATCTGTGTGTGGGCATTACGGCTGATAAATACCTTTTAACTTCAGCACCGGGGAGCATGTGATTTTCTCTGTGTGGTGCTGTACTGTTTTCTCACTCATCAGTAGTAGTTGTTACACTTGTCCTCTCAGCTCTCAGCCGTTTTCAGACTGCCCTGAGGCTAGCAGGCACGTTGACTGCATCTGCAATGCATTTGACACTTTAGGCAGGTTGCTTCCTGGATAAGCTTCAGTTTGTTTAAAATGTCTCTCTTATTGTTATTTCTTATTTATGAGAGGGTTCTCTGTTGGCTTCACCTGTATTTCAGAGCCTGTAGACTTAGTGTGTGTTGCACACTGTGATGATTGTTGTTGTTGTTGTTGTTGTTGTTGTTTGGTGTGTTGGTAATTGACTCCACAGGGACTTTTCTTCTAGAAATAAACCTAATAGATACCTGTTTTTAACTAATCCTCAAGCTCTCTCTGTGTAGAAGAGTATTCCTGGGAGACAAGTAAAACATGACACGACACCTCCATCACCTCAACCATACTAATAAAGTGGAAAAGAAATAGAAATGTTTGAAGATGGCACCACTTTTGAATTTATTGATAATTATCTATAACTGACACAAAATTGAGAGATGAACTATAGTATTGTCCAATACTGATTTCAGAGCACTCCAGTCCTGTATATATTCAGTCTGGATATTATTTTCCTTTAATTATTATTTGTGCTCCTCTAATGCAAATAGAAACTGTTTTATACATCCTGAATATTGCACTGTAAATAGAAATGGTCAGGTGTTTCAGTGTGTGGGTTTTTTTTTTTTTTTTTTTTTTTTTTGTTTGTTTTTTTTTATTATTGGTAATCCCCCTTCTGAAGTTTCTCTGCTTTTCTGTTATTATCCCTACACGCTTGCAGAAGCCAGTCTTAATGATGGTCTGCTATGAAAAACTTGCTAATGCTGATTTGTTGGTGTTTTCAGGCAGAGGACGAGATAGTTGAATAAGCATACAGCTCCATGGGGCACTCAGTGGACCAGTGTGTGTCTGGCTACGTGCCACGCTAAATCACTTCATCAAGTGCCACTGTTGTGTGCTCAAACTTTAAGGTGTTGAGCTTCTATAAGTACAATCTATCTACAGTACAAAGCAAGTATAGCTGAACAATACATTTTGGTACTTAAAGGTGATTTACACATCATTTGAGATTGTGCTCTGTTTTCTCGAGACTGGTTAAGGTTCTGTCTGTAGTATTATGATTTTATAGTCATTTTAGGAAGGCCTGTAAGGGAATCATTGCTGTCAACCCTGCTATAAACCATATGCTGGACCAAACTTAGAAATAAATTGGTATGTAAACAGTATTTGTATACATATTTTGTTACATTTTATGCTGTCCACTTATTTTGTTTTATGTGTATTTATACACCGATCAGCCATAACATTAAAACCACTGGCCAGTGAAGTGAATAACATTGAGTATATCATTATAATGGCACCTGTCAAAAGGTGGGATATATAAGGCAGGTGGCGTGGTTTTCTTTTACATCACATGGATGGCCAGGTGTGTGTACATCGCTTACCTGGAAGAGAAGGCACCAGGAGGCACTATGGGAAGAAGGCAAGCCGACAGAGGCAGTGTGATGCTCTGAGCTACGTTCTTCTGGGAAACCTTGGGTCCTGGCATTTATGTAGATGTTACTTTGACATTTACCACCTACCTAAACATTGTTGCAGACCAAGTACACCCATTCATGTTAACGGTATTCTCTAATGGCAGTGGACGCTTTCAGCAGGATAATGCGCCCTGTCACACAGCAAAAATGGTTCAGGAATAGTTTGAGGAACATGACAAAGAGTTCAAGGTGTTGACTTGGCATCCAAATTCCTCAGATCTCAATCCGATCAAGCATCTGTGAGATGTGCTGGACAAACAAGTCTGATCCAAGGAGTCCCTGTCTCGCAGGTTACAGGACTTAATGAATCTATTGCTAATGGCTTGGTGCCAGATACCACAGCACACCGTCAGAGGTCTTGTGGCGTCCATGCCTTGATGGGTCAGAGCTGTTTTGGTGGCACAAGGGGGACCTACACAGTATTAGGCAGGTGGTTTTAATGTTATGTATATGTGTATTTTTGTATTGAAAGATTGATTGTATTTTACCAAACACCTGCACCCTCTGCCGAAAAGTGCACCATGCTCATATGAGTTCCTCAAAGTCATTTCTGGAGAAGAATTCCCTAATTCTTGCTGTGTAGATGATAAAATAATTATTTTTAGTTATCACGATGTAGATCATTAATAAGGTTGATGAGAGTTGTCCTTTAGAACTCAGGAATCCAGAGCTATAAATCCTTGAGTCTTGGTATCCTTGATCCTTTCCTCCTTTTTAACAAATACAATTAATTCTGTTTTACATTGAAGAATTTGTAGCTCATCCAGTTTTTTACTGACACAGAGAGTCTTTGGGACTGTAGTTGCTTAGTGTAATGGTGCTTGTGGATGTCTGGGTGTCGTCTGCATAACTGTGGAAAGAGACAGTTTTTGTACAGAATGTGGCCTGTTGGAAGCATATAGACATTAAACATGAAGAGCCCAAGAATTGAGCTTCGGGGGGGACTCTACATGTCTGTGGTTTATTCAGGCCAGTATAGCGCTTGCCTACTAAGTATGATTTAAGTCAGCTGAGGTTCAGCATGGTCTGACCCACTTTTCCAGTCTAAGAATATTTTATGGCAGCATTGTCTAAAGCAGCACTAAGATCTAGTAATATTAATACTGACTTTTTTCCAGTCAGTATTCTCAGTCAGTATTCACACAAATTGATTGATTGAGGGCAGTCTTCATACTGTGATAGATATGATCAGAAATCAGGGTGAAATTTGTCAAATAGGGTGGCCTTAATTTAAGCAACTGTTAAGCTGAAGATATCTTTTTCAGTAAGGTTGCTTATGGAAGATTTGACATAGGGCTATAGTTATTTGGTATGGAGACACCCAGATTCCATTTTTAGTAGGCTTCTTTTTTTTTTTTTTTTTTTTTTTTTACTTTGGAAAAATAAAGAGTAAGGCATATTTCAGATCCATTTAAAAAGACATTAAAGACATTTTAGATAATCTAGTGGTAGAATGTCAAGGCAGCATGTGTTAGTTTTAATTCCAGTGTTTTTGGATGGTATCTTTCACATTCTTTGTGTGTGTGTGTGTGTGTGTGTGTGTATATATATATTTATATTATATTATATTATATTATATTTATTATATTATATTATATTATATTATACAATGTCCTACATGAATATTGGCACCCTTGGCAATTGCAAGCACTACACAGGTTTATCCGGGGAAAAAAATCTCTTTGCTAAATATGTGTGTGCCACAGTTATTGGCACCCCTATAAATTCATATGAGAAAAATATATTTCAAGTATATTACCATTGGTACTTTACATTTTTTAGTACACCTGGGTGACTAGGAACAGGAAATTGTTCAACCATTGCTTCCTGTTTCACAGGGGTATAAATATGAGGTAACACACAGGCCAAATTCATAGGCCTTAGTCATTCAAAACAATGGGTAAGACCAAGGAATATAGCTGTTATGTGCGACATTACCACAATAATTTCTACACCTTTCTGTGCACTGACACTAGAATGGAAAATGCATGCTACGGATATAACTGTAGTTTTGTGAACCCTTGATAGCTGCCATGGGTGATGAGATCCTGGAGAAGGTGCATGGTGATGCCCAGGAAGCAGCAGCAGAGATATTGTGGCGTGGCATGCCTTTAAGTAATGCCTATATTTAAAAAAAGAGGAAACACTCCTTGTAGAGTGGCTTGTCCTGGTAGTGGCCATTGTGATGACAGCCACTACATGACAGGCTGGTCTTTGGTCACAAGGGATACAGCTGTTCGGTATAAACTGTACTGTAGGCCGCACACTGGGCACAACAAAGAATACTCTGGAAGTTAACCTTTATGGCATGCTGCAAGGTCAGTTGATTGGTTTGCAAAATTACGTGACACAACCCTGGGCAGAAAACCCAGCAATGATTAGGTTGTAGGCCTTAGTCCTCGCTTCGGTCCAAGGGGCCAAACCCACAAGAACAAGAAGTTTGACTGGTGGAGGAAGTCACCGGGGTGTTCTGTTCACGTGAGTGTAGCAGTGGAATCCAAGGTTTTGCCGGCCAGCCACAGTTAGGATTCTGGTCTAGTTGCTTAATTTTATTGAATGGGCAAAATCCTATTGTTCTTTTTCTCACCTGGCTTGTTCACTGTCTCACACACTCTCACTCTCTCTGTCTCTCACACCGATTGGCTTCTGGCTCTTCTGTCACACTGTAGTCCGACTTCTTTTTTTTACCTTAAGTTAGTGCATGATGATGTTTGATATACTGAGTTGGCGTATAATGTCATGTTACATCATGGAAGATCATGTTATAGAATATTATTTATAAATATTTATAAATATCATTACTAAAAAAACTACACACTGAAGATACAAAACAAAACATGGAGTCTGTCCTACTCTAATATGCAAATAGTTATCACAGTAGTTTACGAGGGTAAGGGAGTGGGCGCATGTGGGGTTGAGCCCTGTGCAACTGGGCTTCTTTCTCATGTCTTGAAATTGGAGACTTTTCCAGACTTTGGCCCCTTTATGCCAGATTTATAATATAGATAAGGCTTATCTGTACTAAAGCAATCCTGCTTTTTCCCAGGTTACGGAGGAAGTGTTCTTCCTCCTGTGTTCATTACTGCCCCATAAAGGGATCATTATAAAAGCATTCAACCCCAGCACTTACATGTCCTTTGACATTTTTTTCACTTGAGGCACACTTTACTGACCTCAGTTTATGCAAGCTCTGTTACAGCTTCTTTGTTTTTCACTTTTAGTGGCCACGTGTTGTCCAGTTGTTCATGTAAATTCAAGATTAGTATGGCTGCATTTTCACCGCTCAGAATGAGCTGAAGAAAGATAATGAAAGATTAAGCTTATAAGGTTATTTTGATAGAACGGTGCTTTATTTCGTGAGTCATTGGTTCAGGAAGGGTTATGTACAGTACAGAGTGTGGTAGGTGTTGTGCAAAGAGCGTCTGACTAAGGGATGATCGATTGTTTAATAGTTCACTCTGGCCATTAATGCACATAAAGTCAACTGACCTCATTTTACAATCAGATGCACATGCAGTCCACTGTGAAACTAGTGAGGAAAAGAGTTTGAGCTCTGAAGGACTGAGAGAGAGATTTCAGTAACCATTACACTTTCCAGTATTGATTTTATTTTTCCAGTTTTTGAAGCAAATTCATACTTTCCTATGACTAAATCATAATGGCCATAAGGGTAATATGTATCTTAACAGTGTATTTGGTGCACATGTTTACAGTGTAAACAGCCTTTCATGTTTTATAGTGTGCTAACTTTACAAGCAAGCTGTTTGTACTTGAAACAAAACCACAAATCACATGCTTGGTTGAAAACGCACAGATGCCACTGGCTGCAGAAAAGAGCCCCATGCTCACAGTGAGGAATGTCTCAGTTTGTGCTGTGTTAGCAGCTACTGTTTTGCCTGTCAGTGTGAATGTTATTGCAGTTGTGACATTGTTGAACACTGGCCATAGCTCTGTCGTGTGTTGATTTGGACAGGACCGTGTAAGGCGGTTCCAGCTTTGTGGACTGGGCTGGGAAGCCTTGGATCTAATTATCTCTTACTAAAACAATTATGTCAGTATGTGTGTTATAAGCTTAGACATGTCTGCTAGTTGCCTGGTTAAAGACTGGCTTATTGACTATAAGCAGTCATTATACAGGTCTGTTCATTTGGCCTTGATGATAAGCAAATGAGTACAGAAAGAAATTCAAAGCATAAAAGAGCAGGTCCCTCTCATGAGGACGGCGCAGAAGCAGAGAGTGAATGTACACACACGGACATTTATTTTGGCAAAGAATGACTAATGTCTAAAGTTGACAAAAACCAGCCGAGGTTGTGTGTATTTTAAGAAAATGCAAGACATTTTTAGCTTCAGTCACAGTTAAACGCATGTCATTGTTAAGTCAGAGAATTGTCAGAGAAATGTCAAGTCTTACTTTCATAGTAAAGGACTCAGAACACCACCTAGTGGAGGGTTTTTGTAGATTAATGAAAATATTGCACACTGATACATTGGCCAAGTGCAAAATGATCATGCAGAATGATTGGCCAATCACAATAAAAGTACTAATTAATTGTTGTGGCATATATATATTTTTTTAGCATTCAAGTTTTTAATGTTATTTTCAGACATTGGTACTGCAAGATGTGTGATGCACAGTATAACAGAATCAGACAGTCAGGTGACAAATCCTTAAAATTACTGTTCCTGGTTTGTAAAAAAGGAAAAATCTAATATAATGTGCAGGAAACTGGCTCTATTACTGGATTTAGTAGACACTATGAAAGATATACAGACCATATATACCAGATGTACAGAAGTGTGGGGCCAAGTTCATGTTGGTAAATGCACTGTTTATCAAAAGTTAACATTAAAAAAAAAAAAAAAGTTCCCCCTAAAAAAATAAAAATAAAAATCTCTATAGAGAGCTACAGTAAATACATCATTTAGTTACCATTTAGTCTTGCTGGGGCATATTTTAAGAATATTATAATATTTTAATATTTATAGTTTTTTATAGTAGTAATAATAAGAAGAAGAGGATGACATTTGCTCTTTAAAAACATCTTTCATCTTTGCGAATATATGATTAATATGAGTATTGCCAGAGTAAATATGTCATGTGCCAACATGTGTTACAACAAGGAAATATTTGTTCTTATAATGTTTATGGACACAGTTTTAATACAAGAAGCCACAATAATGGCTTTTTGTAAATTAGTAATGAAATTTACGATTACATTTCATATGTATAAATCCTGAGAGGGTTGTTCAAGGCTTCTTAGCTTTGCTTTCTAAAGGTTTCTGCTAGGAACCCTTTCTGATAGGGAAACACTCAGAACCCAGGTGTGCAAGTTTTTTTTTTTTTATTAAAGATTTTTCTTTAGAAAATAGAGTTAAGGGAAGAAATCTGTAACTTTTTACATACATATGATTTGGTTAAAGGATTTGATTCGACCAGTCCCTGTATCAAAAGCAGCTTTATGATACACAGACAATCACAGAAAGTTAAATCCTGATTAGGATTAGTGCCATTCGCTGCGATCACAGTAGGACATCTCTCTGCTGATGACAGGTCAATTGTGCCTTTGTGCTCATAACCTCAGCTGATGATGAGAGAACACTGCATGCAAAGGGCTGATTCATTCTAGTTCTCATCTAGCAGACACTGCTGGAGGAAAAAAAAATCAATTGCAATCGCACAGAGCAACATGATGTAAAGTTGAGCCTCCTGTTTGGATCTAATTTTAAACTGAATAATTTGTCAGCTTTAAAAACCAAAAAACCCAAAAGGTGATTTATAAGCCTTGTGGCCAACTGTACATCTACATCACATGGACTTATGATGCTATAACTTCTATTTAGTTAACATGCATTCAAACTTATCTTTTTAAAAAAAATGTTTTTCATTTTTAATATAGAACAATTAACGTCAAGAACTTGCAGGGTAACATCTCACAGGAAAGAATAAGTACAGTTGCATTTTTAACATGTTTAACTACATACAGCAACAGGCACTGCACATATTAAGCAGGTTTATTCTTGGCCCTCTAACTACCTCTATCTATCTTTTGAGTTGTGTTTTTACACATTTAACTTTGATTATCTGCTTTCATTTTGTACATTCATACAAAACATACACCATACATACATTAATTCATACAAATACTTATACTAATGGATCAGTCGGCAGCATCCCAGTACCACTCTTTGCACCTAAACGCTCACACAGACGCATGCGTGCCCTTCCACAGAATTTTACATGACCTCATCTCTCTGTCATATAGACTCACTCCCATTACCACCCAGTCAGTGCACAGATAGATATACTTTATTGATCCCTTACGGGGGATTGTTAATTGTTAATTTTCGCATATCCCAGCTTGTTAGGAGTTTGGGTCAGAGCTCAGGGTCAGGCATGATACATGATATACGGTTTGAACACTGACCTTCTGATCAGTGACCCAGAGCGCTGAGCCACCACGGCACAAGTTTATTCATAGTATTATTGTTACTGTCACTGTCGCTAATCATGTTATACTTTGGTGTTTTGATGTACTACATTGTGAAATGTCAGCTTGTAATATGCCTTTCAATATATTAAAGCAAACTGATTTTTTTTTTTTAATCACCCAAGAATTTATCAATAAGATTTCAATTCAATAAGAAATGACTTTTTAGACAAATTCTGCAATATCAGTATTTTAAAACACAGTATTTTTATACAATTTGCCAATGAATTAATGTGCAGCTCTAACTATAACCATGTTTAATCATGTGTTTTTATAGGTGATCACCTGCTTTGGGCTGTCAGTACTGAAGTGTCGCTATGTGGGCTTTGCGGTTGTAGCCCTGCTTGTGGAGATCAACTCCATCTTCCTGCACCTGAGGCAGATGATGCGGATGGCCAGTATTGCCAAGAGCACCCTGTACCGTATAAACAGCATGATTAACCTGGGCACATACGTGGTGTTCCGCATCAACACGCTGGCATGGATGACACGCTGGTTGGTGCTGAACCGCGATCACATTCCCCTTTTCAGTTACACGGTGGGCAGTGTAGGAATGGCCATCATGACTCTCATGAACATTGTTCTGTTCTACCGGCTGCTCCGTACTGACTTCCTCAAGTCCAGCCGTGAGAAAGAAGTCAGGAAAGACAAGGACATGTAATAGGAGCAGGAAAGCACTCTTGTCTATGTCTGAATGACACTAATTTCACCCAGAGCCTCATATTCCACACCTTGCAGATGCCGGCATCTGATGACAGGTCGCTCTGTTTTATACCAGCCTTCTGATGAACTTCTATGCTTTGGAAGTGTAATTCATTACACTGAAAGCTTGTCACAAGCTTGTGATAAAAGAAAAATCTAGTAAAGTGATCAATCAGTGGAATAAAATGGTGTCTGTCTTTCGGATGGTAGGAGTGCAGAATGTTGTGTCCCTAAACAATGCTGTAATTAAAGCTGAATTAAACTATACCATCGCAACTTCAAAGTATAATTACACTAATACACACAGTACTGTGTAAATGTTTTAGGCACCCTATTTTTTTTTGTACAAACTTTGTTATACATTTTTGTTTTATGACTTCTACATTATCAAGTCAGTACAAAAACATTTTAGATTTCCAAACATTAATTTAAGAGAGCACTCTTCAGACAGAAGACATAATGAAGGCTGCTGGGTTTTGCTGCAAAAATAAAAACAAGTGCGACAGTCAAAGTCTCCAGAAGAACCGTGACTGGTTCTGCAAGATGCTCAATAAAACTTACAGCTCATTTCCTTATAAAACTGCACTCATTGTACCTTGGCCGTCACACCAAATATTGACTTTGTTTCATTTGCTACTGTTTACTGCTCTTTGTAGTATTTTTAAAAAATGTAGAAACATTTAATTTCGTACTTTTTGAAGGCATCTTTGCTCTACAGCATTTCGTTGCATGTGCCTAAGATTTTTAAACAGTACTGTACATAAACTAACAATACATGTTAGTTTATATATATATATATAAATACATATACCTTACAGAGACCTCATGAAGGTTTGTTTAGCCTTGTTAACACTACCTCTGCTATCTCATATTCATGTAGCAGTTAGATTGTTAGTCTTCTCTTAGCCCCATCTGTGTGTTCAGGACCTGTTAGTGGTTCTAGCAGAGTGACACGGTTTTGCTTGTTTTCCTACATAATACTGACCAGAGTGGAAAAAAACAGCTGACTAATGTTGTTTGTATAAATGCTTTAGATCAGGCTTATGTGTTTTGATATTTTCACAGCAGTCCTGCAATCATAGTTTGTCTCAGTTGATGCAGGACCTCCTCAATGTTGGACTTAAATCCTCTCGTGCTCTTCCAAACAGCACTGACGTGGTGCAATAAGTCTGATGACGTCTGATAAGTTTCACAGTTAATTAGACTGTTGGCCATCACTGTGACCTCATGGTAGCTGAATCTGAAAGTGCTCAGTGTACTTACAGGAAACTGTTCAAACTGTAATGACGTTTTGTATGTATATTTTTGTCATTTATTTTTACTCAAATATCATTTAAATGTCATACTAAAATGGATTTGCTGAAAAATGTTGGTCACAGGAGAAAAGAGTGGATAGTTTTTGGGTTTTTTTTGGGTTTTTTTTTTTTTTTTTTTTTAATGTTGTGAAATTCACCACGGTCTACATTGAACAGTCCAGTTCTTTTTTTTGTTATCCTCATTTTGATGTTTTATAGTGTGGTGTTTAATGGTTCAGAGTAAAGACTCCAATCAGATGTTAATAGGTAATGTGTAGTGTTCATGCTGGCTTTGTCAGGGTTTTGAAGAAGTTACACATTATAACTATGTAGCACATACCAGTATGTGCCACACTTCAAAATTAATGTTGTCAATTAAAATGACACTAAAACTACACTTTAATAACACTAAAAACGGTAATCGTGTAGATTTGCCCCCTGGCCAAGCTCAGCTCCAACTGCAAAACTCTAGCTAGTTGGGCTGGACGAATCCATTTAAAGTTAAAAACAAAATTTAGAAGGAATTAATCTCAATAATAATAATGAGCGTATAATTATCATTATTATAAATTAATGAACTCAATTAAAGGATGCTTAAGATGCCACATTAAATTTGTGTTGTTACCTTGAGGTTTAGGGTGTAACCAAGTTTTGAGATTTGAGCTGTAGATTGTGCCCTTGTGTGAGATCAGATTCTTTTTGCAGGTAACACACTGTCATTTCATAAACTTAGTAAGGTAGTAATGGTTTTTTTTTTTTTTTTTTTTTAAATTGAATTCTATGAAGTGCAGTTCTATATTATGCAGTAAAAATGTACCATGGTTATATTATGAAGGAATATTAAGTAGTGCATGGTCAGAGTTTCCAAAGCCATAGATGGTATCCAAGTGGTTTACTTGTGTAAGTGATTAGAAAACTGTAATGCTTTAATTAGCATATCACCATTCAGCACTACTGTCTTACAATTACTATGATTGTGTTTAAATTGTACATAACACATAATGTATTTGTTTGTATAAATGGATGTTTTGTAATTAATAAATTTGCCATTTATATATTTTGTATGATACTTTTACGTGAAAATAAAGCAGTAACCCTTGCCGTTTCAGCTGGTCATTATGGATTGTGAAAGCACATAAAAATCCACATACAAACACTCGGTACGTTCGTCTTCGTTATGGTACCGTATACAGTTTTGGGTGTTTCATTTTTAATTTTACGAAAGCTTCAAGTTCAGTTAATTATTCATCATGCTATACGTGCTAATAAACGAGTGCTTGAAGCCGTGGGCTGCGTCCAAAACCACGTACTTACCTACACGTATTTCGCCTACTATATAGCAGGTAAGTACATGGTTTCAGACGCAGCCGTGCTCTCTTGTTTGCCGTGTGTGTACGTGTCATGTTGCAAAATGCGGTGAAAACTCCCATTCAACGTTAATAGTGTCATTAAGGTGTGTATATCAGTACGTTTACATGGACAACAATAATCCAATATTAAGATGATACTCTGATTAATAAACTACCATGTAAACAGCGATTATTGATGACCTTAATCTGACTAAAGTCATACTCGAAGTAAACACAAATCGAATT
>JANDJT010000071.1:15099846-15119214 GCA_024331685.1 Stegophilus panzeri
CTACGGACACTTTGGACATGCCAATCAGCCTACCATGCATGTCTTTGGACTGGGGGAGGAAACCGGAGTACCCGGAGAAAACCCCCGCAGCACGGGGAGAGCGTGCAAACTCCGCACACACAGGACCACAGTGGGAATCGAACCCCCGGCCCTGGAGGTGTGAGGTGAACGTGCTAACCACTAAGGTCGTGTGGGAGTTTTCACCGCATTTTGCGACAGGACACATTCACACACGGCAGTGCTCAACCGTTTGACGACAAACAAGAGAGCACGGCTGCAGCCGAAATCGCGTACTTATCTGCTGTATAGTAGTCGAGATGCATGTATTTCAGCTACTGTATAGTAGGAGAAATACGTGTAGGTAAGTACGCGGATTCGGACGCAGCCCACGGCTACAAGCAGTTGTCTGTTTGCACGTATAGCATGACAAATAATTAACTGCACTTGAAGCTTACGTAAAATGAAAAATGAAACACCCAAAACTGCATACAGTTCCATAACGAAGACGAACTGTATGTTGATGCGTGAAATTCTGGAGGGAACGGGGGACAGCGTGGCGTGGTGATGTAATGACGTGTGCCGTTAATCGATCTATGTTCTCTAACATGTAAAACATGAACATGAAAGGAGTATTCTAAAAGCAACTCATGTAAACACCTTAATCACAATATTGTCTTATTCAGAATAAGGTCAATAATTTGATTACTTCTGTCCATGTGAGAATGCTATACAAATACTAAAATGACAAGTTTTCTGATTTGATTGAACAGGGTTTGCAGTAATCAGGCCTGGTTGTGTCTCGTCCAGCTGAACCCCCGTATGAATGCAGTTTCATAGATTTATGGAATTAGTAACTATGAGGGCAAATACATTCTCACACAGAGCCACCTGGTATTGGATAACTTTTTTATTTCAGTAAATAACATTATCATTTAAAAACTAGACTTTTGTGTTTACTCAGGTTGCCTTTGTTTGATCTTTGTTGCCACCATGTGTCTTAAATCCCTGACCTGCTGCTGATGGATTCATGCAGATGTACACGCGGTACTTGGGTTTGTTGTGGCCGTGTGCTCGTGCTGCGCGCTCTCCTCATCCAATCAGATTGAGCGCAGGTCCTGCGCGCGCCGCTCTTCGTCGCCCTGCTGGCGTGCGGAGGAGAAAACGGCACGCGCCCGTCGTGCAGAAGAGAAGGTAGGCCCATGCGCAGGAAATAGCTAGCTATATCTACTGTAAATTACTGTCATTGTCGTTTTCCGTAACCAACGCATAGGCTAAGGTGATGCATGTCGTGTGTTTTGATATTCGTTCGCATTACATCGCATTCGTGTAACCTTGGCGGCCTTCAGTGAGGTAGTGATGTCTTAATGCTTCACTGGACATCGATCTGCTTCCTCGGAGGATGTTGTGCAGTATTCATAATGCATTGTGTGAACAGAGCGGATTTCATCTCGGACTTTATATAAACCTGGATCTCCATTTCGTGCACCGGTTACGCTGTTTGTAAAGCTTTGTTTTTCTCGTTTGGGTGTCAGTGCAACCTGCACTAATGGAGAGTCCGGTAGGTGTCACGCAGGCAATTTAAACCTCTAATTATCATGCAACATATTTTTGTTATTAAACCCTTTTCTTACACATGTTGGAAATATATCGCTCATAAAATATCATTATAATGTCTAATGTAGTGTTGGTATGCCATGTTGGTAACCATATATTAAGCATGCATCTGTTAATGATTGGGGGTGGGGATTAACTGTGCTGGAACATCTCCAGTGAAAATGCGGTGAAATAATAGAGAGTTTTGTGTAGGTTAAGAGGTTGGGTCAGATTTTATGGATGTCAGATGGAACAGGTTTAACCTCCTGTCATATCACAAAAAAACTCAGTTTTAATCCCACATAAATAAGTCATCTTCATAACCCCCTTATTGGCAGGTAACATGCTGAACATTCAGGCTAAATCTGGGCTTGAACCTGCTTCTGGAAGGTTATACCAGAATCACTGCAGCTGATCATTTAAACACTATTTGTCTGCATGTTCATTCATTTGTTCAACTTCAGAACCTGCATAATCCTGGTCAGGGTCACGGTGGATCCGGGAATACACCCTGGATGGGACGTCGGTCCATCTCAGGGCACCACGCACGTGTTCATACCTAGGGGCAATTAAGGTTAGGTTAGGTTAAGTTAAACTTTATTGTTATTGAGTACAGGGACAATGAAATACAGTTAGCGTCCAACCAGTAGTGCAAATAGCAAATGAGTTAAATGATGTAAATATGCTTATGGTGCAGTAAGTTAAGATAACAGCATACAGGTAAAGGTAAACAGTATGATGCATACCAGTAATGCAAATGTGTAAATAGCAATAATGTGCAGTCTGATATAAATAACTGTAGTGATGACAGATAATTGCAGTAAAGTGCAAGAACTTCCAAATAATTGCATATAAACACAATAATGTACAATACGGTATAGTATGATGTCTATTGCTAATGCTTAGTTATTAGGTGGAGGCTGGAAGTTAACGCTTAGAAGCTGAGTTCAGCATTAATACAGCTGAAGAGAAAGGAAAAGGTGTTCATGAGTCTTTTTGTGCAACAATGCAGACTTCTGTAGAGTTCTCCTGATGGAGACGTACAAACAGTCCATGGTGGGGATGAGAGGTGTCCTTGATAATACCTCTGACTCTGACGCAAGCAACGCTTTTGTTAAATCTCCGTAATGTTGGGGAAATGCTTTCCAGTAATGTGTTAGGCAGTTTTCACTACCCGTTGTAGTGCCTTCTGGTCACACACTGTGCAGATGTTGTACCGTACTCTGATGCAATCCACAGTATGGTACAACAACCAGTATGTTTGTGTAAGATGGGGGGGGAAACCAGAGAATCCAGAGTAAAGCCGTACAAAAATTGGTAGAACATGCACAGAAACTCCAAACAGAAAGTAATCCGAACTCAGGCTCAAACCAGAAAATGCTACGCCATGCCGTCCCTGCATGTTCGTCTAGAAAAGAGCTGGTGAATTGTTTTTCCATAACACTTTTACTTTTTTTTCTTTTCTCGCCGTGAAGCGGCCGCAGGTGGTGATGGACAGGAGCACACTGGCGAGGCAGGTGGAGAGTGTGGAGAGAAGCATCATATTCCTGCGGCAGGAGCAGCTGACACTGCTGCATGGCTTACACCTGGAGATCCTGTCCCTGCAGAAACGCTGCACAGGTGAGGCTAAAAGATTACATATGCACATATGTGCATGCACATATACATTCACTGAACATAACATCTGTGCAAAAATGCTGAGCAGGTGCACATAGTTAGGGCTAGTAAATGGGACAGCTACAGGAAGTGCTGAAACACACAAAAACACAGGTGTTTATCATGAGGACAGCTGAATTCACAGAAGTGCTGAAACAGTACCCTGGCAAATCAGTCCATAAATACAGCCACTTTTGTCAAGGAGAAGATATTTTTGCTAACAGTAAATTACTACAGAAATAGACAAATCATGTTTTTCCAGTTATATATATAATATGAAAGCTCTGAGTATTATTCAATTCAAATCCTTTACTGAACCAAACCAAGGTGACTCTTTGTAAGATTTTTGTATTTAACTTAACTGAAACATTACAGGTGTGATGGCATAAAATACATCAATTGATTGTTTCAGAAATATGGAACATACGATTCGATGTCAAGCCAGTGTGTGCGTATATTTCATACACTTCATTATGTGTTCTGAGAGTAAGCCAGTGTTAATAATGATAATTGATCAGGATAATTGGTCTTGTCAAGACCTTAAATGAAGGATGATATTGTAAGGATGATATTAGGATGATATTATCATACCTCTTACAGTACAAAGAACATACAAAGGAAAGCTTATGTCTCTCTCATAAAGGATATGTGAAAGTGATACATGTTAAAGATACTCATGTACGCACACTGTATGCTGCCACGCCCGAAGAATGCACGTTAGCGCAAGTGCACGCGATAGCCGGACTACACCACTCATCCTCCTGCTTGAGGAAGGGATGCAGCTCTGTTTCTCCCCCTCTCCGTGTCTCTGTGGGATGGTGTAGACTCTTCCGAGAGCACTGCAGGTCAATAGCTTCCTGGCAGCATTGGCTTTGTGTAATACAGTATGAGGTCCACCTGATCCTGTCTGTGGATATGCTGAGACAGCTTGAGGAGGAAAAAAAGGGAAGCGCTTCTGCTTGTTCATGGCTTTGTCTACCTCTGATTGTTGAATGAGACGTATACTATCATGAAATGCCCTGATCAGATTGGGCTTCCGTGTCTCCAGGGTATGAATGATAATATCAGCAGTGGTAAAATTGGGTAAGATTATTCAGTTACACAGAACATCACCTGTTTCAGCCCAAAGGTTAATTTCTTGTCACTAATAATTGCCTGTCGCTTATGTTACAGAACTGACCCATGAGCTGAATTTAAAGCCTCCTGGCAAAAGTGAAGCAGGTGAGTGCCCAAACATTCACATAGATCCAGAGACAGACAGAACGGCCCAAGATTGCTTTAACCTTGATAGCCTTCATCCCTTCATCCGCTATCCAGCATGGCGATATGAGTCCATTTCTAGTTATGTTTTATAAACTCTCAATCAGGAAGTACTAAAACAGCACTACAATCCTCTATAGCAAAGAATTTCTATTTGAGGATACAAAATCAAGAGCCTGATCAATTGTAAAAAGTGCGAAATGTGAATTTTTTATACAGTGTGCTATATTAAAAGGTATGACGGAAAGAAAAACATTGTCTACTCAAGCTAAATAAATAAATAAGTAAAGGGAAAAAGCGAAACAGGCTCCCAAGTGGCGCAACAGAAAAGTGCTTGCCCTATTGTCTAGAGATTACATGTTTAAATCCTGATGATGGCACCCGAGGCCGGGAACCATGAGAGCAAAATTGGTTATGCTCTTTAAGTGGGAGGGACAGCACACTGTCTTTCCCCTGTTAGTTACAGCAACACTAGTTAATCATGGAAGTGTGTGAAGTCATTAATATTACTTGTAAGACACATTATTGCTCAAGTGCCACATAGCAATAATAAATAATGTTATTGGGATTTTTTGACAAAATAATTTGAATGTTATCCATCATTTAACATTTAGCCATTAGCAGACAAGCCCAAAGTCAATGAGGAATATTAATAACAAATCTCAACAAGGTTGTATTAAATGGAACACCTCACCCCACCCCCCCAAAACAAACAAACAAACAAACAAAAAAACTAGCAGTAATGTAGCCTACATTTCTCACTCCTTAGTTATCCAAGTAGAATTGAAAATAGACTATATGGCCAAAAGTTTGTGGACACCTGACCATAACATCCATATGTGGTTCTTTCCCCAAACTGTTGCCACAAAGTAGGAAGCACACAATAGTGTAGGATGTCATTGTATGCTGTAGAATTACAATTTTCCTTCACTGGAATTAAGAGGCCCAAACCTGTTCCAACATGACAATGCCCCTGTGTACAACGTGAGCTCCAGGAAGAAATGATTTCCCAGTATTGGAGTGGAAGAACTCAATTGGCCTCCACAGAGCCCTGACCACAACCCGACTGAACACCTTTGGGATGAACTGGATCACCGACGGCGCCCCAGGCCTCCTTACCCAACATCAGTGCTCAGCCTCATTAATATTTTGTGGATAAATGCATACAAATCCCCACAGCCATGCTCCAAAATCTAGTGGTAAGCCTTCCCAGAAGAGTGGAGGTTATTATGATAGCAAAATAGGGACTACATTTGGAGTGGGATGTTCAACAAGAATGGTCAGGTCTCCACATACAATTGGCCATATAGTGTAACTTGCAGTAATAGTTTGTCATGGAAGCTAGCAAAAGTAACAAAATGTACAATTTCTTCAGAAATAACAAAGTAATTAAAAAAAAAGACAGCTAGAGATAGCAATGTGAGGTAAATAACACAAGTTAACACAATAAGGCACTTAAGAATCATACACAGCATCATGCAGTTAGCATCAGCCCACATCGTCCTCTCAGATGAAGCAATCCTATGCAGTGCTCCTTTCCACCTTACACTTTATTTTAATCTCTCCTGTCAGAACAAGAGGAAACTCTGAAATAGTATGTACACCTCAGAATGTTCCTCACAACTTTAATAATACATCAGCCAAGTCAAATCTAAAATATTAGAAATTTTGTTTTTATACTGATAGTATTGATCAACCAGTTTGTTCTTTGTCAGTTAATGATTAAATGGTTCCTGACTGAAGACTTGCCATGATTTTATTTCATTTTTTAAAACTTCTTTCCACAATGCAAATTTACGCAAGTATATTTCTCTATCTCAATAAATAAAAGGTTAATAGAAAGTTATACTATTTTAGTGCTGATGCCAGAATTTCACAATCCTACTTTCTCATCATCAGGCCAACTCTCTCCTGATCTCTCCCCCACAATCGTTCTCCTCCTCTCTGATAAACTGATCCCTCCCTTCCCCTCCCTTCTCTCCTCTTCAGTAAAATCCCAGCGGGAATATCCAGTTACAACTTGTTCCACCCCCCCACTCTGAGACTGTATTAGTCATTGAGACAGAGAGGATGAGGGCAGCAGGCATGTAGTGACAATAACTGAAAAATTGGGCAGAGACATTGAATGGTTCAACATGAAACTGAATTTGGGTAAACAGAATTTTTAATCAAAGTAATACTTAAGAATCCAATCACATGTGCTTCAACATTTTGCTTCTTGCAATACAAATCATTTGAAATCCTAATTTCCTCTAATATGATGTCAGATTTGCTAAGCTGGATCAGTGAAGGTTTTAGAAGGGAGGGAGTCTAAACAATAGGGTGGGTATTAATGAGGATCAGATAACACTGCATTTTCTATATTCACTGCATGAGCTCATCTGAGTCTGACTTGCTGATGGACTGGATGTGATTGGGGAAGGAAAGGCATCAGGGTATACCTGCAGAGCCCGCATGAGAGAAGTTAAAAAGACGGAATATAAAATATGATTACATCCAGTAATTTATACATTTCCTAAGGCGGTGTGGTGTCATTAAAATATTTTTCCTCATAGCGGCTACTGCTCGGTTCAGTAAAACAATGTTCAACTGAGAACATAAAACAAAATTAGTTCTAATTTCTATCTATATAATTTTAGCATTTATCCCTTTATTAGAGTTCTAATTTCTATCTCATTTTAGCACTATAATTTCTCTGTATTAATTTTAGGCACTCTAATTTATTTCTGTCTCATTTTAGCGTTCTAATATCTATTGATATTTACAGTTCTAATTTCTATCTATTGTTTTTTTTTATTTCTATCTATCTCATTTTAGCATTGTAATTTCTACTTATTGATTTTTAGATTTCTAATTTCTCTCTACTGCCTTTTAGCGTTATAAATTGTCTATCTCACTTTAGCATTATAATTTCTATCTGTTGATTTTTAGAGTTTTAATGTCTCTCATTTTATAGTTCTAATTTCTAGCTATCACTTTTCAGAGCTCAAAGTTCTTTTCAAAATCTTTCTCATTTTAGTGTTCTAATTTCTCTATTGCTTGTTAAGAGTTCTCATTTTAGCATTGTCATTTCTCTCTATTTATTTTAGGCTAGAAATTAGAACCCTAAAATCAATAGATAGCAATTAAAACTCTTAAAATGAGATGGATAGAAATTACAACACTTAAAATTAAATAGATAGAAATTAGGATTCTTAAAGTCAGTAGATATGAATTAAAACTCTAAAACTGAATAGCTCTAATTTCTATCTATTGATTTTTAGGATGTTAATTTCTAGGCTATAGTTGTTTTTTTTTTTTTTTATAGTTCTAACTCTAGAACTATAATTATCTCTTAATAGATAGTTATCTCTTATCTGTCTTATTTCTAGTTGTCTCTTTTTAGAGTACTACTTCGAGTTGACCTCATTGGACTTACTGAAATAATTTAGTAAAATTATTTGCACAGTTTGGACAATTTTCCTGTCATTCCATATGTAGTTGATCAGCCATGACATGTTTGATGTATGATATTTGCTTATTTAGTTTTGCACTGGAAAAAGGCTAATTTAGCATGTAAGCGAAGCTTATAGCTAGTTTAGCATAATGCAGGTGGCATGTTTAAATTATCACATCGGCGTTGTTCCATAATCTGAAAAAATGACTTGTGTGGTTTCTGACACTGCATGACACATTGTTGTCTGTAAACATGAAGTACAAATATAATTTTTGGGTGATAACACGGTTCCAATTTGATTTCTGTATATACTTATTTATATTATGGTGAGGGATACGGTTTACTGGTTGGCACATTTGCCTGGCACCTCTGGGGTTGGGGGTTTGATTCCCGCCTCTGCCCTGCATGCACGGAGTCTGCATGCTCTCCCCATGCGTCCCCCGCCTTGTTCCCTGGGATTGCTCCAGGCTCTCTGCGACCCTGTGCAGGATAAGCGGTATAGAAAATGGATGGATAATTTAATGGCCTTTGTCTATTTCATTCTGAAATGTACAATTGTACAAATGTATAAATGTTATTACTTATGCACGTCAGCTATTTAGACAAATGTGAAGATTTAGGCATTCATTTTGCACAAAACCTAGCTGGTAACCTTCCTTCATTTTAGGCTTTTATATTAGATTCTTTACTGTCTTCAGAGGAGAAATTTTTCACAGTCTATACAAAAAAAATATCCATTCTTAAAAACACACAAACATAAATGTCTTAAAGATTCAGTACAAAGATATTGTAGCTAACTTTAACATAAAAAATGTCTAGTCTAGTAGACTACATCTGGGGTGAGGGGAAAATTGTGTAACTTTCATTTTTCTTTAATGCCTGATGCTAAATATCCTACATCTCTGGACTGCTAGCTAGAACACACATTTATTTGCATTCATTTCAGGGATTTTAAATAATGTAATTGCGACCATGCTAAATACATAGCGCTCCAGAGCAGTTGGATAATTCAGACTGTACCTTGCGTTTAGACTGATTCTGATTATGCTTTGATAGATTTTGAGCACCTTAACATCTGAAATGAAAAACTTGGAATGTGTTTAACTGGACATTTTGCCCCTGGTTTTGTAAAGGGCTTGAATTTGTGATGAGCTTGTTTTATTGCTAAGAGTTAATGATATTCTCCTGCTGGTTTCCTTTCTTTATAGAACATTTGAAAATAAAAATATTCAATAGCTGTCATTTATAGAAATGACAGAAGGATAAACACTTCCTGTTAGTCCCCTATGGACCAGGTGCAGAGGTCCCAATGTTCTCAGTGTAATTAGTTTTGACTGTATTTAGCCTGTGATTTATGCCTGATATATTATATTATTGTTTATATATTATATTATATTATATTATTATGTGCATAAGACGTCTCAGGGTCTAGGTATTTGATTAGGTTAAAATGAATGTCCTTGAATAATTAGCCATCTGTCTCCCAGCGCTGCACTCTTATCTAATGTTCCACTCCTATCAAATATTTTTGGTGGACAGCTTGCACTTTATCTGACTGACTGCAGGATAACATTCTAAATAAAGGATAACATTTTCCTTTTAGTGAAAAATACACAGAAAGGTAATTTTAACAGACACTTCATAACTCCAGGATAACAGAAGTTTTTTGTATGGTGTGTAATAACCCTGAACAGATGGCACACCCTGATATTGGTCTGGTCACAGCTGATTGGTGGGTTAGGATTTGCTCAATAATTCTCAAATCCTTGGCTATAGTCTCTTTGCCCTTTGCCTTTGTCTGGCTTTTCCTTTTAAACCCCATCAATTATTTAGCTTAGTTGTTAATATGCTTACAGAGCCATCAAAAGATTGTTCAATTCCAGAATGCCTGTTTCATGACATATAAATGATTTATGTTATTTTAAGCTCACATGGGAGAGACTGCTTAAATAGCTTTCCTTTTCTGTGTGTGTGTGTACATTGCTAGAGGTACTTGAGGAAGAGGCGCTGCTAGAGGCACGTTGTCAGGCCGTGGAGAGTAGACTACAGGAGCAGGAGCACTCTCAGGAAGAACTACGTGAGGAGCTGAGCCACAAGGGTGTGCTGGTGGGAGCTCTGAGGGCAAGCCTGAAGGAGAAAGAGCGACGCTTCCTGGAGGAGCTCAAGCAGCGCAGCCACAGGAGCACTGGGCTGAACGGCGAGCTACAGAAGCAGACCAAGACTGCCGCCTACCTGTCATTTCAGCTGCATGCTGCCAGGCAAAAGCTGCAGCTACAACAACAACAGCAGCAGCAGCAGCAGCAGCAGCATCGCAGGAGACGGGAAGTGGTTGGGACAGAGACTCTGTCTTCCCTCAGCCCGTCTCAGAACGATAACTTCACTACACCTACGGTCAAACCGAAAAGGCGCAGTGGCATCAGGGTGTGCTCACACCTCCGTGCCGAGCGGGCCAGGGAGTGTGTTCCTCGCGAGCGGGTGACTGGTCCTGAGGAGCCCATGGCCATGCCTGACCCTGCACTCTTCCTCCACCCGCGCAGACCGGCAGCGACTCGACCGTTTCAGCATCACACACAAACACTTCGGGGGGCAGAGGGTGGAGAGGAGCCAGACGAAACAGATCAGGGAGACTCAGCCAGCAGGCTGGTTGCCACAGTCCCCGTAAAAACAGCAGCTACTGCTGAAGGCAAAGCGAAGTGACCGTGCTGTCCTACAAAAACTGGCCTGCTTCTTTCTTTACCTCTTATCACTGACTGCATTGGCACTGGTTGACATGTTTTTATTATATTCGCTTTATAATTCGATTTTTTTCTTAGCCGTTAATTCAAAGAAAGACAGTAATGGCCAGCGGTCTGGCCGCAGTGCACAGCATCGCTGTGTGGTTTTGCCTTGCCTTAGGAAGGACAGCCATAGGGCAGCTCATAGTTGTCCATGTGGTGGGGTGCCTCTGTGTCTTGGCTGTTTGTTACTAACGTGCTCTTGCTCTTGAGTGCAGCAGATTGTCAGGTTTTGTTGTATTTAGGCAGGTTTTCTTGTTATACAGTATGATCTTGGTTATTTTACATAATATTTCCACACTTCTTTCAAGCAAGTGCACTGCAGTGAGTGCACATATGAAAAGACCTGCTTTTTCATGACCATATTTTGGTCTTCCGAAAAAAACAAGATAAAAAGCTGTGTATAATTGTAGAGATTTGGGAGCTGTTTGCTGTAGATTGAGGCTCAGGGGTTACTTAGTGTAGAGAGTTTGAGGGTCTGTGGGTTTGTAGATAGTATAAGCTTTAGGAGAATCAAGTAAGGAATCGTATTTTAATCGTGTTAGGAATCACTGGTTTGCTTCGAATCTGTTTAAAAACCCTGATATTAACGCTAGTGTTTTAGGAATATTTCACATTTGGTCACAGGTGGTCTCGGATTGATGACTCAGCAGTTTTGTGCATCCGTTAGTGACAAACAAACTCAGACCCATCTTAAATGACCCACAAACAAACCGTTCTCAGACCAAACTTTTGTTTGTAGTCAGTTAATTTACGCATTGTAAAAAAACAAAACAAAGTGGTCCCAGTGTGCTTCATATTTTGCATTATGGTTTAGAACCTAAAGACTTGCCATACATATGAACAGACGGGCGACAAATTAATGGAAAAAAACAACATCAGGTGTTTTCTCACCTGACTCGTTTGGAGTGTTTGTTTTGGAACCTGGTGTGTTTTCTCCCTTGGTTTAGTTTGTTAAGACATATATGAACAAGGCAATCATGCTCAGATCCTCACCTAAACAACATGAACGAGGTGGTATCGGCCCAATTGCAAATGTACTCTGGAACGATTCGCTTGTGGTGAGAAAGCAATCTGACCCAACGGACCAACGAACCAACCTGTATAGCAATGCATGATGGGAATGGCTCAAAGACAAGGTAAAATGCCTCATTGAAATTTGGTCTGACGAACATATTCCTGAGCAACTTTCAAAAACGCATAAAAACACTGTGGTTTACAAGGTGTTGAGCGAGCGTCTCAAGCAGATGGGCTTTAATCGCTCTGTGGAAATTAATTAGATAAATTATAATAACTACAGCTAAAAGGAAAGCCACAGTAAGCTTGCGGAGCTGCTGTCTATCCAGCTCGATGGATGAACAATATGAACAGCACCCCGGGACATCTGACCAATGTTTACTCAAATGTGACTTGCATAAACACATTTTGTTACGCTTTGAAATGTTGCCTCGTGAAAGCGACCAAGCCGAGGAGAAAATGCACCACTGTAACAATTTAAGTCCCTGTTTCGGAACAAAGCACATATCTACAGGTCTGAAAACGCCGTTAGTAATGCGTTGGGCCACCACGAACCAGAACAGCTTCAGTCAGCCTTGTCATAGATTCTATCCAGTCTCTGGAACTGTACTGGAGGGATGAACCCCATTCTTCCAAAAGATATTCATCCAGTTAGTGTTTTGCTGATGATGGGTGTGGAGAGCACCGTCAAACATGTCAAACCAAAATCTCCAGACTGTTCAGTTGGGTTGAGGTCTGGTCACTGTAGGGGCCATCGTGCAGGATTTGCATAATTTTCATGCTCATCAAACCATTCAGTGAGCCCTTGTGCCCTGTGAATGGAGACAAGGTCATCCTGGAAGAGACCACTCTCATCAGGATAGAAATGTTTCATCAGAGGATCACGCTGATTAGTCAGAATAACTTTGTATCGATTTGCATTGACTTCCAGATAAGGGGTTAACTAGACCCATACATATGGCAGCAAAATGATGCCTACAGCATAACAAAGCCACCAGTTTTTCCTTTAATTTGTCACCTGTCTATAGCTACTACAACATACAGATCAGATACAGAACACCCAAACTAGAAAAAAAACTAACTAGAAAAATGTTTGCCAGTGGATTGTGTGGTGTTAGGTAGAGTCCACAGCACTGGTCAATATTTGGAAGTCTTTAATACACGGTCACCCTCGACTCCCAAAAAAATATGTAGTATAAAGTTATGTAAGACAAATAATTGCAGAACAAATACAAAATAAATGTGCTGTTCTGCAGTATCTAATCAAAATACATTATAAAAAGTATGTACACTCACCATCCACTTTAACGGGAACACCTGTACACCTGCTAATTTGCGCAGTTATCCAATCAGCCAATCATGTGGCGGTAGCACAATGCATAAAATCATGCAGATACAGGTCAACAGCTTCAGTTAATGATCACTTCAAACATCAGAATGCAGAAAAAGTATGATCTCTGTGACTTTAACTGTGGCATGGTTGTTGGTGCCAGACTGGGCTGGTTTGAATATTTCAGAAACTGCTGATCTCCTGAGATTTTCATGCACAACAATCTCTAGAGTTTATACAGAATGGTGCAAAAAAACAAAAACAAACATCCTGTGCACAGATGGTCCGCAGGCTGAAACAGCCTGTTGATGAGAGACAATGACCAGACTAGTTTGAGCTGATGGGAAGTCTCTAATAACTCAAATAAACACTCTTTCTGAGCAGAAAAGCATCTCAATTTTTTCCCTGCACCATTCTGTATAAACTCTAGAGACAGCTCTAGATCAGCTCTAGACAAACTCTAGATCAGCGGTTTCTGAAAATACTCAACCCAGCCCTTCTGGTACCAACATCCATGCCATAGTTAATGTCACAGAGATCACACTTTTTCCACATTCTGATGTTTGTTGTAAACATTAACTGAAGCTCTTGACCTGTATCTGCATGATTTTATGCTTTGTGCTGCTGCCACATGAAACAGGTGTTTTATTAAAGTGGACAGTGAATGTATGTATCAGTGAAACTGACAAAAATGTGTGACAAGTGCCAATTTGCGGTATATAGCGGTTTGAGATCTTAATACTAAAATGAACTGAAAGAGAATATAACCTCTTTTAAACTCCACTTGCACTGTTAACACAAAAAAAGCAAGAGTTATTTGCAGTTTTTCAGGTTCACGTTAAGAGAGCTGAGTTGGATTATTCATATTTAAAAGCTTTCTGTAGAAAAACACTCATATTCACGGGTGTCACATTCTAGACAGCTCCTTCTATTAAAAGTAAAGCTTTCATGTAGCAGAATATTGTGTCAGTTACAGAAAAAAAATCATTTGTAAATCTAAAGTTCCGACTTTAGATTTTGAGGTTTTTTTTGCTTATTTCTCAACCACTGGATGGCTCTAGTGTGTGTCTTATGCTACAGTGTGGTGTGAGATCGAATGGGATATGATGCACTTTCTGTGCATGCCTAGCAATATTTAAGAATGGCTTATGAGACAGCTTTGAAGCTGAGATGTTGACGGTGTTTGAAAGTCAGCCTTCCTGAGACAGATTAAGCCTAGTCCTATGGAGAATCCTGCAAATACACACTGCAATGACTGCACATAATGTGTCTGTCTGTGGTAATCTGTTCTGACAGTGTGGACCTTCGGAGTACAGAAATTTTTTTTGCATTCAACTGAAGGATCACTAAACCTTAATCCAGTGCTTGTTGTTTTAGGGCAGGGGTGTAAAAGATATGGCTCTAACCCAGCCCAACAACTGAATTTAGAATCAGTGTTATCGTGTTGTGCACTAGAAATGAAATATTAAAAAGAGCTAGACTCTGTTATTTCACTAATGTGCACATATAGCGCAATAAACTCAGGGCCATAAACTCATGTGCTAATGATGTAATTCTTCGTTAGCAAGCTAAAAATAAATGTACAATGTAATCATGTCTCTTTCCAAAAGAAATAAATTAGAGGTTTCACAGCAATGGGGGTAAATACTTATGCAATCACAACATTCTTATTTTAAGTTATTTTGCAAACTATACAGACTCCCCCTTCCCATTCCAGTAACGTATGCTTCAGATAAATGCTGATTTATGGCCTTCGGTTTCAATTTCTTAAGTGTGCTGTACGTCTTTATATTAAATGATGTGCGAAAGTCTTAGGCGACCTGAATTTGTGATATTTTTTTGAAAATAAAAATTGTCTTGTTTTTTGTCTTCACGGTTACTCTCAGTATGAAAGAGCAAATTTTAGATTTGCAGATATTTCACTTCCAAACAATTAAATATAACAGATTTTTTTTGTATGTCCATAAAGAAAGTAATAGATCCCATTTTGATAAAAATATCATTGAGGCTGTGTGGGATTTTTACCCAGAGTAGAAAGTGAGAGCTGAAGTCTGCAGGACTTAGTAAGTTCTCCAAGGCACTTGGAACATCCTGCAGCTGATTTCATTATACAACTGCACAACAGTGTACATGAGAGTTGATGCAAATTTAAAGTCAAATTGTGTTCACACCAAACGTTGCATTGAATATGATTCTTACTGTTTACTGCTCCTTATAGTGTTTAGAAATGTTAATGTTCTCATTATTTTTGAAACTATCTTCACTTTACTTTGTGCTTCATTTATTTACATGTCCCTAAAGTACTATTCAGAGGGGTTATAGATTTCTGGATATATGTCTGTCACGTAATATTGGTGGAGTATATCTGTAGAAACATTTGCATACTACTCATATTAAAGCAGACAGATTGTTTTGACCTTTTTATAACCGCATACTTTGGGGTTTGTTGCTGCACTTGATCATTAGTAGGTCACATGACCATAACGTGGGGGACATGGTGGTTTAGTGGTTAGCACGTTTGCATCTCACCTCCGGGGTTGGGGGTTCAAATTCTGCCTCCGCCCTGTGTGTGCGGAGTTTGCATGTTCTCCCCGTGCTTTGGAGGTTTCCTCCGGGTACTCCGGTTTCCTCCCCCAGTCCAAAGACATGCATTGTAGGTTGATTGGCATTTCCAAATTGTCCGTAGTGTGTGCATGTGATTGTGCCCTGCGATGGGCTGGCCCCCCGTCCAGCGTGTCCCCTGCCTCATACCCGAGTTCCCCGGGATAGGCTCCAGGTTCCCCGCAACCCTGTAATCATAATGTGTCTGTAGGCAGTATCTGTGCTAGGAACATAATTACCTACTACCCTTGGAAGTGTCACTTCTCTGACAAGTCCTTTTAAATGTCATCTATACATTTATTGATTTGCGTTGTAAACTCAGCCAATGCTTTGTTTTTGGTTTGTTTTTCTGGGACACAATAGAAAACAGCGCTTACTGTAGTGTCTCCATACTAAACAAAAAGTGGAGAACATCTTTTCCAAAATGATGTCAGTGATTTTCTTTACCAGCATGTCAATTTGGACAGTGTTTATTTTACCTGGGGTTATTTTAAGAGGTCCTTTTTATAGCATAATCTTTCCAGGCGTGGGAAAATTACTGACATGTTGGCATCCCAGAGATACTCCAGTCATTATTACATGTAAAAATATTCCGAATTGGGCTTAAGGCTTTTGCACACTGCTGTATGTTATCATAATGCTGACCGTTAGGATTGTAGTTGTAAGGTTTACTTCAGTGACATTTTGTATAATGCATACCACAATACATTTTGTTTTATACGTTTATTGCTTTATCACTGTTATTACTGTGATTAGACTTCCAGGGTTGGTTGTGAAATGCCATTCAGTACATACAGTATATAATCATCTGTTTAACATACACCATTTCACCCATTTAAACAATTTTCCTAATGCTTTATTTTGTATTTAATCGATATTGATAGTTTAGGCGTTTCATTACCTCTAAGAGGTTAACATTTTAGACTGAGAAACTGTCTTCCCTACTCAGAGTGATAAAACTATTTGACTGTTACACAATATGTAGAGGTTTTGTTATTATGCAGTGGCGGCTTAGTGCTGAATTTATATCCAAATTTTGTTTGCTTCAAACCTTTTAACTGTTTAGTCTCTATATGAAATGAGACCTTGTGCACCAAAATCTTGCAATAATACACTGTATTCTCTGCCACAATATTAAAAAAGTTGTATCCTTTATTGTCTTTCGAGGCTTCTCTGTGAAATAATGACTGTTTTTAGGCACAGTGTCATCAGGCTTTTATTCGAGATACATGAGGACTGATAAATAAAGTAATCTAGTCTTTTATAGTTAAATTATGTTTAAAGACTCAAATGGGGCACAACTGAGATTACCAAAGACTCCAATCCATTCTGACCTTCGTGTGCATTATGTAATGGAGGTATAATGCAAGAAATTGGCAAAGTTCCTTAGCAATAATACAAAAGATGTTTATATTTCTTGTAAGCCTACTGGAATGGGCTTCATTGCATTATGAACAATAAAATTCCTTGCTGAAATGAATCAAATCAATTTCTGCCAAACCTGTATTTACAAGTAGAATGTGGGGAAAAATTCATTTTTGTTCCAGAGTAATTAAAAGAACTTTTTTCTACCCTGAACTGACAGCTTCATGCAAGCAAGTGATGTAATTTTTTAGCGAGATAAACAGTGCATCTTAGAAGCACACTGCTTATGATGCATTGTTTTAAATTCCTTGATCTATCCAGTTAAATTAAGGCAGTGCTCAACTAATGAGCTACACATAGCTTATAGTGTAATTTATTTGGACTGGTTTAAATGTTTCAGAAACAACTGATCTCCTAGGATTTTCACTCACATTAAACACTAGAGTTTTCACAGAATGGTGTGAAAAACAAAACAAAAAAACACAGCCACAAATGGGCTACAACAGCATAAGACCACATCGGCTTGCACTGTCAGCCAAGAAGAGGAGTCTGAGGCTACAGTGGGCACGGATTTACTGAACCTGAATAGCTGAACATTGGAAAAACTTTGCTTGGCCTTCAAATCCAATCTTCAACTGCCCAGTTTTGATGAGCCTGTGCCCACTGTCACCTCAGACAGCTGTTCTTGGCTGACAGGAGTAGAATCCAATGTGGTCTTCTGCTCTTGTAGTCCATCCGCTTTATGATTGGTACGTTGTGCATTCTGAGATGCTTTTCTGTTAACCATAGTTGTAAACAGTGCTTATTTGAGTTACCATAGCCTTCCTGTCAACTCAAACATGTTTGGCCATTCTCCTCTCACCTCTCTCATCAACAAGGTGTTTCCACCCAAAATACATCCGCTCACTGACCACTCTATAAACTGAAAATCCCAGGAGATCAGCAGTTTCTGAAATACTCAAACCAGCCCATCTGGCACCAACAACCATGCCACGGTCAAAGTCACTGAGATCACATTTTATCCCCATTCTAATGTTTGAATTAGAAATGATTAGTTCACCTCTCGAGTCTTCAGGTTTGAGTCATTCGTTCATTCTGTAACCGCCCCATAGGCTGAATGCAATGAGGCTGTGATGTGATGAATGGACGGCTCGGACCCAAAGACTCAAGAGGTGAACTAATCATTTCTGTTTCCGGTACAGAACCTATGGGGAGGTTGCAGCGCATGCACAATCGAAAATGAACGAATCACTCTCTGAGACAACTCGTTGTTCCCGAGTTATTAAAGTGACACATCACTACAGCCAAGCTAACGGCAACTAATTTACCTCTGCTTGTTAACGATGCCCACATTAAACTACTAATTCAATTAACTTTCCTGATGTGCGTTTTGCCGTTAATGCTGCTGTTTTAATCTGTTGGTCCCTTAAAGATTTTTATGTTTATGATGACGTCGAAGATCACATGATAATACCAACATATAGTATGTCAGGGATTGTATTCATACTACACACACATACTGATCAGTACGTACTGTCACAGTACGCGATTTCTGACGCAACCCAAATGTATAATTGTGCAGAATAGCAGTGATTTTATTTGGTACATTTTCTCAACATTAATTCCTGCCCTAACAGATTCAAATCAAAGAAAACACGTGCAAATGTGTTAGACAACATTATGTAAAAAAAAAAATCTGTTTTATTTATTATGTCGTATATATATAATTCAAATATATGAAAGCTAACAAAAGAATTTTGTTAGCTTTGCTAAGCTAGTAGAGCCTACATTTATAGTGAAGGCAGACCGAGTTGATGGTTGTGGATAGGGATGAAACGGTTACTGGTTTAATGATAAAATTCCCAGACGGTTAGCATTACCGTGTCACATTTAATTATCATTAAAACCGTGTGCAATTATCGTGATTTGTAAAACTCGCAGTAAATGCTGTCCCCACACACCCAGCATGACAATTAGGGTTGTGTTCATTAAAACCTGCACTGGGGAAACTTTTACCTCTCATGGCTACATGGTGCCAATTTTAAAGCACACCTATTATGGTTTTGAAACGTGCCTAATTTTGTTTTAAAGGTCTCATTCAATAGATTTACATGCATCCAAGGTCAAAACACACTTTAATGTGCTCATAATTTAAATTGTAGCATTACGGTGGCAAGGAAAAACTCCCTAAGATGTTAAGAGGAAGAAACCTTAAGAGGAACCAGACTCAGAAGGGAACCCATCCTCATCTGGGTAACGACAGGTAGTGTGAAAAAGTTCATTATGGATTTATATGAAGTATGTTTGGCCTTAGAAGCAGCCGTAGTCCCAGGAAT
>JANDJT010000071.1:15119547-15148556 GCA_024331685.1 Stegophilus panzeri
TGTCTTATCAGAATTAAGTAAAAGGAAGTTAGTTAGCATCCAATGTCTAATGTCCTTTACACAATCCTCAACTTTATTAAGCAATACCGTGATAATACTGATAATCGTGATATGAAATGTTCATGCCGCTACATCTCTAGTAGTGGAGCACTGGTGTGTGTAGTGTAGTGTAGTATATTGTCCCGCTGCGCTTTCCGTAGCCGCGCTGTGAAAGAGGTGGGACAAACACAAAGGCACAGAGGTCAAGGGGAGGAGAAAGCACGTGGGGCGGCTTGTGTCCGGAGATTTGTCCTTCTTCCTTCTGATGTGAACTTGTTTTTTGTGCTGTTGATGTGTCTGCATGTAGCTAGCTCACCTCGCTGACCGGACAACGCCATTCAACTCTACACATTTAACGTCCTATAAAAATTTTTTCAATAAATACAAGCAACGGATTTCTGTTGCTCGATCTGAAATCCTGTTGTTAGTGCGAAATTACATCATGGTGAGCAAAACGGATGAGATCCCAGCAGCATCATCATCATCAGTGTCGACCTGCGCTTCAGTAGAGCTCGCTCAGGAAGGAGAGACACCGAACCAGAAGAACCTGAAGGAGGGCTGTCCATGCGGTATGTAAGCCCCAGAGCCTGTTTCTCCTCCTGGTGGAGGGAGAAAAGCTGGCTAGATTCAGCTGTAGTTAGACATGTAGCTAAGTAATCAGGTTGCAGAAAATCTTGTGAAATCTGCTGCTTGTGTTATCATGTTGGAATCGAGACAGATCAGACATGTGTATCCCTCAAAGCACAAGTTACATGTGTGCTCTCTTCAGTCACCTTAGCAAGGCTAGCTGGCTAACTCTAACAGTCAAACAGTGATTTAAAAGGACGTGTAACGTGGATGGACAGGAATGACTTCAGACAGTGTGTGTGTGTGTGTGTGTGTTTGTGAAAATAAATGTCAGTTTCATCATGTCACAATGACAGATGTCCTTTTTCAGTGTTAAGCTGTATGTCTGTGCGAGGTGAAGAGCCGGTTTGTGGCAGATCACTGATCACTGCGGATTCAAGAAGCTAGCAGCTCTCCAATCGCATCATTACTAGCGTTAGTCTTCTCTCGGTTAAGCCTAATGTTTTCATCTGCTTCGTTTATACTCGAAATATACTCGCATCTCCGAATAAACCTGTGAGAAGCTAATAACAGCAGGAGCTAGTGATATTTCAGTGGAGAGGTATGAAGCCTGGCCGCACATGTTCTCTCCCAGCAGCATACAGCGGCGAATGAACTGAAGGTCACCTTCATTGGAACAGACCAACTCGAGACACATAAATAGGGGTGTTTGTACTGACGCTTAACTCTGGACTGACTATTCACTGAGCTCTAAACGGTTTAATAGTATTTTGATATCAAATAACGTTTTACTGACACAACTTCAGCGTAGTTAGTAGGTCAGGCACGTCGGGTTTACTATGCAGACTTCCGCTCCCCTCGTCTCCTCTCCCTGTAATTCTAGCCGCATGTGCCCTGACCGGGAAGCGGAAGTTGCTGCACATGGAAAGTCGTGGTGCTTGTATGCCGATAGAAGGTTATTACTACCTGTTCAGTATAGAGCGAACCTATCGGTAAGTGGTAGTTTCTTTCATCGATTACTTTACCAAGGTTAATGAAGGCAGGTTTTTAAAACTTTCACATCGCGAGTCACGCATTCATTTTAGTTCCGCCTTCATTTTAGGCGAATAGCCGGGCAAGTTGTACAACTTAGCGCGCACTGAGTTGGCTAGCAAACGCGTTCAGTGTCATTTCCCAAGGACCTTGGAGTAGCTCTGCTGGCTTTATAGCTCGGATGGAGTTAATCAGTGAGATGTGAGCTCTCTGTTTCAGGCTCAGGACTTGATCAGGTGATTACATCAGTCTAGTTAATGTAAAGGTTGCAGATAAAGCACAGTATTATCTCTTTTGAATGTATTGCAGCTTTGAGCTGCAGCTCACATTCTGACCTTTTACTAGTGCCAGTGTTTTGCAGGATGGATCAATCTACACCTGTGCAATTGCATTTGCTTGTTACAGTCAGAAGGCATTGTGTGTGTGTGTGTGAGGAGCTGGCTGTTTTGACAGGAGATTAGGACAGTCAACAGGGGGTCTGTCTGACTCCAGACTCCAGGGTAAACATAGCTCTTCTTCCATGCCATGACTACTTCTTAAGCACGCTTTCATCCTTGGGGCATCTGGCTGATCCACTCGCAGACAAAATGCTGTTATTTTGATACCTGGCTGTCTGGTTTTATGCTGTTGTTAGATTACAGGTGAACTGTTGGGAGACGAGTCTGAACGTTTTTCTACTCTTTTAAACTGACTTGTGTTCAGGAGGCTTTTGTCCAGAGTGTAACTCGGACATTGTGGCCAGAGTTTTATGGTAGTAGGGTTCTGATGGGGTTAAAGATTTGTTGCCAAACTCTAGAAGTTGACATGACGTTGTATTGAGAATTAACTTTTGGAGAAATTCTGGAGCAGAGAGTTGCATTAAGAAAAAGAAATGTTTCTTTTGTTCTGCCACACTAGGTTTACAACCTTTTGTTTTTATTTATTTATCTATTTATTTTTATTTGTTTTACATTGGGTTACACTGTTAACGTCTTCTCTGTTTTTGACTTGAGAGAATATGAAAGTGAATAAGGCACCCAGGGACCATGCACTGTGGTCAGTCTTTGAATGATTGACCAACAATGACTGACCTGCTTGTGTCATGAGGACACTGAATAGTCTACTTAAGATTCTCCTCAGCAGTGATTTTGAGAACCTGATGTGAAGAGAATTTCAACTGTTTGTGCAAAAGAGATGGATTGTGTACACAAATGCTGAGGATCACATGTGCACACCAGGAAATGTTTTTTTTTAAATTAATTAATTAATTAATTTTAAAAAACCTCTCATTGTCTGTTCCTTCTGGTTGTATTTTCATACTAATGTAAAACTAAGTGTTACTGGTCAGGCATGAAGAGGGTGTGGGGCAGATGGACTTCAATCAGACCGCTGGGAGGGGACAGAAGGGCACAGGGATTGCCTTTAGAGTTGTGCAATATGGAGGTGAACTTACCCCATGCACACTTTGCTCTGTTATTAAATTTGTAGGATTGGGCTACTGGTATTGCTGGAGGCTCTGTAAAAACCTAATTATAAACTGTATAAACTGTAAAAAGTAATGTAGTGATACTAGCTTTTGTCTGAAAGGAAATGTATTTAGTATTTTGTAATTGGTCTTCTTGGAAGATTTTGACAGTTTTATGCTGTTTAGCTTGAAGTTTGTAATGTTGAAATCAGTAGTGATAGTTTCTTCATTTCAGGCTTCTGTTTGTTTTTTCCGGCCCTGAAATTAGCTCCGCCCCATCAGATGCAGAGCTGCTTAGATGGCGTCTAATGAGTTGTGTGTAGTTTAAAAGCGGGGAGAGCTTATCAAGATTTTATTGTAACTGCATTTATTTTCCTCACTGGTAGGAGAGAGCTCTGAAAACAAACTGTTCATTTAAGTTTAAGCACTAATGTGACACATTGATGTGTGATTTTTTTTATTTTTATAAAAGCTAAATATCGACACTTAAATGAGTGTTCTGTGTGTATGTGTGTGACCTTTTCTTTATCCAGCGATATTTGTTTGATTTACGCCCTGTGTCTAAGGAGATGCCTAATGTTTGTTGCTAGAACCCTGACACCTGGACCGGTTACCTTGAAGGGAGTCAAGGACACATTGCATTTGTCTGAAAACAAACAGTGGGCCTTCTCTGGCCCTGGCTATGTTCTAGAAAAAGCAGCTGTGGTGTAGCGTTGAGTTTAATAAAGTGTGATTTATCCTCCAGCTTTGAAGCAGCAGTCTAGTCTGTGTATGATGAACATGCAGGTTCTGGGTGAGATGAATTCAAACAGATTCGGAGTGCTGGGAATGGAGTGAGGTATTCCAGTACTGGCATGGATGTAGTCAGCTGTGGAGTTTGGCTGGAATATTCACATTCTCAAGATGAGCAGCTGCTGCTGGTTTTAAAGAAATCTCTTTGAACAGCCTTGTTGAGCTCTGTAGGGGCTGAACTGTGGACATAATAAAGCGTGTGTCACTGCAGCTGATGTGTGATTTTATGGGGTTTTTTTTTGGTAACTGACTGGCTTAGAGCAGGATGTAGAGATCACCCGCTTACTAGTGAGGTGGTCATGTTGGGATTACGTTAATTCTAAGCTCCTCACTTGACTTGAATTCCTCAAAAGCTCTCATTTGGTGGCGTGTGCGGCAATGTAACATTGGGTTGTTCTTTTAACCCAACTGCTGGTTACACACACAGGGTAGTTTAATTGAGTTAATTCTTTAATTATTGGGTTTAGCTAGTCCAGTCTCATAAGGGTCCAGCTTTTAACAGACATTACTTGCTGAACTGATATCCAGCCTACTTTCTTAAAAATCAAGTTAGCGATATCTCCCATGTTGTTGGCTGTATTCAGGTAATTCATTCTCCTAACCTCAGTATTTAAATTTACATGCATCTTCAGACATTCTCTATCATTTTCTATTGTTGACTACGTAATTAATAGTAGAGGTTGACCGATAATGGATTTTACCGCTAACTAAGTTGGGCAGTGCCTGCCGATAACCTATTAATCAACCAATGGTTTTAATGAAAACGTAACACTCAAAGTAAAATATTGTCGAACTTTATTACAAACATAAACAACACTAACTGTACTGTGAAAAGTTTAAATTAAATAAATTTATAAATATTAATATATATTAACTAATTAATAAATATTAAATTAAATAAAAGATATACATACCAACTGAACCAAAAAGTAACGCTCCAAATAAAAATGGAGATATCCATAATGAATCAAAAACACTTCAAATAGCACGACAATATTTGTCAGCGATAGTTTTTATTTCGCCTCTAGAGGCCGCTCTCGTACCGTATAATGACAGCTGACGTTTCTCAGCCGCTAACGTGACTGAAGCGAGTGGGGGAAATTGTGTGTGGATTTTTGCAGATTAATTGGCAAAACCGATCAATCAGTCAACCTCTAATTAATAGTATAGTGTAGCTTTTGCATACTGGCTACATACCAGTGAATGACATCAATGTGCTGAGTACATTTCCATAAAAACTATTTTCTGAGTCTGAGAAGATGGACAGAGCGAGTGAGTCCATCATCTCATAATGACTGTAATTCAACATGAAGTAAACGCATGGTTTTCTGTGACACTAAATAACTTTTTTGCAATACCTTTGCAAAATTTTTAGTAATCAAGACCTGTTTTTCTTTAGCAGTATACTTCCTATAGATCCTTGGTGAAACTAAACGTGATTGTTCTATACGATTGGCCCAAATGTGATTTGTTTTATTTCTGCCATAACCTGACTACTTTTCTCCTCAGCGCACAGTGCAGCTACAGCAGTAATGAATGGCAATGGAGGACATGACCAGAACAAGGAGACAGAGTCCAAGCAGGACGGCAGCTCTGACCCCGATGCTGGTGACGATTCCAATGAACAGGAAGTGATCGTCATTCAGGACACTGGCTTCACTGTGAAGATTCAGGCACCAGGCATTGAGCCCTTTGACCTGCAGGTACATCAGCTTTGTTCCTGCTTTTGAGTATAGAGAAATGAGAAGAGGAGTTTCTTTATTTAAAAAATACTCCCTCTTTCCTATTCAGGTGTCCCCACAGGAAATGGTACAGGAGATCCATCAGGTGCTGATGGACCGTGAAGACACCTGCCATCGCACATGTTTTTCACTGCAGCTTGACGGCAACGTGCTGGACAACTTTGCCGAGCTAAAATCCATTGAGGGTCTTCAAGAGGGATCCCTGCTCAAAGTGGTGGAAGGTATGTTTTATAGAGCATAGCTGTTTTTACTCAAATGATTGATTTTTTTTTTTTCTTTCTAGAGGTTCTTATGTATCTGTCCTTTACTTTCACTCTTCAGAGCCTTACACAGTGCGCGAAGCTCGCATTCATGTGCGTCATATAAGAGACCTGTTAAAGAGTCTGGATCCCTCTGACGCTTACAACGGAGTGGACTGCAACTCTCTGTCCTTCCTCGGTGTTTTCACGGATGGAGATCTTGGAGGTGTGTAACGGTTCATTCACTTGCCAACAGAAACATCTGCAGCCTGATCTGCTTTGATTTGATGCCCATTACGTTCTTACGCCTACAGATAGTGGCAAACGTAAAAAGAAGGGCAGCGAGCTTGAACAGATTGACTGTACTCCTCCTGAGCACATCCTTCCCGGCAGCAAAGAACGCCCCCTAGTCCCCCTCCAGCCACAGAACAAAGACTGGAAGGTAAGCATCATCCTGCTTTCACAGTAGCAAGCGACAAACTGACTGTACATTTTCTACATACGTGCATGACACAGAGCCACAATTTCAGCGACGAGTGACGTCACTTCTGTCCTAATCCAAACAATTGCCTTGAACAATTTCTTGGACCCATCCTATGGGCATGTGGTCCAACTTTTCTTCAGTTCTCCTCTTTAACCCCAGCCTGTAGTTGGAAATAGGATAATACGAAAGCCTGTATTTCTTCCATGTCATATTCGACTTCTCATTAAATGTGTATAGATGTTAAGAAGAAAAATAAGGAAGGACGTTGGAAAGAAGCAGCAGAGGTTGTTGGGCCCCGAGTACATAGTGTACATGTAGTCCGATTGCTTTGCTAAATTGCCCGTGAAGCAAGTATGAAGCTAAAACATGTGAAGTAATCACACGATATTCACACTGATTACTGCATTTATGTTTAGTTAGCTTTAGAAGCTACATACATTATATGGCCAAAAGTTTGACCTGACCATCACACTCTGGACTTGTTGAACATCCTATTCCAGATTTAATCACTGTTTTGCTGTTATAATCACCTCCACTCTTCTGGGAAGGCTTTTACACTAGATTTTGGAGCATGGCTGTGGGGATATGTGTTCATTCAGCCACAAGAGCATTAGTGAGGTCAGGCACTGATGTCAGGTGCAGTCGGTGTTCCAGTTCATCCCAAAGGTGTTCAGTGGGGTTGAAGTCAGCGCTTTGTGCAGGCCACACGAGTTCTTCCACTCCGACCTTGGCAAACCATATCTTTACAGATCTCGCTTTGTGCACAGAAGCACTGCCATGCTGGAACAGGTTTGCGCATCTTAATTCCAGTGAAGGGACATTTTAATTATACATCATATGAAGGCATTCTATGCATTTGTGTGCTTCTAACTTTATGGTAACAGGAAGACCCACCACCTTTTGGCTATACAGTGTATAGTTCTGTTGACTATCGGAAAAAATAGGACTGCACAAAGCTTCAAGCAACAACGACAAAAGCGGTCGCTTCACACCCACAAGTGACAAACTACAAGAAACATGAGCGACTTGTCAGTTCCTAGTGTGAATGTAGGGCCAAGAAGCAAAATAAGCATGATACTCTCATAAAAGTGTACTGTGATGAAATATATTTCATTATTGAGATCATATTGATGTATTGGCCAGTAACATTTCCTGTTATTGTCTGACATGAACATTCCTGTTTGTTTGTAATATACTCTATCTACAGCCACTTCAGTGCCTCAAGGTCCTCACAATGAGTGGCTGGAACCCTCCGCCCGGCAACAGGAAGATGCACGGAGACCTGATGTACCTGTATATCGTGACCGTAGAAGAGCGGCACGTCAGCATTACTGCCTCCACACGCGGATTCTACCTCAACCAGTGAGTACAATTACAGTTATATAAATAGCGTCATCCTTCTCTCAGTGTATCTTTTTCTGTATTGTTTATGTAATATTTTATCCTACCCTTCTTCTATATTTATTTACACCACCTATGGCTGTTTGATATGGTGTATAATTATAACGTTGCTTGCTTAGGTCCACCACCTACAATTTCAACCCTAAGCCTGCCAACCCCAGCTTTCTGAGCCACTCTCTGGTGGAACTGCTGAGTCAGATCAGCCCAGCCTTTAAGAAGAACTTCACTGCCCTGCAGAAGAAAAGGTGAGGGATTCGTTTAATTAAGCATGTTTCCACCCAGTTTTAAGAACTCTGAAGGAATTTAAACGTTCCTAAACTACTCTGAATTCAAACTACATTTTTCCTGAACGAGTTCGTGTTTTCCTGCAGTGCAGGCCCTTATCCCTCAACTCCTCAATTGTATGAATGAATGAGATGGATGTAAGTCGCTCTGGATAAGTGCGTCTGCCAAATGCCATAAATGTAAATGTAAATAAACAGTATTCTCCTGTGACATGTTTAACATACAATATATGTAAAAAATAAAAGCACAGTGGAAAAAGTCTGCTTTGCTGGTGGTGCTGTGCTCCTTCTGATTATAAAAGGTAAAAGAAGTAATCAGTTGTTGGCTAAATACAGTTTTATGCAAGAGGGTCAGTCACTAGGCCTTGCACCTTTGGGGTTTGGGGGTTTGATTCCTTGCTTGTTCTCCCTGTGCTTTGGGGGTTTTCTCTGGGTACTCCAGTTTCCTCCACCAGTCCAAGGATATGTGTTGTAGGCTGATTGGCATTTCCAAATTGTCCGTAGAGTGTGTGTTCGTGTGTGCGATTGTCCCCTTGGATGGGCTGGCACCCCGTCCAGGGTGTCCCCCACCTGGTGCCTCGAGTCCCCTGGAATAAGCTCCAGGCTCCACCCCAAACCCTGTGTAGGATAAGCGGTACAGAAAATGGATGGCTGGATGGATGGTCAGTTATTAGGTGAAGCTTATTTGGCCTTTGACTAATTAGTGCTGTTTGGTATGTCCAGTACCCTGTAGTTCCTGGTATACTGTGGAGCACCTACTTTGGAGCACATACTTGGGGCGGGGGGGTTCTTATGGCTCAGGCACTGAAACACACCTGAAGATCTTTGAAGATCTTTTGAAAAAGTTCTTCCAACCACATATTCTATATAGTTTATAATTTGTTAATTGATAAACTATTTCTTGATTTAACATCCTTTTCACTTCGTCTCAATCGGTGTCCACCTTCCTCGATGTAAACAAATGAAATATCTTGAAATGGTTGTGCTGCAGAGTCCAAAGACATCCGTTTGAGAGAATAGCCACACCGTTCCAGGTGTACAACTGGACTGCTCCTCAGATTGATCATGCCATGGACTGCGTGAGGGCAGAGGATGCCTACACCTCCCGTTTGGGATATGAGGAACACATACCTGGCCAGGTAGGCTATACATGTTTTTGTTCATTTGCATTATTACTGGATGTCAGTACCCTTTAGAGAGTGGCCATTTTTATTAAACCTCCTCTGCCTCTCTGTAGACCAGAGACTGGAATGAAGAGCTGCAAACAACAAGAGAGCTCTCGCGTAAGAACCTGCCAGAGCGTTTGCTGAGAGAGAGAGCCATTTTCAAGGTAAGTGTACAAACGAAAAAAAGATGAGGTTTATGGTAGAACCCAGAGTAGCTTCTTTTTAGGTCTCATACCCAAACGTATTTCAGGTTCATAGCGACTTCGCTGCGGCAGCTACGCGCGGCGCCATGGCTGTAATCGATGGAAACGTGATGGCCATCAATCCCGGTGAGGAGACGCGTATGCAGATGTTCATCTGGAACAACATCTTCTTCAGCTTAGGCTTTGATGTCCGTGATCACTACAAAGAGCTGGGAGGAGACGCCGCAGCACACACCGCCCCCACCAATGACCTGAATGGAGTGAGAGCGTATGGGGCAGTCGATGTGGAGGGGCTTTACACGCTGGGCACCGTGGTTGTGGACTACAGGTAGATTTGTACCAATATTTGGTAATAATTAGTGGCGTAGTGCTTAACATGTTTTTAATACCCTCGCAACTCCGGGATTGGGAGTTTGAATCCTGTGTGTGTGTGTGTGTGTGTGTGTGTGTGTGTGTGTGTGTGTGTGTGTGTGTGTGTGTGTGTGTGGAGTTTGCATATTCTCCCTGTGCTTCAGGGGTTTCCTCCAGGTACTCCGGTCCAAAGACATGCGTTGTAGACTGATTGGCGTCTCTAAATTGTCCATAGTGTGTGAATCTGTGTGTTTGCGATTGTGCCCTGCGATGGGCTGGCCCCCTGTCCAGGGTATCCCCCCACCTTGTGCCCCAAGTTCCCTGGGATAGGCTCCAGGCGACCCTGTGTATGGAAAATGGATGGATATTTTTATGGTTCACACTACATGTTTACTTTGATCCCTCTTACTGGGTAGCATTTTACCTGAAAAGCAATCTTACATTGTCTATTACTAATTATCGGTGCTTGCTTAACCGCAGGGGCTACCGTGTCACCGCCCAGTCCATCATCCCCGGCATCCTGGAGCGCGAACAAGAGCAGAGCGTCATTTATGGCTCCATTGATTTTGGAAAGACTGTGGTGTCCCACCCCAAGTACTTAGAGCTGCTTGAGAAGACGAGCCGGCCTCTGAAGGTGCAGCGTCATGCCGTTCTCAATGAGAAGGAAACGCCCGTGGAGCTATGCTCGTCTGTTGAGTGCAAGGGGATCATCGGCAACGACGGACGCCACTACATCCTAGACCTGCTACGCACTTTTCCTCCTGACCTCAACTTCCTGTCTGTGGAAGGAGAACAGCTAAACCCAGAGAGCAAGAAGCAGGGCTTTCCTCGACAGCATCGCCACCGTCTGGCCTGTCTGCGCCAGGAACTCATTGAGGCCTTCGTAGAGCACAGGTATGCTCAGACCGACTCTGCTTTTTGAAGGAATGTTTGACAGACGACTATTAATGTTGCGGATCAGTAGTTAAGCAGACAAACTGGTTTGAGTGTATTATTATGCAAATCATAACGGTTTAACAGGTACGTGTTGTTTTCCTTTGTGCAAGCATTTTCTAACCTTTCTGAATTTAGCTTATTATTATTAAAAAAATAATTAAGCTGCCACATCTTATGCAAATTAAGGTGTGTTAATCGGAATTGTTGACCGTATTAATTTTACTCAAATATTTGTATAAATCTGTTACTTAAATTAACTTCGTGGACCAGAGCAGTGACCAGTAGTTATGATATTAGATCGGAGAGCTAAAAGCTAATGTGTCAGTAGCTCGACAATGAAATTATTAGGGTTGAGCGATACATTACATCACAATGTCTCATAGTAAGAATGATGTGGGGCAAACTATTATACACACTCGCACACACTGCATTCGTGATTTCTTTTTGTTTTGTTTTTAAGTCTATAACGGTCTACGGGGTTCATGCTGAGTTTCCTCCTATTACCAAACACAGATACCGAAAAGTTTCTCTTTTGTTTAATCAAAAAAACCCCGAAAGTTAGTTCTAACTGTAACTGAAAGATATCAGCCCCATAATTGCTTCTTCATTCCATTGTACTTATTATTCTTATTGTTCTTATTATCAAAGCTCCGAAATAATCTACCTTAAGACATTTAATAGCAAACATCCATCTGATATGGGTGCCATAAATGAAACATTAGCGATTGTCGTTTTACCTTTGAAAGAAAAAGGGAACTTCACCTTCACCTTCATCCCGTTTAAACCAGCTGTCCCTGGCTTGGGGAAAAGTGCAGTTTGAGAAGATTACTGATTTACTTTCTGTGCTTTGTAAAGATTACTGCTTTACAAAGTGCAGGCAGCGCTGTGACTCGCCAGCTTTAACCGTGTTCATTTTCTGTGGGCCGAAGGTATCTCCTTTTCATGAAGATGGCAGCACTCCAGCTGATGCAGCACAAAGCAAATAAAGACAGCAAGCCTGCAGCCTTGCCTGAGAACGCGCCCGCCGAAGTTGAGAGTAAGCCAGCGTCAGCTCCAGAGGCCTCTGAGAACGCCACTGAAACTGCAGCACCAACCCCTGCCTCGCCAACTTCCTCCGAATCCACGCAGACACCCGAGGCAGCCGGGAACCAGCAGGCCTCATGTACAGAAAACTCCGCAGTAACCACTAATGGTACCGTCTCATTGGGTGCTGATGAACCCGCAGGGCCAGAGAGCCACAATGGAGGCTGTGACAGTCCTCTGGAGGGTAAGGAGGCCCTTGAAACTATTCCAGGATTAGCTCAGGCTAAAGAACTGGCTGAATCTTTAACAGCAGAAGATGGATCTGGGATTGGTACGTCATACGAACAGCTAAACATGAGCAATGAGAAACAGGAGCGCACACCTAACAGAGATGCGTGGATCTTTCTTTGTGCTGCGTATGCTTACTCTTAGTCTTCTTTGTCTGTTCCTGCACTATCAGATGCAATTCCTATTTTTTTTTCTTTTTTCTTTTTCTGAAGTGCATTACGAGCTTTGCTGACACTTTCTGTTTTAAATCAGCATCTCTGTTAATGTGTGTGTGCTCCTGTTCCTGTTTAAGGCTCGTTTATGGAAATTCTCCTTTAATTTCTAATCACACACTCTCACTGACTTTACAACATGGTTTAATTAATGATTAAATCAAATATGTGAAGACTTGTGGTGCAAATAAGTGATGGTGATGGTGGGACCACAAAGTTTTTACTCCTACTAATCCGTCTGCCAGGTGTGTGCTAATTCTCCATTTAATACACAATTTGATCCTTTTGGTACTTCTGCGCACTGTTTTATTGTCTAACTGGTGTGGGGATTGATTATAATTATAGCACTGCAGTGTGTTTATAGTTTTAGTGAATTGTTTATAACTTTGCATACTGTCTCTGGACTGGAAACAGACCCCAAAAGCCGAGAGGTCGTCCTGAACGCCTGCAAAGCGGTGGGTTCCATCAGCAACACTTCCTTCGACATTCGCTTCAACCCAGACATCTTCTCCCCAGGTATGAAAGATAAGAACATGTTTTCTGAATCCCTTTTTCTTTTTTTCTTTTTTTAATTGATATGAGCAGCTGTGGTGATTTCTCTTCTTATGTTGTAGGAGTGCGTTTCCCAGAAGACAGTGCTGAAGACATCCAGAAGCAGAAGCAGCTTCTCAAAGATGCAGCAGCCTTCCTGGTGTCTTGTCAGATCCCATCTTTGGTAAGTGATGTTCACATGGAGGTAAAGTAAAATAGGGGGAGACACAGTCTCACAGCTCCAGTGTCCAGGGTGTCCTTTAAGTACAAAAACGCATCAATATGTGGATTGCATACTCTAAATTGTCCCTTATGTCCAGTGTTTCCTGAATGTACTCCATCTTCTCCGTGACTGTGACCAGGATAAATCCGGGGCGAAATGAATGTAAACTATTGATGTGTTTTTCAACTTGTTAACCATGGTGTTTCTTCTCCTGCAGATAAAAGACTGTTTAGACCACACTGCTCTGCCGATGGATGGAGCCACGTTGACCGAGGCCCTCCATCAGCGTGGTATCAACATGCGCTACCTCGGCAGTGTGCTGGAGTTTGTGGACAAGATGCCTGCAAAACCACAGCTTGATCATTTCTATGTAAGGCTCTTAATTCTCATATATAGTATCTTTTGCTTCTTGGCATTATGCCGGTGCTGTACTTGATCCATTTTTCCTCATTACAGAGAATAGCAATCACTGAGCTGATCACAAGATGCACCAAACATATCTTCAAGACCTACCTCCAGGTGAGCTCTCAGTTTTTATGAGCTTTGACCTATCTATCTATCTATCTATCTATCTATCTATATATAATATAATTCTATTATATTTTTTTTATGCAAGTGTTCCTATTTGTGTGCGTGCAAATTGTAGGGTGTCGAGCTTTCAGCCCTGTCTGCTGCAGTGAGCCACTTCCTGAATTGCTTCCTGAGCTCTTTCCCTGACGCCGTGGCCCACCTGCCCGCAGACGAGCTGGTCTCACGCAAGAAAAACAAGAGGAGACGAAACAGAGTGCCTGGAGGAGGAGACAACACGGCCTGGGCCAGCCTGACCCCCAGCGAACTGTGGAAGAACATCGGCACAGAGGCTCGCACTTATTACCACTTCGCTCTACAGTGGTGAGGAACTTTTACATTTGACTATTTCTATATTGTTGTAGTAGTAATGCGAACCATTTTCTACCTTACAGTTGAATTTGATTTTGATTGTTTCCTTATGCATCTTGTCGATTTCTATAGCATGTATTAGTGTGACATTTGCTGAAAGAAAGAAAAAAGGCATAAAGTGTTTCATAGTGGTCATTTTTCATTAAATGCATGATATTATTATGTATTGAGAGTTGAGATAAATAAAAAATAAAAAAAAATTCATAATCCAGATTGCAGTTAAATATCATGTAACCCAAGCAAAATTAAAAAGAAAAGCGCACTGTGTTTCTTTTGGCAGTGAGAGTGTGGACCAGGCAGTAGAGAAATACGGCCTGCACAAAATCACCCTCCTGAGGGAAATCTCCATCAAAACTGGCATCCAGGTAATGCTTTTATCGATCTGCCCGTTTTAGTGATCATCCCTATGTGGTAGATGGACACTTGAGTCTCATTGCTTTGCGCTGTCTCTGCAGATCCTTATAAAGGAGTACAACTTCGACAGCCGCCATAAGCCGGCTTTCACCGAAGAGGACATCCTGAACATCTTCCCTGTTGTAAAGCACGTCAACCCTAAAGCCTCCGATGCCTTTCATTTCTTCCAGAGCGGGCAAGCCAAAGTCCAGCAAGGTAATGTATCTGTATCTTCAAAACAACAACGGAACGATAATTTGATTTTGAATGCAGGAGATTATGGAAATCTATTGATAGTGTAGTATATAAGGCTGGAATATCCTGCAGGTTTACTTCTGAAGGACTCTACTTTTTTTTAGACTAGTCATGAAGGGTTTTGTGACCAAGGATGGTATGCAATGTGAGTGTTGTACAATGTGCTCCTTTCATATTCACTTTATACAAATAAAGTTTTTAACAGTAGCAGCTTTACAGAAATCCAGATGTAAACAACAAATTGGAAATCCCTAAATATTTAGGGTATCTGTGTGGGACCATCCACAGCATCTCAAGTGCACAAAGCTCTAATACAGATGCAGAGCATCTTGTTTGCATGATATGTCACTAACGCATGTGGTCTTTAGGTTTCCTTAAGGAAGGATGTGAGCTAATCAACGAGGCCTTGAACCTCTTCAACAACGTGTATGGAGCCATGCACGTGGAGATTTGTGCCTGTCTGCGCCTCCTAGCTCGCCTCAATTACATCATGGGAGATCACCCTGAGGTCCATTACACACATGTATTTCTCACTCTGTTCCACACATAGCTTTTGAATTTCTCCTCACACTGAATGATTTCCTTTACAGGCCCTCAGTAACCAGCAGAAAGCTGTTCTGATGAGTGAGAGAGTGCTGGGTATTGAACATCCTAACACCATTCAAGAATATGTGAGTGTCTGGACAAAAAATCCAAACTACTTGCACACTTCTGTTAAAGTAGTCATCATTGAATTATTAATGAATTAAGATTTGAGTGACATTTTAACCTTTGCATTTTCTACAGATGCACTTGGCTCTGTACTGCTTTGCTAATGGCCAGCTGTCCACTGCACTGAAGCTTCTGTACCGTGCCCGCTATCTCATGCTGTTAGTGTGTGGAGAGGACCATCCTGAGATGGCTCTGTTAGATGTGAGTTATAAGGGATTATCCATCCATCCATCTATCCATCTTCTATACCGCTTCACAGGGTCACGGGGAAACCTGGAGCCTATCCCAGGAAGCATCGGGCACAAGGCAGGGTACACCCAGGACAGGGTGCCAATCCATCGCAGGGCACACAATCGCACACACATTCACACACTACGGACACTTTGGACATGCCAGTCAGCCTACCATGCATGTCTTTTGGACTGGGGGAGGAAACCGGAGTACCCGGAGGAAACCCCCGCAGCATGGGGAGAACATGCAAACTCCGCACACACAGGGCCACGGTGGGAATCGAACCCCCGACCCTGGAGGTGTGAGGAGAACGTGCTAACCACTAAGCCACTGTGCGCCCATAAGGGATGATTATTAATAATAATAATAATAATAATAATAATAATAATAATAATAATAATATGATGATGATGATGTGGATAAGTTTTAGTATTAGTACTTCATTTTCACACTTCATATATGAAAATAATAGATTGATCATTTATTTTCTATACAAGTCATTAGAAATGCTTCAGCACATTTATTCTAAATTTAAGAAACAAAATCTCGGAATGTTCAAGTAACACAATTTAAAATTGTTTCTTTAAGACGGTAGACAATTTGAACCTTTCAACAAACTTTCGTGTCGTGTAATGTAAATGGTGTGTTTTTCACTCATTCTGGAGTGGCAATTGTGTTCTCTGCGTGTTTGTGTGGGTTTCGTCTGGGTTCTCCGGGTTTCTTCTGGTTTCATAGGAGTTTCAATTTCTAGTGTTCAGTGTGTAATGCTGAACTAAAGCCCCGGTTCGTTTTCTTGCTCTTTTACAGAGCAATATCGGTCTGGTGCTACACGGAGTAATGGAGTATGACCTCTCGCTACGCTTCCTAGAAAATGCCTTGGCCAACAACTCCAAATACCATGGACCCCGATCCCTTAAAGTCGCCCTCAGGTATGGGGTTTGTTAGTTTTCAGAGTTAAACTCCACTAAACTGGAATGTGATTTTTGGTCCTCTCTGATCTCCTCTGTGCATGCATTTCTATGCAGTCACCACCTTGTAGCCCGGGTGTATGAGAGCAAGGCTGAATTCCGTTCAGCTCTGCAGCATGAGAAGGAGGGCTACACCATTTACAAGAACCAGGTACGTTCTTGCGTGTGTGCGCGCACACACAGCCAGGGTTAGGGGTGTTGATGATGTACCTTTTGAGTAGAATAGAGGTCGACCGATTTATAGGTTTTACTGATTAATCCACACCAATTAAACAGTTTTTCCCGGTTGCGTCCATCTCATTAGCGGCTGAGAAGGGTCCGCTGTCATTATACAGTGTGAGAGCGGCCTCTAGAGGCAAAGTAAAAACCGTCGCTGACAAATTTTGCAGTGTTATTTGAAGTGAATTTTGATTCATTTTGGACGTCTATATTTTTATTTGTTTATATTTGTGTGTGTGTATGTGTGTATGTATATGTATACACACACACACACACACACACACACACACAAAGTAAATTACAGTACAGTAAATTTTCATGGTCCAGTCAGTACTGTTCATTTTTGTAACAAAGTTCAGCAATATTGTACTTTGAGTGTTACGTTTTCATTCCGAATCACTTTAAAAAAAAAAAAAAATTGGATAATTGATCTGTTATCGGCAGGTACCGCCCAATTTAGTCATCGGTATCGGTAAAATCCATCGGTTGACCTCTAGAGTAGAACCTTGCATCGCTCACAATGTCTACATACTTTTCTAAGTATATTACACAGTATGACCAACCGTACACAAGAGCACTAAAAAGTGAATCTAGTTAGCATGTTTGGTGAACTAGAATGAGAAATGTAGCATATATCATCTTGACAGGTTGGTGAAGCTCATGAAAAGACCAAGGAGAGTTCAGAGTACCTGAAGTACCTCACCCAGCAGGCTGTGGCCCTACAGAGAACCATGAATGAGATCTACAAGAATGGCTCCAATGCCAGCATTATGCCTCTCAAAGTAAGTTCATCATTTCCTCAGTATTCATACATTCTTATATTGTTTTTCGGTAGATGGCTGTGAGTTGATATTCGATTCTGTTTGTTTTCTGTGCAGTTCACAGCTCCAAGCATGGCCAGTGTCCTGGAGCAGCTCAATATTATCAATGGCATCATCTTTATTCCTCTCAGGTAGGTTAGACACTACTGGATATTTTCAATCACTTTATCTTTTAAATGTATTTCAGGCTGTACAATGCATGAACCTGAACTTGGTTAGATCATGTGCTACAGTGTTAAGTATGAAGTGTTCCACAAATGTTTGAAAGACAGAACAGTTGCTGCACCTGCCCTGCATTGGAAATGTATTAACAAATGCAAGATTATTGTAAATGTATCGTAAACTGTCCACATGTTATAATTACAGCTGGTCAGACTTTAGCTTCCCCCTTTACTCCATGGCTGCGTCTTAATCAGCTGATAAGGGAAATCACTGATAAGGGAGTCGGCCATTTTAGAGGCTGTCTCAGTCGCAGAATCCTTCCAGTGCACTGAAGCCTCTCAGCTCGAAAAAAGGTCTACAAATCTAAGTAGCTTGTTATTGTTGTAGCTCTGAAATGATTACTAACGTTAGCGATTTTTAACATTTATTTGCTGTTCTGTATATGGTTTGTTTGAGCCCAACGACTTACATTTATTTATTTGTTTGTTTGTTTGTTTATTTTAATTAATTAATTAATTAATTAATTAATTAATTTGTATAACACATGACGTCAGAAAAATATTGGTCCTGCCAGTGGTGACGTTTGTCAACGCAAGTACATAGTCATGTCCCCTGAAATTGAGTCATCAGTGTCCCAATGTGTAGTGAGCCAGGGTCGTTATCGGTGCCCGAACTCGTGTACACGATATATTGATTCACGACCGAGGGAACTAGGGGGCTGATGGAGACATGCCCCATGTTTCATTAACACTGTTGTACATTAGGACATTTGTTTTCTTGATAAAGATGACGTGCGCTGTTGCATATGCTGTCGGATGTATTTAGGGTTAACTCTTTATTTTATTTTTATTTTTTTCCATTTTCAAAACTTGCAAGCAAAACAAAAGGTGCTGTACATCTTCCACTAGGAGTGATGAAGCATGAAATGTGTCCTGAATACATGTTTTGGTAAAAATGCAGTAATAGTATCTTGCCTGATTTATATCTCTAGCTTTAATTGAGGTGTAACTGTAACAAATACCTGATGCCTTGCAGCCAAAAGGACTTGGAGACCCTGAAGGCAGAAGTCCAGCGCCGGCAGCAGCTACAAGACTCTGGGAAGAGTGAGGAACATCAGGAGAACGGTCAGCTGGCACTGGACGATAAACTTCCCGTCGATGATTAATCCCACACACGTACACCCTGTAGCAGGGACGGACATAATGCAAAAGTCATCTGCTTGAACCTTTTAGAACTGAGAACTAATTTAAATGAGTATATTTGAGCTTAAAGTGGAGGGAACAGACAGGGAAATGTACAGCAAGCGGTACAGTGAAAAGCACGGAACCAGTGTTTAATGCGGGCAGGCAGAGGGGCCAGACTGAGGCTCTCTTCTTGTTACTGTTTTCCTGCCAGTTTGTCTGAAGCTGGTGACCAAGAATGACCATGACGTTGTATGCTAGAGCCTTATCCGTCCATCCATCCGTCCATCCTTTTTCACATCCCACTATCCATCTGTCGTGCCAAGCCCCCACGATCTCGTCTCCTTCTCTTCTTTTAGGAGTTTAGGCGTACAGGCCCTAAATTCAGTGCGAGCTTCATTGAAGTGAAGCCCAATGCCACCACTTTCACCCACCACTATCCGCAAAACTCAGGTGATTTCTAGGCCCCCTAGATGAGAGTGGAAACAAAATTCAGAAAGATGCACAAGAAATGAGATGGAGGCTTCAGAATGTACACACTATGGGCTAGCTTTCAAAGACCATGTACAAACAATGGTCCAGTTATGTTCTGTACCATTAACATACCAATTGGTGGCTGCTGTGTCTTCACACCGTTACAGATGTGTTCTCATCTAAAGCTTTTCAGATTGAACACTGTAAAAAGCAGTGAAAAAGCTGTAAAAAGCTACTCTTTTTGTAATAGTAAGTGTGTGGGGGGAATTAAAGCCATTTTATTTCTTTGGTCAAACCATTTAATTTAAGCGTTGTCTGTTTTTATAGAGATATATTCAGAAGATGTGTATGTCATGATGTGAGGTGTGACAGACTTGATTTATGTTAATCGAAATGCAGGTTCAAAAGGTCTAGCTTAAATTTTTTCATTTGAATCTTTTCAGTTTTGTCTCTCTGTGTGTGTGTGTGTGTGTGTGTGTGTGTGTGTGTGTGTGTGTGTGTGTGTTAGTTATACTAGTACAGAGATCATGAGAGGATGCCTCTACAGCTACCAATGCTGCTGTGACAAAATCATTCTAATCGTATTTTTCTACATACAAACATGGCATGACTAGTGAAAACTTGAACATGAAGTATTTGGCACATGTTGAAAAATCACCATTACGATAGTATATCTGACAGATCGGGCTTCTTTTGTGACACTTTTCATTAATTTCCAGCAGTACAGGACCCTTTCCTGTATCCTTGTATATCTTTTCCTTTACCAGTATTTAGTGCACTTTTCCAGAACTAGCACCAGAAATGGATTGAGAGAGGATTCTTTTGTGTAATGTACCAAAAAAAAACAACAAAAAACCAGAGGACGAACGCTGAGCTTGCTTGTATAAATGCTGTGCGGATCTACCTTCCAAATGCCAAACTTATTGCTGTGATAAATGTACAAGTTTTAAGCAATAGAAATGCTGGAACTCACTCTCTGCTGCTGTAGTCTGCACTTAGAGGGAAAACTGATTGTGTGTGTGTGAGAGGTTTTTTTTTTTTTTTTTTTTTTTTCCCTCCTTATGAAAAAATGGGCTTTTTCTAAGAACAGAAAGGAGTAATTGGTCGTTTTACTGCTTATGAACAAAAACCGAGCAAATCACCCTGTATGTGTGTGAGATTTGTGCCAGTTTGTGCTTTGTAATCAAACCAGGCTGGTATGTGTCCTGTCTTTCTATACCTTCCAGAGGGTTAAAAATCTTAGCTCACCGTGTTCCTTTATGTTGTTGCTTTAAACTTTGTTTGCTTACCAGTGCTTATGAAGGAGCCACGTTGTATGCTGGGCTTGTCTCAGGCTGCAGTACTCTTAGTAGCCACTAAGGTGTATTCTAGTCTAACAAAGGCTCTTTGCGCTCAACTTGCAACTTGATAATAAATGCAGTTTATAAAGGAACACAAAGCATCATCACTAATTTAAACTCTGCAGTGCAATTGCTTTCAAGTAGAAGTTCATTAGGCTTGATGATTACAATTTATGAGAGTCCCATAGTTCTAAATGACTGGAATATTTAACACAATTGTTGTATATCCCTCCAGAACAGCTGAAACGTTTGTAAACATATTTGGTAGTCATTGGATGTATGCAAAAAAAAAAAAAAAAAAAAAAGGTTTTATTAGTTTAATTTTTTTTTTTTTTTTTTTGCATTTCATTGATGAGCATTAGTGCAATAGAAAACAATTGATCACCTACATATTTAGTTCTTATGGGTTCTTCTTTTTTTTTTATTTAGACAAAGAGGATACGATGTAGTTTACAAAGACACTTGGTTTTAAATTTGAACTGTCTGTCTTTTCAGGTTTCATATTCTGAGATATTCTGAGTTTTGTATTCACAAAAGTGAATATGTGAAAATTTCCATATCAAAACGTAATCTAGTATTAAAAAGAAACAACAAAATCTGCAGATTTCTAATCTGGTGAACAATTAATTGCACCACACTCCTCATTTTGAGAGTGTTCTACAAACCAGTCAACATAATACAATCTTCACAATCGAAGCATTCTTAATCCCACCGTTCCTGATGTCGCTTTCAGATATTTGCTTGTATGTTTATTATGTGATCTCACAGAAAATCAGAAAAGGCCACCAGTGCTGCTTTAAGACACAGTGTCTGTTAAGTTCACCTCACCGTCACCTGCTGTCTAACCCACACTCATAACTGAACCTCTCTGTTTTCCTCTTGTTTTGGATCATTAATCTGTCAAATCCGTCCAGACCATTGTGTCTGCCTTTTGTTTTAATTTCTTCATCATTTTTGATGTGAAATCTGTCTGTTGTGCTCCATAAATAATTATCTAATTATTTTTTTGATCTGAGTATGCTTTTGTATTAAAAGAAATAAAGGAACTAGCAAATATCAAGTGGCTTCAGTGAGGTTTAACAGTCTACATTCGTTGAGCCTTTAAACCTGCATACAGTTCTACTAATGTTCTTGCATCTGCAGATATCTCATGTGAAGGTTCATTAATCTGCTAATCATGTACCAGTTTAGACTTGGTATATTTTATGAGCTGTGTATAATCTGAACAAATTCTTAGTTATTTGAAAAAGCACCAAACATATCTTTGGATATGTAGTTTCCTTGAAAATGTTGCCTTACTCTACCGTTTTAAAATCAATTGCTTTACTCAAGTGTGTGTGTGTGTGTGTGTGTGTGTGTGTGTGTGTGTGTGTGTGAGTGATAGATAGATAGATAGATAGATAGATAGATAGATAGATAGATAGGAAGGATTATTTCTTTATCCATAACCAATTACAAGTTACTCAACTCATTTTCAACCAAAATATGAAGTTTATTGGTATTAAATTTAGATCATAAGATTTTAATCAATCTGATTTGCTTTTATAGCACATATTATACCAGAGGAAATTGTCTTAGTTTAACTGAGTGTGTGCTTAGTGGTTGTGCTATTTCGGTAAAATAGCTAGCAAACAGTACCACATGAACAGCATGCATGGCTTATTTTATGCCTCCTCTATTTGCCCAAACTCGTTTTCCTCTATTCAGCATCTCATATAAATAATATTTAGTACAACCTTTGTGTAGCACACATGCATTCTCATATCTACCCAGGACAATGAAATAGTTTAATTTCTATCAGTAATTGTGTAATTCACGTTTAAACTCGCCATTAATATAAAATCCGCCAGGTGACGTCATTAACAGGTGCCTCGCGGGGCCAGGTTGCTCATGACTGATGCTAGTGTGTGACCGCGCTCAGTTTGAGGTCATTGAAAATTCCCAACGATAAGATTTGTTTTTAGTCCAGTTTTAAACTCGTTATAGTAAAACGAGACAGAGAGTGTGTAATGGGATTATTACTGGTTACAGTTAAACCAACCTAAATTGTTAAAATAAGACTGGGAGAAAATGAAGGGCGTGCGCTCCGCGTCGCTGTAAATCAGCTCATGCGCATGCGCAGTCCGCGTTAGCGAATGCTGTAGAGAAAACAACGGTAGCTGCTGCTGCTAGGAGCTAACCAGAGCGAAGAGGCACGGAGGTAGACCTACATCTTTCAGGTTCTCTGCTTTACCAACATTTAATTGCTTCCCGTTTGCCTGGCTCCTGCGGATACGAATTCGGTGGTGACACTGTAGGGTAAGTGTCTTTCGTGTAATTGTATGTAGGGCTGTACTGAAGGAAGCGAGAGAAAAAAAAAATGCACCTCCTTTTTTTTGCAATGTCTCAAAATGGCGGACGGGCCGTTAGAGAAATAGTTCAAAGTCTTATTTTGGTTTGCCAGATTTCATTGCTCTATTAAAATGACCAGAGGACACTGTGAAATCGTTTTACTTTAATCGAGTGTGTGTAATTTTGCCGTGTGTGCGCGCTTAGTGCTTGTGATGTTTTCGGTAGCATAGCTAGCAAGTTAGCCACCGGTGAATCAACACGTCATTTCATCAACGCCAGGCTGCGCGAGCTTTCTAGCGCGAGGCTGCGGCGGCTATCAACAGTTTGCTAACGTCGCTAACGACGGAGGACACGCCGCTAAAATGTTGTTGATGTTCAAGCTGAGTAAACAAGTTCGGCTTCTGGGAATATAATGCCAACCGGCAGATTTGAGACAGTAAAATTGTAGGCGAAATGTTGAGCCGGTTTGCCGGGAGGTGCAACAAACTGACCGTTAAACGTTAGAGCGGGTGAGTTAGCTGTTTCTGCCCACAGCTGCACGCTTCTCATCTGGGTTGCTACTTTATTCATTAATAAATTAACATTCTGCTGCTCTTTACATAAACGACTCCTTTATTAAATGTCAACCATCACCTTTACGCTAACGTTAATACAGGCCTAACTAGTGAAATGATTTGAAAAGGAATCACTGCAAGCTTGGTAGATGAGCTCAGCTAACTAACACCGGGCTTGTGAGTTAATACATTTACAAACATAATAAAATATAACCCTGATAACCCATGTATTTTAAGCTAAGACTCTTTAAACTAGTGTAAGACAGTTAATTAGCTTTTACTTCTTAAAGCACATAAAGTAAACATCTTAATTGTATAAAATGTCAGGCGGTTTGTTTACTCATCAGAGGTGTTGACAGGAACAGGTGAGCAGTTGATTTCAGGTGTGTTGAATTGTACATCAGCTGAACATTATTAGGCCATGATGGATGGCTGAAACATCCCAGGCTGGGTGGAGCTTCAGTGAACACTGCCCTGTGAACAGTTCAAAGCCAGCATTCAGACAAATGAGCTGAAAGGACATGTTGAAAGGACATGATGTGTGTGTAACGGTACTTTCTCAGAAATAAAGGTACTGTCCTCGTGGGGCGGTACCATCTTGTACCTTTAGTGTATATCTTTTGCCTGTGTAGGTGCTTATGGTGTACCTTTTTAATTCATTTTCTATGAAAAAAAATCTTTCTTGATGGTACCACAGTGTAGTATAGTTTGCTAGCTGTATTTCTGAGAATGTACCTGAATTGCCTTGTTTTGCATGTATTTGTTTTTTCTGGGTTTTTTTTTTTGTTGCCAAAAATGCTTTGAGCACAGTAATTTTCTGATGCTTTAACCGACTTGTTATACTGTTATTTATGGTCTCCTGCACCACTCAGAAGAGCTTCCAGTCAGCAACCTTTTTTGGCAGAAACGTATACCGTTTCATAACGGCGGTTCCGTCAAGCCAGACGGGCCGATTAAAGTAGTAATGGATAATTGCCACTGGACTCCACCACTGCTCTGTGGTTCTGCTCTACACAGACAGTTGCTAAGAAACCATGCAAAGTCTTTGCATGAAATAAGGCACGAGGAGATTGTGTTTTAGTGGGATTCCAAGAGGTACTATGTAATGAGCCAAGTCAAGCAGGTTGACGTTAAGGCGGTGTAACTTAAGTGTGTAGATTAAGTTGCGCTGCTGTTCGAAACATTTGGAATATGTTCCAAAACCTGATATACACAGTGCGGCCAAAAGTTTGCGGACACCTGGCGTCACACCCACGTATGCTTTCTGAACATCCAGTTCCAGATTTATTCCCCCTGTGATGTCGTTATAATATCTTCCATTCATCTGGGAAGGCTTTCCACTAGGTTTTGGAGCGTGGCTGTGGGAATTTTGCCCATTTAACCGCAAGCACGTTAGTGAGGTCGGGAGTTGGAGGCCTGGGGTGCAGTCGGTGTTCCTGTTCATCCCAAAGATATTCATTGGGGTTGAGGTCAGGGTTCTGTACAGGCCTCTCAAGTTCTTCCACTCCATCCTTTGCAGATTGTGTCTTCATGGATGTTGCTTTGTGCACAGGGGCATTGTCATGCTGGAACAGGTTTGGGCCTCTTAGTTCCAGTGAAGGGAAATTGTAATTTTACCGCACACAAAGACATCCTGTACAACTGTGCGCTTCCAACTTCGTAACAGTTTAGGGAAGAACCGCATATGGATGTGATGGTCAGATGTCCACATATTTTTAGCTGAAGAGTGTATGTTGGGGTGATTTTTCTGTGAAGGATTTCTATACATGTTTGGTTAGGCTTTGTTTACCTTTTTTCGTCACCATATTTCCGGGTGCATCTTTAGCCCTACACACACCTCAGTCGTTTTTGGGTTTTTTTTTTTTTTGTTTTTTTTTTTGCTTTTTGATTTGTTTGTGTGCAGTATGGAACTAAATCAAATAACAAATAAATCAAAAGTATCAGTCTTTGCTCTGACTAATAGGTGCCCTAAAATGACCGCGATCCAGTTATCTTCTGCTTTTGTTGTTTGTAGGACTGTTGATAACATTCAGTAGGAAATGGTGTTCCATTTATTGATGTTTCATGGAGGCTCCACTTACAGTGAGACAGAAGGAGAGACTGAGGGAGCACACTGCCTTCTCATTCACATTCACAACATGGCTTCCTGCTCTCACTGTTTATCTGGCTCTGTTTTTTTTTTTGGTTTTTTTTAAGGAAGACCTTTTGCTTTTTTTCCTAGGGAAAATTGGTGGTATTCTAAATATCAGCAGCGTTGCTGTGCTATTTAGGGGGAATCTATTGTGTAGGAAAATCTCTTTTGATCAGTTTTGGATGGTGTATATTGAGCAAGGTTGTTTTTCTCTGAGTCATGCTCAGAGAAGTAGTGCTCAGAAAGGTGCACGAGTTATCCGGTTCTGTTAAAGCTCTACTCTTAAGGAGTGAACTGAAAGTACTGTCTTAAGTCAGAATTATATAGCCTGTCTTTTTCAATACCTAGCTTATCATTTACAGAACGTGTGCTTTTCTTGCTTTCTCTTACATGCTTATTGTCTAGGCTGTGTGCTGCATTTAAATAAAAATATAGGATTCTTCCAGGGGATTAATGAATTTATGAACTAGATTTTATTGTTGCTTTGGGCATAAAAGCTTCCTTGTTTACCACATGCTGTGATTTTCATGTGAGTATGTACCTTCTGTTTGGATTTTTAGGTTCTCATTGAGATTAAGATGTTTTGTGTGTTAGTAAATTTAGCCCTTAAAGGCCGAGAACAAATTTTGGGGCACCTGACTCTCCTATATTTTAATTATTATTTAAAAAAACCAAACCGTGTCTAACCTATTCTAGCTATCGGCATCAAGTGCCATACCATTTTAAATCTAGTCCCAATTTTACTTTTGTTTTGTCTGAGAATGGATGAATTTACCAGAATTTTAAGAAAAACGCCAGTAACGATTTGGTGGGGTGTTTGTTTGCTTGGTTATTTATTTATTTGTTTGTTTGTTTATTTTTAATACTCTGGATTCAAGCAGAGCCTCCTAAAGTTTGGATTTTCTTTTCTGTAGAAAGTTATACTTGGATGTTTTAGGCTTCCAAATGAAATTTGTCTACATGTAACATTCCTTAAGCAAGTTATAGCCATTTATTACAATACTATTCTAGTGTTCAGTGAAAAACAGATGTATTTTATTTACTGAAGATGTAGACATACCCAAGAAAGTTCATGGAGTAAAGTAAATAGATTATTATATAATAATAACACTGAAGCAAGTGACTTTTTTTCAGAGAAATATCATCAATTGAACAAATGCAGTAACAGTGTAACAAATAGTGAAAACGGTCTTGTGCAACAAAAATAAAGTGCAAATGATTTTAACAAATTATATAAGAAGTATTTACATAATATAACAACCACATTGGATTCAGTAAGGACAGTCTTTTTTTTGTTGTTGCTGTGTCTGCTGTGCTCCATCTCTCAAATGAAGAACTTTCAAAGAAACAAGTGGATTGGTGGTTCAAAAGACCAAAGCCTATGTTGATTGGAGTAGATGACCATTTGAAACAGGGCATGGTGGGTGGGACTATGCATCATCAACCGTTCCTGTTTGGCTCAGAGGAACAAACTGCGTGGGTTTCCTTGACGAATCAGTGCTGCAGAACGTGATGACGTACCCACGTTTACTACGGAGCGTCTGAATGTCTAGCTGAGATGAATGTGACACTGCTGAAGAGCTGAGAATCTCCACTTTACTGGGCTTTGTAAAGCATAAAGGTTAGATTAGTGATTCAAATGTTATTAAACATTTTAGGACAATAGTTATTTTTAGCCGTGGGCGGTGGTCTTGGTCTTTACAGATTAAGAAACCTGTTTGCTGCTGTTAAGCAGGACAGGGCTTTGGGTTGCTGAAGTAGGTTGATGCTTGAATCTGGGTCATCAGACCCTTTTTCAAACAGGGGCAGCAGGACTCCATAACAAAATACTCAGCATGGCAGTTCAAGTACAGAGAGAAAATGTATATGAGAAAGAGATGAACAGATGACATATTTGATAACACGTTTTTATTTATCTACTAAGCCAAGTCTGACTGAAATATCTAGGGATTTGGGTTTGGCCACTCTTTTCATTCCATGCTTGACTTCTCTAAGGTGTTTCTGGCTTGGTCTGATGATGTCTCACCTTCCTGTGTGTTGCTTTCCTTATGCAGATGCAGTGACAGTCTGACTGGTGGATGTTCACAGACTGTCTTTGCACAGTGTTCACTGGAGCCGGTCTGTCAGGGGAAGAAGACAGCGTGAGCAGCGTACGTCCCTGTGAGCCGGAGTCTGTGTTTGATCGGTGATCTCCTGCCAAGGAGACAGCAGCTGCTGCACACCTTTCACCTGAACCCCTCTCCCTCCCCACTGCCAACATGGTGCTGTCACAGAGACAACGGGATGAACTGTAAGTCCACAAGTTTCCATGCTCTGCCTTCTTATATTCATATTTGTTCAGTGGAACCTAAGACATGTGGGTTTGTGGAAATGGTCTTTTTCAGCTGTAACTGTCCACTCAGCACAGCGCATCAGCCCATATTACACTGTAATGGTGAAAATGTATTACACCATTATATAATTGCTTGAGGTCCTGCCTGCCTAGTCTTGCCTGTTTATTCACTCCACTAAACATTTCACCATGACCCTGTGACAAGTTAAAACCCTGACGGTTAAAAATATCATTGCTTACTGTGCTCAGTCTGGTCAAGAGAAATAAGTGACTGTAGCAAGACTGCCATCCACATTAAGCCAAACATAATGTAATTAAGTATGAGAGTGTGTTTCATTTGAGAACGAAGACGTTTAATCAACGCCTTGGTAGCCACTTCTGTAGCTTATCATCGATGCCATATACAGTACTGTGTAAGCTTTTAGACACCCTATTTTTGTTTTTAGTAAACTTTAATCAATTTAATCGATTAACTTAACACCCCCCCCCCCCCCATGAAGTCAGTACAAAACATTTTAGTTTCCCAAGCATTAGTTTTCTAGCACAAAATTAAGTTACAGAAATATGTTTGTATGTCATTAAAGAAAGCAGCATATTAAGTAAGAGACCAATTTTCAGACAAAAAACACAATGAAGGCTGCTGAGTTTTGCTGCAAAAATAAGAAGCAACTGCGACAGTCAAAGTCTTCAGAAGAACCGTGGCTGCTTCTGCAAGACGCTCAATAAAACTTACAGCTCATTTCCTTATAAAATTACACACATTGTACCGGAGATTACTATTTTCTTTTTCTTTGTCACACCAAATTTTGACTTTCATTTACTACTGTTTACTGCTCTTTACGGTATTTTTCTTAAAATGTAGAAACATTTAATTTCATTATTTTTGAAGACATCTTTTCTCTACTGCATTTCTTTGCATTTCCCTAAAACTTTTGCACACTACTGTATATTTATATGAAAGTATATGTTTAGGCTAAACACATACAACAAGCCAGTGTGTGTATTTTTTA
>JANDJT010000071.1:15149487-15160177 GCA_024331685.1 Stegophilus panzeri
ATAAAATAATTACTTGTATAATTTTTTTTTACAGCTTGATTCATTCTTGTGGGAAGAAGTTTGGGGGCTGATTTGGGCTTGCAGTGACTCAGTAGCACAAATCATTTAAATTGTGTTTGTTTACTCTGCAAAGTTAAATGACAGTATTTCCATCTTCTGCTAATGTTTCCACAGTTAATTGTGGTAATGACCACTAACTTGGCACAAAACTAACCTAGCACATATACACATATGGGCACTTAATTATGAACACCGGTACACCTACGTATTCATGCAATTATCAAATCAGCCAATCATGTGGCAGCAGTGCATAAAGACAGACAGATACGGACCAGCAATGTTCACATCGACCATCAGAATGGGAAATGGGGGGGGGATTTTTATTTCAGTCATTTTGACCATGGCATGATTGTTGGTGTCAGACTGAGCTGGTTTGAGTATTTCTATAACTGCTGATCTCCTGGGACATTCTCTAGAGTTTACTCAGAACAGAATAGTGCAATAAAGACAAAACATCCAGTGTGTGGCAGTGCTGTGGACAGAAATGCCTTGTTGATGAGAGATGTCAACAGAAAAAGGCCAGACTGGTTTGAGCTGACAGAAAAGCTACGGTCCCTCCGATAACCATTTGGTACAATTGTGCATTCTGAGATGCTTTTCTGCTCACTACAACATGTCGAATCTTGAGGTGGATGAACAGCAGGAGACCACGTTGTGCTCAACTTCTGCCAGCCAAGAACAGAAAGTGGCAGTGGGTACAGGCTCATCCATACAGGACAGTTGAAGACTGGAAAAATGTAGCCTGGTCTTATGAATCTCAGTTTCTGCTGAGGCATATAGATGGTAGGGTCAGAATTTGGCACCAACAGCATGAATCCATGGACCCAACATACCTTGTGTTAACAGTCCAGGCTGGTGGTGGTGGTGTAATGGTGTGAAAAATGTTTTCTTGACACACTTTGGGCCCGTTAATATCAATCATCGCTTGAATGCTACAGCCTATTTGAGTATTGTTGCTGACCATGTGCAACCATTCATGGCCACAATTTACTCATCTTCTAATGGCTAATTCCAGCATGATAATGCACCATGTCACAAAGCAAAAATCGTCTCAAACATGACAATGAGACCCAGTCACTGGATCTGAATCCACTAGAACACCTTTGGGGTGTGGTAGAACGAGAGATTCACTGCATGAAATTTCTGTAGGAATTGCGTGATAGTCATGTCAACATGGACCAACATCTTGTGGAATCCTTGCCATGAAGAATTGAGACCGTTTTGAGAGCAGGCAGAGAGGAGACCCAAGCCAGTATTGGTACAGTGTTCCTAATAAAGTGCTCTGTGAGTGGACAGTGAGGGGGAAAAAATGAGAAAGAAAAGCAACGTCAATATTGTGATGCAGAGTGAGTTACTTAGATAATCAGTACGTCGGACATGCAGTAAAAAAATTTTGCTGTGCATTAAAGTTTAGTATTTCTTTACGTTATGGCTGTGAAACACACAAAAGCGTCCGTCTCCAGTGATAAAGATGTCCTTGGACTGGAAAATAATAGTTGATTATGAAGAAAAGTGCATAGTGCTCTCATAGTGGTACTCCGTTTGTTCAGTGGCTTTGCAAGTGTTTCTACATAACTGAAGCTGGGTTTGAATGGAAACAGCCAAAGCTAATAATGTTTCATGTTGAATGCAAACATCTAAATGGAACTGTGAGGTAGACTTCCTAATGTGGAAAATTGTCACTGAGGTAATATTGTGTGACACAGTCTGTGACTCTAGTCAGAGTTTAACAGTTAACATGAAAGATTTTGAATGCCCGTGAGAGACCTAGGAAGCACATTTGATTCACTACAGCAGTGTGTGTGTGGGATGAAAAAAGGGAATGACTAGCTGAAAGTCTTCTTCAACAGTCTGTTCGTTCTTTAGTCGTCTTGTTTTTGTTTTAGGTTATTATAGGCTTTTCAATAGTTAGTGTCAGTCTGTCACCTTCTGAATAAATGGCACTATAGACCATGCAGAAACATCTTTCTGACCCTTTAGAAATGTTTTGGGTAGTCACTGTAGATGGTTTGGTCCAGTTATTTGAATTGGTGTATTTTCAAAGTAGGGTGCAAAACTATCGTATCCATTTCAAGATTTGAAGAGTGAACACTTCTCAAATAAGTAGCGCCCCCCCCACTTATTTTAAATAGCTTTTTTTAAAGTTCTTTGATTTTTAGACTTTCCTACGGCTGGACTGTAACTGTATCCATGTTTCCCTAAGCAGAAGTGTTTCTCATGCTTTTTGATTGCATAATCTCTTGCTTTAACATCTTGAAGGTTAAATATAGTTAGTCATAATGAAACCATTCATGCAAGAGGACAGTCTGTAATTGGTGGATACATGCTCCAAGGACTTATTTTTTGTTAAAATTACAGAGAAAAGTGCAGCAATTTGCAGGGTTACATTTGCTACTTGTGAAGTATGTAAGAGTACATTCTCACCTTGCAGTGGTTTCTTTTTTTTTTTTCTTTTTTTTTTTTAAATTAATTTATTTATTTTTATTTAAATACTTTGAGAAATCTTGTAAACAGTGGACAAATTTGTAATTATTTTGTTCTTGTAAAGAGCCTGATTTGGTTAGTGTGATTGCAGCTGAGATAGTGTGTTATACCTGGAGTTTGGGATACTGATTACTACTGGTGTGCGCGTGCTTTCACTTACAACCCTTATTTTTGCAGACTCTATTGTTTGATTTTTATCTGTTTCACCTTTACTCAATAGTGTCTTTTATTCTTTTTAAAAGGGCTCTTTTATATTGCTTCACAGGAGGTTTCTTTGTGTAAATCACAATAGTGCTTCATATGCAGTAGCTGGCAGCAGTGTGTGTGTGTGTGTGTGTGTGTGTGTGTGTGTGTGTGTGTGTGTGTGTGTGTGTGTGTGTGGCTGCTGTGAACTGGATGTAGGTTGCAGGTGTGTGCCTGCCTGGACTCCAGAGACTGGCCCATGTGCTTGTGTGAGAGGCTGTGGGTTCCAGCTCCTGATGGGTTGTGGATGAAGCCTCGCCAGCCTGTCAGCGGGGTGCTCACCATCAGTATGGATTTTAATCTGCACACTGTCAGATGAATGAGCTTTAGGCCCTTCTGTTACTTATGGGGGCTTCACCACTCAAGCTGGAGTACTGCCTCATGTTTGCTCAAAATCAGGCCTGGGGTATTTTAAACATGCTCTTTATTAGCATATAATGGATTAGTATCATAATACTCAAAATTTGCTAATTGATTTTCTTTGACCTGTTAGTGTGTGTGTGTGTGTGTGTGAGGGGAGGGGGCAGGAATCCATGTTACAGATGTGAATGAGAAGGCAGTGTGTTCCCTCAGTCTCTCTGTCTCACTCTAAGTGGAGCCTCCATTAAAACGTCGGCCCATGGAATACCATTTCCTACTGAAAGTTATCAACAGTCCTACACAGAACAAAAGCAGAAGTCATTTCTTACAACTCGTTTTGACCTTCTTCAGACATTTGTGAGTAAAATAGGAAGTTCCTATGAATTTATTATATAAACATTTACACCGTCACACCATCCAGACCTGACTGAGGGAATTTTAATGTGTAATCCAAATCTTCATTTTTAGATGAGGGTGTAAACCCATCTGCTGCCATGTGCTGCTGTTTGTGTATGAAGGCGTTTGTGTGTGTGCCCACCACTGGCTCATATCCTTATTCAAATGACTGTAAACAAAGCAAAACCCCTCAGTCCCTGCTTCGCTGGACTGTGCTACTTAAGAGGTGTGGCCTATGTGGAGCTCCACAAATCTCATTACCAAGTGTGTGTGTTTGACAGCTGGCTAAGCAGTCACATGCTGTGCATGCACACGTTCAGCTTTGAGTACCCTCCATCAGATCTCATTCAAGGACCAGCAGCACTTTACTGCCTGTACAAAACAATATTGAGCATTTGGAATTAACCTATATTCATATCTCCACTGAAAATCACATCTGAGTTTGTTATATCTTGTATCGCTTTTTCATTTCTCCTATTCACTTTCTTCTGTTTATTGGAGATGAATGCAGTTTTCGGTAGATTCAACTTACTTCACGTTATTGACTGGCTTTTTGGATGCACAGAATTTTCTCATAACATACTGGCATTTCTACTAATAGGGAATAGAGCTTTTTATTTCTCTTGTTGTTGAATCTACCTGTCTGCCAGGTAACTATAAATGGACTACTTGCCCACACATGAAACCTGCTTGTCCTGGGCAACCGGACTACCGATATGTTCACTGCTGCCTTTTATTTTAAAATACAGTTATAAAATAAAAACTTTCAAAATCAGTTTTGCTTGCTTCTAAACATTGTCTGATTAACCCCCAACCAATCTCACCACCCTTTTTGCATGTGCTGTCAGAGGAAAAGTGTTTACCACTAACATCATATCATATACCTGTCCTCTTGCACCACTATTAAGCTGAAACACTGAGCTTGTTTTGTTCAGAGAATGTAAGTGACAAAGTAATGTTTGTTTTGCAAGTAATTATCTTGTGGGTTTTTTTTTTGTTTGTTTGTTTTTGTTTTTTGTTGTTGTTTTTGTTATCGTAACCTAAACATATTGCAAAATAACCTCTTATATTTAGAGAAAATGGTCACGGCTGTCACTGGAGAATGATTTAAATTCCCTTGCTTAGTAAGATGACAATGTTTGTGTCTGTTTATTCAGTGGAACAACTGCTTCAGCGCATCTGAATTGTTTCACTGATCTTTTAAATGAAGGCGATTCTTCTGCGTTTCTCCGAGCGTTTGTTCGTGTGCGAGTGTTCTGGATAAAGGCAGTAGAGTATGATTGCTGTGATGTAAGATGCTTTATGGAGTGTTGGAGTGTTGATTCAGGTTAAAGCTGCAAGGAAGAACACAATCTCTCCTCCTGTTTACGCACACCGCTGTTTTCTGATGCTACATGCTAGTCTGTGACAGCTGCAGCTTAATATCAAAGCATTATTCACTTTACTGAGGCAGTCTCATAAAGAGATTCCCACAGAAGCTGAGAACGAGCCGGTCTGTACAGAGCAGTTTACTGAAGATGGATGGATGCTGTGTGCTTTGTCTGGCTTTGATGTGAATGCGGAAGTGAATGGAGAGAGGACAGGGAGTTATGAGTACTAGACGCACCCTATGATGTGAGGTAATGCTGGTTATGCACGTGCACTTTCACAAGCTGCTGCAATCATCCTGCTTGGAATTTATTGCCCGCTGAGACCAGCTTCCAAGCTGTAGAGTGAATCATGTGGTTTGTTCGTGTAAATTGGATGATGTTCTCCTCATCTCTGCCTTTTTTTTGCCTGCATGGATACAAGTTTTTAGCATTCAATGCTTTTATTTATGAAAGGTTTTAAGCATTCCCCATCAAGATATGAGGATGTGGCAGTGTCTGGAAGCTGTTCAGGTTTTCTCAGTTAGACGTGTTTTCATGGATAGGTTTTCAGTATTGTTCACACCCTTTTTCCTCGGCAAAATACATGCTGTATGTCTTTGAGTGAAATCTTGCTCTCTTTGTTTCAGCCTTTATGTAAAATTGCTTTTGAAAAAGGAAAGGCATCTTTTGTTCTTAGTTTTCTGGTTATTATTACTAGATTGCTCTTGTCATGTACATCAGATCTTCTCCAGTCTTCTTTTCTACCTCCTCTGTGGTTTCCACGGTTACTGGCCAGCACTTTCACCACTTGGTTTTTCTTTTGCTGTCCAGTTTTTCTGTTTCATTTCATTTCATGGAAGTGTTTTGCTTTTCATCTCAGTTTGTCTCAATATTCAAATTCAGCTACCTGCGTTTTTGGATTTTTACTTAATTTTCTTCCAATTTGTCACCCAAATTATCACCCACTGTCTCGCTCTACCCTACGGGGTAGGGTGAACTAGCACATGCATCACACAGCAGCATAACACACTAAGAGGAAAGGACAAACTGCCTTCTTACATGCATAAGCTCACAGATGACCACGATTGGCTAGTGTCGCTCTGATTGATGGCGGCGAGAGTACACCATCTTTTTTTTATCCAGAGAGCATGCCAGGTTTTGGTCTCGGACTCCAAGCCACAGATGGCTCTGGCAACATCAGGATTTGAGCTTGTGATCTACCTTTTTCTTGGTACCTGGTTGTACCTCCTTTTGGTGTAAAAATACAGCACTTATTTTTGTATGTTTTTTAAAAAAAAAAAAAAAAAAAAAAAAACCATGTAGAAAGTTGATGATGTATCTGGTTTGAAATTAGATGTTATGGCATATCTTAAAAGCACGGAAAAGTTAAAACTCCATTATAATTGCATATTGTCCAATTACGGTCACCCAGATCTCAATCACCTTATGTAAAGATTGAGGCAGGCAGCACATTTTGTTGATGAGCTCATTCACAAGACTTTTTTTCTATGGTAGCTATATGGTTTTAGACAGGCCAGTATTGAGTTTGTAAAGTCATTTGCAGGAAGAAGTGGCAGTATGACATGTATTTCAGCAGAAACATCCAGTGAAATAAGAGAAAAGCGTGAAACCACCAAATGAAAAACAAGCTGCTGTCCTCCTTGTAAAACCTCTGCTAAAAGGCGGTTGATGATTTGGATAGTTATGGTCTGTTTCTGTATCTCCCTGTCACTAGGGGTATCTCACTGTGCCCTTTAAGTAGGTCAGCCTGTATTTGCCTGTATTTGATCTGCCAGGGATAGCGATATTGTTAGTTATATATGTACAATGTTTAGTCATTCTGTTTGTTTATAATTTGGTAAATCTTAGCAGTGTAATCAATAGATCTAAATGTAATTCTTAAATGTAAGTAATTTAAATTCAGTATCTGCATTTGTATTCTTTATTTATTTATTTATTTATTTATTTATTTTTAATCATCTTTCAGTATTGGCCTCTTTGTTGGCTCCTGGAAAAAACCCATATTGGTCATCTCCCTGCAACTGAAAATTGGAACTGAACCAGACCGAATGAAGGATGAAATAGCAAAACGAAAACTAACCTGAATTATTTAGGCCAGCTTTGTTTTTTCAATCAAGTTGGGTAGAGGTCTGAGACTCTCAAAGACATACGGTGGCCGGGCATCATAGTCTGAAATTTTTACTTTGTTGAAGTAAAACACGCATTCGTGCATGATGCCCTTCAGCAGTGTCTGTTGTATTCCTATACACTGTCACATGAGAGAGAACGTCAAGTTGACCTTGACTTTACCTCATGGTCATGGTGAGCTGCTGCTTACAATGAAGCACACTGAACAGCTCGGCCCAAAAATCAATACGTGATGCCAAACAGCCCTGAACTCGGACACCTTATTCCGGTGGCTTGTCTACGGATGTACCTATTGCATGGGTATTGTTGTTTTTGTTTTTTCCTCTTCTTTCTTTCCTCTTTTCAGTTATGGAGTGTGCATTGGATTGTGTGTTTTTAGAACACCACTGTAGTACCAAATGCTAATTTGGGTTTAAAAAAATGTATGTATTCTATCGAGATCATTAAAAGTGATGATATTGTTGTGCTGAAGCTACCGTTCTGTGTTTGGTTCAGTGTTTCCTCTTGTGTGCATCTCATCTGATAACACAATACCAGGAAGGGGTCCTACAGCATATATGTTTCTCAGCCTGCTTTGTGTTCACTATCTCTGAGATCAGTCTCATCATTTACATTGCAGAAACTTGCCTAGAGAGGGTATTTGGGAAATTGCCCAAATATCCCCCACCCCCTCCCCCCTTTTGTTTTTTTTTCCCTGATCCTGGATAACAGAACAAATGTGTTGTATTCAAGTATGTTATTTATGGACAAAATGAAGTACAAGAAAAAGAATATTTGATTACAGCGTGAAGTACATTTTTCATGGCCTACTATATGACATTTTTAATATTACCCAATAAAAAAAATATATGGTTTATTATGCATAAACCTGCAACGGCAAATTTGATATCCAGCATGATAGTCCTGCATGTCTGGATCTAACGCACATACATAAAAACATGTCTGTATGACTTGCTGTAATAATGACTGGTAGGAAGATCCAGATAAACAGCTAAAATAATTAATTTTAAAAATTGTAAATAGTATACAAAAGCAGGAATTACGTTATTGAACTTGGTTACAAGATTTCTTCATCATTTAAAAAAATTAAGGTTTAGGCTCATGTGTTTTCATGAGTGTTGCAAAACTACTGTGATGTTCAGCATTGGATTTAAAAAAAAAAAAAAAAAAAAAAAAAGTCAGTGTGCCATTGGCACCTTTGGGGTTAAATGCTGGGTTCAGAGCTGATGTTTGTGTTTGATCAGTTGGGTGGGGAATCATATTACAAATAACCTTTAACCAGCAACATGTTTGCCATTAAAGTCAGATTCCTTACAATATTCTCAGAGACCTTTTCCACAGATGCTCAGTCTGCACTGACTTAATTCCCTGTCTGTAGGTGGTTCATTCTGATGGTTTTTAACCATTCCACAAACAATTGTTCTTCATTATATACCTCAAATCTTGTTATTCACTCACAGCATTCATGCAGTTTTTTTTCTTTTTTTTTTTAACCACATAAATAATGTATAAATTAACACTTCGAATGTTCCCCTCAGACATTATTGTTCTCTGCTCTTTGTTGTCAGTTGAGGGGGGGTAAAAACCAAAACCCCTACTAAGGATTTTTTTTTTTTTTAAATGTCAGACATTGTTAAATGGACTCAACCTGCCAGTCACTAAGAACTAATTATTCTTCTTTGTTTTGTTTTTTTTTCTTTTCAGAAATAGAGCGATAGCTGATTACCTTCGTTCCAATGGCTATGAAGAGGCATATTCAGTTTTCAAGAAGGAGGCGGAATTAGACATGGTGAGTGTGCGGGAATACCCTTTCAATTCCCCATTCTTAGAACCAAAGACCAAACAATGTTGCTTAATTTCACATAAACCTTGCTTAATTAATTCAGAATGAAAATGTGCTGAATGTAGAGATATTTCTGGAGTCTGGAATAAATGAAACATGTTGGTCCCTAAGAGATGTTAATGAGTGATAGAGACACAATCCATGGTCCTTCTCAATTAGCACTTGTTAATCCTGCAGAGTTGGCAGGAAAAGCAGTTTTTGGCAAAATGTTAAGCATAGAGGTTTCATACTGAAAAACTACAACTCCCTAGCCAGTGTTTTATTTTTGTGTGGGTGGTGGGTTTTTCAAACATTAATCTCCTTTATAGAGGAACCACAGTGAATAAGTGAGGTCACCTGTCTATAGAGAAGCAACCTATTGGATGAGCCTGCACCTGCTGGTAGCACAGGGTTAAGAGCTCTCTTTAATTAGCCAGTGTTCTGCAGAGATGTTCCTATCATTGTCTGTGAGATCCATTATGGAAACTCTTGATAACCACTGAGTATTGGGTATTGGCTTGCTTTGCCAGTAGGTGGTATAGAGCAGAAAATCAGATCCAAGCAAAAGACTTCCTTCCTCGTGGTCTTTCATTCGGACACCTTTATAACATTAGTTTTGGATTTAGTGGATTGTGTTTGCACCAGTGACGAGTCAGCAAGTCGTTGACCAACTTGTCAGTTAAGAGCTGTGGGGCTCCATCCTTGCATGGCAAGTCTGACTAACATTTATTTTCTCTTGATGTTTGAATGCTAGATGATTGTGTGTAATAAGCAGGCGTCACAAGACAGCTTTGCACCTCACTTTACGTTGCTCAGTTTAGTCAATGTTTCCACATACCAGGTGTTTCCTGACTTAATGTCATCCATGCACACAAATTAATCCACCTTGTATAAACCGTTCTGATCATGTCTTTACCTATTTGTGTAATGCATCAGACGGCGGGGCTCAAAAGTGTGCGTTTTACTTTATAGTTACAGTATAGAAGAGCGTTCACGTTATTGTGCATCACGATATGCGACGCACATTACATTTAAATATATTTCCCAAGTGAAAGTTTGTTTTGCAAAAATCAATAGAAAGGATTTTTTTTTTTTTTTTAATTTAATGGTTGTTGTGCAATATAATTACAAACCATGCTGGTCATTGCTATAGCAGCAATAAAAACAGCCTATACGTGTGATCACGGACTAGTGATTTTGTCCTCCCTTGCCCTGTATATTTAACTGGGTGGGATTTTTTCCAAAAGGTGGAACAAATTGAGTAGTGTTTTTCAGACTTTGCCAGCAGCATATTTAGCATTTTGGCTTAACTACGCTTGACTTAAGATACCCAAAGGTTTGGATATCTTGCGCAGTTAAGCCTGTGTAGTTGTTATAAACGTGCAGTTCACCAACGTGCAGCCTGAAAGGATGTTATATGCTGCCTTTACGGTAGTTCGATGTGCTGCGTGATCAGACTGCATCTGTAGGCTTTGTTGGTGTTGGTTAGACATTTAAATACCCTAAGATTAATGTTATTGTGGAGAAATGTATTGTAATATAAAATTACATTGTATATACACTACTGGTCAAAAGTTTAGACACACTCATTCTTTATTTTTTTCCCCACATTTTAAAATAATAAAGTCATCAAAACGCTGGAGTAACACAAATGAAACTATGGGAATTATGTTGTGATAAAAAACCAAAAAAATTTAATATTTTAGCATCTTCAAAGTAGACACCCTTGAGATGCTTTTTAAACTGTATCAAAGGAGTTCCTACCTACGCTCGACATTTACTGTTTGCTTTTTGGAATAGTTCACCCCAAGTCGTCCTTTTAAAAAAA
>JANDJT010000071.1:15160277-15172261 GCA_024331685.1 Stegophilus panzeri
AAGAGGGTTAAGGCAGTGCTGGAAAATAATGGTGGCCACACAAAATATTGACAGTTTGGGCCCAATTTGGACATTTTCACTTAGGGGTGTACTCACTTTTGTGAGATACTGTGTGTGTGTGTGTGTGTGTGTGTAATAAATAAATATATATATATATATATATATATACACTCACACATACATACACATGTGTACATAAAATGTTAGTTTTCTAATGAACGAAACAAATGTCAGCACAATTGTTTTTGTCTACAACACCGATTTCAAACATTTGATCATACACCTTCCGATCAAAAGATCTTTAAGATCATGAGAAACATTTCAGTCAAGTGTCTCCACACTTTTTACTGGTTATGTATGTATGTATGTATGTATGTATGTATGTATGCCCTTATACACACCTTTCTCTGCCATGTGTGCTTGTTTTGTTAATCAGAAATGAAAGCCTTGTTCTCTCACATGAAAAGGCAAACATAGCTACTAATGTTAGAATGATAATCAAACCATAACACTTTATTCTTCACAAAGCGTGAAATTAATATGCACTCTTCTCTTCGCCAACTCAGATTACAGCCATTCATGTTCAAGGACACACAGACATGTATTGAAGGGAATATACAATAAATCATGTTTCTTTTCATACTGCAAGTCAATTCACAGTTTCTGTTGTATTTAAAACATTACATTCGGTGGGAGATTATTGCAGCTATTGATATTTTCATTTTTAATGCCATTTAATCTTCTACTGCAGAAAATCCTAGCTAAATGTAATACAGTAAAAGTATATCTGTCTTTACATTTTTACTTGCGTAAGACTAAAAACATGATCCCCACTAGAACTAGTCTTAGAAGTTTAATTTCTTTTTAAAGAAGCCGCAGCTGCTTGGCACATTTTACACAAAACGTGAGACTGAGTGTCAAGTCCTTTTAAAACTGAAGCAGTGAACTAGTGCCTCCACTTTTCATGAAAGATTCCCCCAATTTACATCTCTGTTTAAGAATTTAAACATTGATCATTTTACTCTCTCAGCTTGATGAAATCACCAAGTCAGACTTGATACCAGGGATCATAAATTTCATTTTCACAGTACACACTGTAATTGTAATCTCACTGAGCTGTCTTGGTCCATAGGAGATTAGCTCATGTGAAAGGACTTGGAGGAATTGACAGTTGCCTGAGGGGTGATTAGGTGTATAGTTACGATTAGGGTGTATCCAAAGGCTTTCTTTCGTATGATTGCAATAATGATTAATAAAATACATTACTCTGTTTACATCTCATGTTTCTTGCTTCTTTTTCTCATTAGAATGAAGAATTGGATAAGAAGTATGCTGGCCTTTTGGAAAAGAAATGGACTTCAGTCATCAGATTACAGAAGAAGGTCTGTATAAAGCAAAGAAGCACTTTATTTAGTAAATTTTAGATTATCTTCACTCAGGACACAGTATAATTTTAAGACCGCTAAGATCACACGTTCACTTATTGTCCTTATTATACGGATTCCCTTAAGGTAATGGAGTTGGAATCAAAGTTGAATGAAGCAAAAGAGGAGATCACTTTAGGAGGACCTATAGGACAGAAACGAGACCCCAAAGAATGGATCCCCCGCCCCCCTGAGAGATATGCCCTCAGTGGCCACAGGAGTCCTGTCACCAAGGTTATCTTCCACCCAGTCTTCAGTGTCATGGTGTCTGCCTCAGAGGATGCCACAATAAAGGTTGGTTGTCTTTGTTGTAATAACTGCACAGTTAAAATAAAAAGAGTTACTCTTTCATTTCTTTTTAACACAAGGCTTGTGAATGAAAATAAATATAATTTGCAGTGCACAGAAAGCAGTGGTTGTTTTTGGAGAATTATTTCTCATCTAGCGTTTTGCTCTCGACGTTCAAACCGGTCATTTACAGCAGGAAGTACGTAGGCTCCATTGATGTCAGCTCAATGTCTTGCCATCACTTAGAGTTATAGATGTTGTTGAGAATTTTGTTCTCAGACTTCTCTTGTGACAGTCAAGCATCTTGAATGCCTGTTTTTTCTGTCTAAAATACAAGTGAGTTTGGCAGCGTTTCCTTGGCAATGGTGAGATCTATGGTAAAATATGCGCCCCACTTCCACCAACTTGGCATCGACAGAAGAACTCTGTAGCTCTGCTTACAGCTCCAGCACCGACTCCCAACACACGATTACATAATTGTAGCTGCTTATTATTTGGCTATTTTAAAGAACAGAAGGAGCTGTTTTATTACTGATTATGCAATTTGCTTTAAAAGTACTGCTACTGTTCTGTTTTAGAGATTGTGCTTGCTTGTGTTTGTGCTGAAGGTACCATGACCAGAAAGCCGAGATTTATCATTTTATTCTACCCTGTAACCTAGAGGTCTGAATTTGTATTGAAGGCCCCTGAGCTGTACAGCTTGACTCATATATATTTTTCTGGAATGTTATTCTCTGGTTTGTGTGTGAACAGAAATCTGTTTTGTACTTCCAGATAAGATGAAGGAAAGGTTGGTATTGGATGTAAAAAAAAAAAAAAAAAAAAAGTAAATAAAATAAATAAATCTTACCTTGGTATATTGCATACAGTGTTGATTTTAATGGATTCCTGTGTGGATTGTTTTTTGTTTTGTTTTTTAAAAAAGGAGACTCACCATTCTTTGTCATAATCTTACCTACATCATTTACACACTCATTTTAATCCTAGGACTTCAGCTTGGATGCTGTAGATGTTGTAGGCTTTGTTTGCATGCTTGCTTTCTCTCACTAGTGAGTATGGTTTAGATAGACGCAGAGGAAGAGAGGCTGATAACCAGGTGGTGGGCATCTGTCATTTTTTATAAGAAGCTGAGCACCTGTTTACCCACTAAATTGAAATCTTGTCATTCTCTTTCCCCAAGGTATGGGATTATGAGACCGGAGACTTTGAACGTACTCTGAAAGGCCATACAGACTCTGTGCAGGACATCTCCTTTGACCAGACTGGAAAGCTGCTGGCTTCCTGCTCAGCAGACATGACTATTAAACTCTGGGACTTCCAAGGCTTTGAGTGCATCAGGACCATGCATGGTGAGCAAAGTGTGGAATAGCTGAATCTGAACATTTTCACATGCAGCGTATGAACATGATGCTTAGACTGAAAGTGGTGTTCTTTAGGGGAATGCGGTATTAAGGGGAAGGTGTTGCATGATTCTCATTAGCTCCTTCATTTGTTAAGTTTGTATGAGAAGAATTCAGTATAATACCTCATATTACACTGATTTTGGGGTTTTTTTTTTTTTTCTGTAATATTATAGTTCAGTTTATCTACAGGGTATTGCTTGAAGTACAGTTAATTCATGCTTGAAAATCAGTTCTTTCAAGTCTTCAGTCCCAGTCTGACACATTATAGTCCTTGCTCACTTAGACCTTAACAGCCCTCTTTCAAATTGCTCGGTAAATTACCGTCACACATCAGGTAATATGAGCCTGCATGCTACAGAGACAGGTGAAAACAACAGAAATGGATGTAAATTGCATTCATTTCATCTAGCTGCGTGCTGGATCACACCAGAATTTTTTGTCACTTCTGCTGGATGAACAGAAAAGAGTGGAAGTTAAACTAGGTTTAAAAAAATAAATAAATAAATAAAAAATAAAATAATTTAATCCCTGTCAAAATGTGTAAATCCTCCATGTCAGTAATCCAACTAGCAAATGTGCAACAGCTATTATGTTCAAATCTGGTGCCTTGTAATTTACACCCTGTCAGTGAAACTGGCATGTTGCCCTCAGACTAGCAGACCGTGCTGATTGAGGGAAGCATTGCAGGAACCCCGCCCACTGCCCCCTGCTGCTCAATCTGCCTCTCTCTCTCCTGGCTGGGTGCAAAACAAAACGACTCTCTCTCTCTTTCCCCCCCCCCACCCCCCCCATCTCCTCCCTCCCACCAGTCCCTCCAGGTAGGAGATTTGCACAGCAGTTAAATTATCCTTCCTAGGACAAGATAATGTTCTTTGGGGCTTTCTCCATATTTAACCCTCTTTTTCTCACCTACTTATTTTCAGCATGTTTAGTAGCTTGAAATGGTGCGCTGTGCACTCAGCTTTTTATTCCTTCTCATGTTTTTTTTGAGGACAAAGCCAACCAAGGCAAATTAGCTGTCATTTTCCTTTTATTGTATTGCCTAATGTGTGTTAACATTTTGTCATGGTGGCAATTAAAAATCCATTATTAAGTTCTGCTGGAACAGTCCAATTTGCATGGTAAAAAAATGTGGGTAGAGTTACTGCTGAAGATTTAACTGCACAAAGAACACGATATTCAGTATCTTCAGAGCTGTGATGTTTTATTAATTTATTATAGAAATTCATCTCATAATCCCTTTTGTCTGTTTTATTTTAGGGCATGACCATAATGTTTCGTCTGTAGCTATAATGCCCAATGGAGATCATATAGTATCTGCTTCTAGGGATAAAACCATTAAAATGTGGGAAGTGGCTACTGGGTAAGTACTATTAGTAACTGCTGTTTAAAATGACTAAATCATGCCTTTGTTCTATGAGCTCTGCAGCTGTTGGTGCACACATTTCTTTTCAGAAGGCATAACTGAGTTACTGCTTTAATTTAGAAGTGTAAAACTTCATGGTTCTCCTCGTTATCTTACGGCTGCGGATGAATATTTTCTGTCTACGCTATAGGTACTGTGTGAAGACGTTTACTGGCCACAGAGAATGGGTGCGTATGGTACGGCCCAACCAGGACGGCTCCCTGATTGCAAGTTGCTCTAATGACCAAACGGTGCGTGTGTGGGTGGTGGCTACGAAGGAGTGCAAGGCCGAACTGAGGGAACACGAGCACGTAGTGGAGTGCATCTCATGGGCTCCTGAAAGTGCCAGCCCCACTATACTGGAGGCCACTGGCTCTGAGGTGAGAACAGCTATGCTAACACTAGAAGATCCATGGTCACTTAATGACATAGCAAGAAGTCCAGTGGCAGATTTGAAACCAAAAAGGTGTAAACATTTTTTTTCATTGTGTATAGTAGTTGTGACATGCTTCTGCTGAAATAGATTACTATGGCAGGCTTTTTTGTTGTTGTTGTTGCACTTTGTAAACAAGAGCAAACATGCTTTTTGAGCTGAGAGTGAAGATCAATTAAAAACTGCCATCCCATAAAAAATAATTAGACTGTGAAATGGAATTGGAAAGATGAACACTTAATTGCCTGAGGAGTGTGATTTAAACGCGTTTTATTCTTACCAGTCTCATGATCAACCATATCCAATTTCCAGTTTATCAGATTTAACATTTGCCCACACAGCATGTGTTTCCTTAAGGCAGCATTAGTACAATGACTTTCAGTTGTAATCACAAAAAGGGAACTTCCTATCCTTCCCTCCAGCTAAAACAAAAACTTTCAAAGAGGTTTTGGTCCCGCCAAACCTGTTCAGGTAGAATAGTTGTGGGATTTCTTGACATCAATTACACTATCACAGCTGATAATAATGCAGCCCAATGTTACTGTAATGGTTTCTTTACATAATACTCATGCTTGTGAAAACATGTTCATCCCTTTCGTTTAGAGTTACTGTTACTGTAATGGTTACTGTAATGTTATTACATTACATATACTATACTGTTACATATACTATACATTACATATACTATACTGTTACTGTAATGTTACTGTAATGGTTTCTTTACATAATACTCATGCTTGTGAAAACATGTTCATCCCTTTCGTTTAGAGTAGGGTGTTTTAACCCCCCCCCCCCCAAAAACTCTGTGGCTAGGTGTGTGTATACACACACACACACACACACACACACACACACATTATGCATATATAACTACATGTGAAAAAAATCTCTGTTGGATAAAATATTTACATTAGACTGTGCTTTAGAATCAATACTAAGTATTTAACAGGCACAGTAAACCACACGGTTCTTAATTCAGGAAAGGGTTTAGTGAATGTTTAGTAGTTAGACTGGAGTTAACATTTAGTGAGGAAAATGGTTTATTTGTTAGGATATTGTGGGTAACGTTAGGAAAAGTATCATCAAAAATAAATAAGTAGACCCATTACTCTTCCAATAACAAACATGTCCAATGTGTTGTGCAGCTGTAAAAATGTCTTTAGAATAACACTGCTGCTTTCACAACCAGCTACTTAGCTTATTAGTGTTTTTTTTATTTATTTATTTTTTATTATTATTATTTATATATTTTTTTAAAGAATTACTGCACTCATGATCCCTTCACCCAGCACAAAGGGTTAATTGGATATGTGAATGAACACACTCCTGTTCAAGAGTCAGGCTGTGTAATAATGCTAATTGTAGTCCTTTGCTTTTGGGTTAATGGAGTCTGTCTCGCTGTGTTGATAAGTGGGGGCAAAAATCTGCCTGTACACAGCATTTTGTTAAAATCTTACTCAGCCTTTCCTGTAGGGACCATTATTACAAAGACACACGCACACAGAGTGTCAACTCCATCACTGAGTCTGAGGCTCATCTCTTTTGTTTGCTTTCCAGACTAAGAAGAGTGGGAAACCTGGACCTTTCCTTCTGTCTGGCTCTAGAGACAAAACTATCAAAATGTGGGATGTCAGCATTGGCATGTGCCTTATGACACTGGTGAGTGAACTAGTGGAATGAATGCTGTCTGAGCTTTATATGCACTGTTTGGCACGTGTTGTGCAAGTCAATGATGAGTATATTCAAAACTGTACTGTCAGTTTAGCTATGTATCAGTTTGGCTGAACCTGTTCCATATGTACCTGAAATACTTGATTTACAGTTGGAATCAAAATATTGACAATTATAGCATGTATAATAAATCGAGAGGTATAAGTAATAAAGCGAAGTGTATGTGTAAATACTGGGGTTTGTATTGTCTGAGTAAAAGTCAATCAGAATGCACAGGTGTGGATTACAGCAGTGTCTGTGTGCTCATTCTGCAGTATCGTATCCTACAGGAACAAATTAGTCACCTAACATTAGCTAGCCAGCCAAAATATGAACTCTGGTTGAAGGGAAGGGACTTGCTTCATTGTAATCTTATAAAAATTAATGAAATAAGAAATTTCCCTGCTTGATTTACTTGTTTCCTCAGGTCTTGGATTACTGTAGCTTGTGAATGCTTTCCTTTTATTGGCCCACTGCATAAATTAGGGTGTGTTTTCATGTTTGATGTATACAAGGTTAAATTTGGGCGCTCCATACGTATATGGGACCAGTGGACAGGAGCTTGCTTCAAGACAGCTGAAGCTGGTTCATCAGTTGCACTTGTCACAGCTTAACAATTTAACAATAACAATTTAATGAATCAAAAGCAGATTCGTTCATGCAGCATTTCGTGTGCTCAAATCCCTGCTTGTATGTAATCACCTTTGATGAATGAGGGCTTTGTGTTTATGCTGTGCATGGTATTTTGTTGTCTTGTACAGGTTGGCCATGATAACTGGGTGCGTGGTATGCTCTTCCACCCTGGTGGAAAGTTCATTGTGAGCTGTGCTGATGACAAGACTTTGAGGATCTGGGACTACAAAAACAAGCGTTGCATGAAAACCTTGAGTGCCCATGAACATTTTGTTACTTCTCTGGGTAAGCTTCTGGAGCCATCTTGAATCACTCACTATTGTCTGGCCAGTGGTGTTTTTTAAAATGTCTTCCTTTTGTTTGAGCAGTGATGCCTCAAGGCAGTATAAAATACATCATCCTTCTGTAAGGATGAAAGATTTGCTAGGAGGCTCACAAGTACGCTGTGTGCTAAGAGTTTGAGATGTGATTGTCCATCTTCCATGAACAAAGCAGCGTCCTGGAGGCTCTACTGTCTGGATATTTTTTTTTTAGTGGATCAAGGCTAAAGAACTCTCTGGAGATGCTTCACAAAGCATTCACCCAGTTCTTAGCAGTGAATAGCACTCCTCTCAAATCTTGGTTGATTATGATGCTTTTGGGGAGGGGGGAGATACTTTTTTTTAAATTAATTAATTAATTAATTAATTAATTTTGATTTCCAGTTCAAACAAACTGTGCCTTTTGTGCAAATTAAACTCTTATGAATAAGAGCTGGTATGATGATATATATGGTTTAAACATTATGCTAATGTTGGACTTGCAGTTTCATGCATTTTTAGCCAAATAGTTTATTTATTTATTGCGCACTCTTAATTGAAAGATCTTATCTGTCCACAGATTTTCACAAGACTGCTCCATATGTGGTCACTGGGAGTGTAGATCAGGCACTAAAAGTGTGGGAGTGTCGCTGATGAGTGTCTCTGCAGGACCTCATGGTTACCACACCCCTTTCACCCTGGACCCATTTCACTCTCCCTTCTCCGTCTCACCTGGATGCACTCGATCGCCATGGTTATGACTCACCTAGCTCTGGTTGAATAACTATTGTCCTTTTATGTAAATTATTCTGGATGTCAAGCTATTAAATGTTACACACACAAAAAAGTGTTCTTGCATGGTAAATCCAAAATTGTATACTGTAAATTTGCATAATGTTGTCTAGAAGTACCATAGGTTTAACCCAGGCTGAACTTTGACTCAGCCTTACCTGCTGAAGGCTTCAACTGATTGGGTTAATTTAGGGCACTATACTGATAATTTAATGACTGTGTTCTTATTTCTGTTTTTTTTTTTTTTTTTTTTTTTTTTAAAAGTTGGGTTTTTCTTTGTTTATTTTTTTTGTCACTGTCGTAAACTGTTGGTGCCTAGCTTGGTGACATTTTGATGGGGAAAAGACGACAAAAAGGAATTCCTATAATCCTCGGATGGAGACTTGTCTATAGGGTTTATCAGAATAATCTGTAGCTTTGTATCATCATTCTGAAGTATGCTTACCATTCTCTTATTGTGGAACTAGATCAAATTTTTAACAGCTGCATATAAGAATGATTCAAACCGTTCTCTTGAGACATTGGCGAATAAATCTTTGTACACTTGTCATGAAATGTCCTACTGAGAGTACCCCGATATACAGCTGAACCTTTTTGAGATTTGAGAGCAGAACCTTGTTGAAATTTCTTCTGCATCCACTGCATATGGAGCAGCAAAGCCATGTACATAAAGATTTTGACCCCTTGTTGGTTTTTGTCCTCAGAAACACTTGAGAATTAACAAGCACCAGAAATGTCTGCCTGTGAAGCACTTGACTTGGCCACCGGTGCTCTGACAATGTAGTGCTAGTTTGAAGTTATACTAAAATGATTTCAATTACTCTTCTACTCAGTGTGTTCTTGGGTTGTATCTGTGTCTACTCGCCAAGAATCATGTGGATTTAACGTTAAATTTTCTTGTTGGGAGATATTATAAGATATATGCAGCGCAGGTGTTCCTGTACAATGCAGAAGTTACTTACCCCCCACAGTTTGGACACAGAATATGAACACATGACTTGGGCTCAAAGAGTTTCCCAGTGTTTGGTAGGGGATGTGCAAAGATCTGATCTGTTTTTAAATATGTGGGATGATTGCTGCATCCCTGTTATCAGTATAAGTTTGCCGCTGTTGGAAGCTCTACACTGACTGACAGATTAGTGGGGATTTATCTTAAGGAATCAAATGAGCTTGTTAGCATAACAGCATTTATGCTCGTCTGCCTGATGTTTCTATGGAAAGGCTTGGTGGTGGTTCCTGTTGTAAAGTGGTTTTCACATGCACAGCAGCTCTCCGTCAACATGGCACGATCAGCCCACGGAGGAGCAGAGTGCAGGTGACACTGCAAACATGCCACAACAGGAATGTGCTACAAATTCATTACTAATGTCTTATGAGCAGCACATTCTCTCCTGTTCATCTTGTAGTATGTGTGGGTCAATGTAAAACATGGACACTATGGGAAATGTATTTAACAAATCCCAAAGTGGACGCAAACCATTCCACATGTTGAAAAGAAAAGAAAAGAAAGAAACCTGCCTTTGTTTTTGGCAGTAAAGCAAAAAAAAGTTTAAAAAGAAAGGGGGGGGGGAATCTAACTTGCACATCCCTGCTCTTAGCTCTTTAGTCCTTTCAGGCTAAAGGTGTAAGCAATTTAAGATTTATTAATATGTGCATAAACCAATATCATTTTAATTTACCCTATTCATTAAAATTCAATTATATAATAAAGAATTCCACTGCTTAACCAGTCTGTTATCTAGCGATTTCCTGTTGTGTACTGGACATACCTGCTGCTGCTGAAAATCTGATTTTTGAATAGTCTGAGATTTACACCTGTCAATAGTGCACTGCTGCATGTAACAGTGCTGATGGTTGAGCTGCCTGGTGGGGGTTTGTGCTGGTCTGCGTATCACTGAATTTACTAATCTCAAACAGTCCTGCAGTGAGAATTTGACGACTTCCAGTGTTAAAAATGGAAGTAAGCCTATATCTGTAAGTATTATAAGTAAAGGAGAATTTGTTTATTATATAGTGCTGTTAACATTTGAAGGACTGTAAACACACACACCCTGCCAGATAGATCAGCTGGCATGCTAACTGAAGAGTTCAGTATGTGGTTGTAGGCAGCCTGATCTGTTCGTGCTCCAATCCTCTGTATTTCCTTTGTGAGGGGATTGCAGCAGATTGAGGGAGAAGTGCACACCCTGTACATACACTTCTGATGCCTCCTTTAAAAAAATAAAATAAAAAAGAGAGAGAGAAGTGTGGGCATGGTACAGATGTAGATATTGTACCTTTTGTGTTGTAGCTGAGTGATTGAGAGAGCAGAAAGGTGTCCCTAGAGTAGCTGAACATGTTTATGACTCAAAAAAGGATAAAACTACACTAAATGGTGTACTACATCAACTGGCAAGAAAGCCTAAACCAAAAAAACAAATATTTGAAGGGAGCATTTATATTCAACTTAATTTCTGACCTAATCTCTAGCTAGCATTTTAATACCCTTACGTATCTTAGGAAATAATGTAGCTAGACCACCCAAACTGGTGTTTTTGTTGTTATTGAAGTAAATGCTCTACAAAAGAAACCATCCTTAAACATGCTGATCCCTGCTGATTGGCAGACTTGAACCTGAAAAGTCTAAACTAAAACAAGACAACATGAAAAATGGACTTTCAAACTTACCTCCTTGTCCCGCCATGGAAAGGTAAAGATTACACAGTTCCTGGACACATTCCTCATAGTGTGAAAGCTTGCTATGTGGGCCTCAAGAGTTCTGTGTGTGCTAAGGGATTAATATTTGCTATTCACCAGGTCCCAAGCAACCCTACTGCTGCACTCGCTGAACGGACTAATGTACAGAATATTTGTAGATTCCTTCTCCTCCAGCTACGAGTTCATCTGTCAGCTCTGCTTGCTTTGTAAATAGAGCAGAGGCTTCATTCTTCACAGCTCTAATGGGACTTTTGCTTTCATGGTATCACTTCACACAGCCAACTGTTAACAATGTATCTGAATGCCATTATTGTTTGCAAAATAATTAAAGAAAAAAAGCAAATGGTGTCAGTCTAGTGCTGCTTATCATGTGAATGCTGAGTGGAATAATAGTGTGGTCTTCAATCCTTATGATCCAGTACACTTGGGTCATTTGAGTTCAGTGATGACGAATCTGCTATTTAATCGCCCAGACGTTTTATTTTATTATTAAAATGTTGTGTAGGTGGGATGGTTTTAGTATGTGTAAAATAAATCTCTGACCAGGGTCACTATAGCTTGATATGAAAAAATAAGTAATATAAGCCAGCAGGAAAGGCACCCAAATGGAAATACAACGGTGCCTCTCGTAGAAAATTTGTAGTTTCTTTATAACTGAAAAGCATATATTAGTAGAAGTATTAAACTTAAATACTGTAAGACAATATTTTAAACCACAATACACAATGTTTATATTTATAGCAAGAGGTGTGTGTAATATAATATATATATATATATATATACACACACACACACACACACATACAGTATCTCAAAAGTGAGTAAGTGAGTACACCCCTCACATTTTTGTAAATATTTGATTATATCTTTTAATGTGACAACACTGAAGAAATGACATTT
>JANDJT010000071.1:15174459-15193357 GCA_024331685.1 Stegophilus panzeri
ACATGAAAAGATATAATCAAATATTTACAAAAATGTGAGGGGTGTACTCACTTTTGTGAGATACTGTGTGTATATATTTTATTTATATACACACACAGTATACGGTGTGTATAATACATATATGCACACATACATACTGTATTTTTATATATATTAGCTATAGTAGGCTATCCTGGGCGACTTTCACCAGAGAACTTCCTCTCAACTCGTCTGCGCGCCTTACGTCATATTTTGGTGCCGGCGCAAGATTATGACTCCATCCCGAACCCGGAACAAACAACGTAGAAACAACGTGATTAACTCTCCCGCAGACACAAGAGAGCGATCGTCTGTGTTTTGTCCAGATTATTAAGCGCATTTACAGAAGGGGTCTAAACGGTACGCAGGTGCTTGTTTATACTCTCGGTCCCTTGCTGTGCAGGAATGCGTGCTCTTTGGCTCGTTAGCTGTTTATCGTCCTGTTTACTAGCAGAGACTGCCTCCCAAATGGCTCCCTAACCCGTATATAAGCTATGAAATAATGACTTGTATACTCTATATAGTGCACTTTAAGCCTAAAAGAGAGTCATTAGAGAACCGGTCATACTTTTGTTAAGAGTTTCTTCACCATCTTGCTTGCTTCCATTGCAAAACTGTCTTTTGCACAAATACAAGCACTTCCTCTTTTTTTGTTATTTCTAAATAAACTGCAGCTGATAACATTCTTTGCTTTTAGTTTGTATTGCTGATAGAATGTGCTACACTGTTTATAAACTGTGTCGACAGGAATGGCACTGAACAAATCCATGCATCCTCGAAATCGTTACAAGGACAAACCACCAGATTTTGCATACCTGGCTTCCAAGTATCCGGATTTTCAGAAGCATGTACAGACTACATTATCCGGCCGGGTGATGTGAGTAAACTCCTCTCCTCCCTGTATCACTGCTCTTCCCATGTACACATGCTGAGCCTCTGGATTACTGACACGTGGGAATGTTGTTAACGCTGATTATTTCAGTTTGTTGCCAACTCTTTTAAGGGGAAAGTAGCTAATGCATGCATATATGTCGCTAGAAGTCGCCAGATGACGCCATAAACTAATTTGCATATTCATTCATTTGTCCTGATTATTTGCATATCAACATGTATTAAATAAAGAATGAAGAGTTTTGACAGAATAGAAAATAAGCAAGGAATGAATCTCAGCGTGACATGTTAGTTATTCTGTGATGAGGTGGTGTGATGTGAAGCAGAGTTACTGTCAAAAGTGCAATAGTCTCATAAAAATAAATAAAAAATCGTTTAGGCCATGGCCTTTGTTGAAAAGTATTAAGTGGCTGGGAAAACCTCTTTTGGGAAAACTGACTTCTGGTCTGGAATGCTCATTTGTGTTTGGATGAGTCACTTGTCATTTATTTTATAGACAACAGTGATGATTCGTTCATTTAGAATGAATCTTTAATATGACTCGGGAACAACGAGTTGTTCAGAAAGTGATTCGTTCATTTCTGACCGCTGCAACATCCCCATAGGTTCTGTACAGGAAACAGAAATGATTAGTTCAGCTCTCAAATCTTGAGGATCAAGTCGTTCGTTCTTCCGGTGACCATCGCATAGGCAATTCACCATGCAATACCAGGAAACAGAAATGATTAGTTCAGCTCTCGAGTCTTCGGGTTCGAGTCGTTCGTTCATCACGTCACATCCCCACTGCATTCAGTCTATGCGGCGGTCACGTGATGAACGAATGACTCGAACCTGAAGACTCGAGAGCTGAACTAATCATTTCTGTTTCCGGGGAACAGACGTGACAAATGTGACATGACAAAAGAAAGAACGACTCGGATCGGGAGGTGAGGTGAACTAACAGAGTGCATATCCTGGAGACCAGCTAAGCTATTAATTAATCATTTCTGTTTCTCATAATTCGGCCTTGGCTGCATTAACCTATAGTTAATTTTTTACTCCAAATGTGATCGTTTTTGTAAGTACTAGATGTGTTGGGAATTTAACATGTAACATTTTAATTATATTCTGCTGAAATGAACAAAATGATTCTTTTTGATTCAAAGGTCCGAGTCAGTAAAATGATCCGAACTTCCCATCACTAATAGACACTCTATTCTATGGCCAGTGTAGATCCCTGGGGGTGGAGCTTCATGAACATGTGGAGGAATTGGGGGGGGGGGGGGCTTTGCTTGAGTTAAAATGGGCTTGTGGTGGCAATATTATGGTCTGTTACAAAGCACCAGTGGCTCCTTCCAATAATGTTAAATAATCATCTCCTTACAGAATACTTTGCCACATCAACAATTATATTTGTCTTTGTTAAATAACAGTACAGTTTTAAATCTGCTCATTACAAGCCGAAGATTATGTAGGTCGTCCACCATACAAGTCCCTGTGAATGAGCTGTTCCCATTTAAAAAAAAAAAAAAATTGGTAATGAGTAGTTGGGAAATAGACACAAAGGAAATGGTTACAGATAATAACTCAATTTTCTTACTAGTAAATATAGCAAAGAGCAAAGAAGTGTACAAGTGGGACAAATGATGGTGACCAGTAATAAATTTTTGTAAACAATGGTGATTAGTGATTGGTCATTGAGAACAATGGTGATCAGTGATTGGTTGTTGGGAACAATAATGATCAGTCATTGGTCAATGAGATATAATAGTGATTGGCGGTTGGGATTAATCATGATCAGTGATTGATCGTGGTGAACACACTTGGTATAACCAGCAGCTGTGATGTGAGTTGGAGAGCTGTACCGAGTGCAGGACAGTCGCTCACTTCTGTTCAAAAAGTCACAAGGCTTTTTTTTTATTTATTTATTTATTTTTTATATATATATATATATAAAGTCAATAAAGGGTTTAAAAAGGTCACTAATTTGGCAGCACAGGTCAGGTCACAGGTGTAATTTCAATGTGGGATTGTCTGTGTTGCTGCATCTTCTGTGTGTCTTGTGGATGATGAATGAAAGCAATATAGTTCTGTTCAGCACACCGGAAAACCCTCTGTATTATATTTTGAGTAGAAGCTCTGCCAGGAGAGAAGTCCCTCGGTAATACTATCAGTAGGAGTGTGCTGAGGATCTGTGCTATAATGTGAAGAAGAAAAAAACTGATTCTGACAACCAGCGCTTAACTCTGTAAACTGAGGCATTGTTCTGGTCCCGTCCCCCCCGCCCTTTTTTATTTATTTATTTATTTATTTATTTTATTTTATTTTATTTTTTTTTTTAACATTTTTGTGTTGAGGGAAATGGCCTGTGCGTATTTCAGCCCTTTGCATCTTAGCATGTTCGTTCTCATCTCTGAGTCATTTGTGTGTTTATTGCTAACCTTGCCAAGAGGTGCACACAGACACCCCCAGTGACTCCAGGGTTGGAGCATTGTAATGATGGGTAGCTTTAGGGCTTTTTAAAAATAGGTCTCCAACCTGGGCAGGCAGTGCAAGGAAGAAAGGAGAGGTTGAGTCTCTGAGGGCTGGTGTGTGTGTGTGTGTGCGTGTGCGTGTGTGTGTGTGTGTATGTGAGTGCTAGTGTTTGGTGGTGCTGTAAGCTATGGTCAGCAGGGAAATCTCTCAGACTGCAGGCCCAGGCTCAGCTGCTGTTCTTCAGTACATCTCTCAATCTGAACAACAGTGTCTGCATTGCCTTAGGGTTTACACACACACACACACACACACACACACACACACGAACGCATGTAACCTCATGTACATGCCCAGATTCAGCCTCGGTCATAATGAAGGCTCATTTTTGTCTAAGCTTGGTGTGAAGAACTCTTTATGTATATGCCTGAATGAAGGTTGGGCTGCTACCACTGGGCATTAGAGTGGCAGAAGAGGACAACAATTCCTGGTCATATTGCGTTAAGTCTCCAAGCGTAATCAGTAATTGGGATACAAAATATGCAAAACTGCATGGGACTTGCTGTGTGTCCACTCAGATCATTATGCGCAAGTGAACCCCACTCAGGGTGTCCCTGCAGTTTGGCTGACATGTTTTTGGGCTAGATATTCAAACGGAAATTCATGAGTGTTGCAGAAAAACACAATGGTTTAAATTAGGGCCGGGCTATAAAACGGTATCGGTATTTATCGATGGTACACCTTTATCGGTAACGATAGAAAAAATGATATTGATATAATGCTCGATAAAATGTAAACAGAAATGATGTTTGGTTGCATGAACAGCCATCAAGCGGGCGCCGTCTCTGGATCATAACCAGCCTATCATGTGCCTTGATAAAGGAGTATGCTACGAGAGACAAGCAAACAGCTACGGGAGTATGCTACAAGAGACAAGCAAACGGTGGCTGCATCCGAAATCGCATACTATGACAGTACGTACTGCATTGCCGTTGAAACAGTACGTACTAATCAGTGTGTGCGCGTATTATGACTGCAATCCTGGACATACTACATCCGCCATGTTAGCATTGTCATGTGACCTTCAACATCATCATAAACACAAAAATCTTAAACAAGTTATTCGGGTATTGTTAAACAAGTCCTGTTTAACCAAGGTTTAATACTTAAAAAGAACTGACGCTGTCTACAGATTTTTTTTTTCTCTGACTGCGTCCGCACCAGTTCCATTGCATCATGAGATTGTTTGATTCGCATAGTGTCCATCGGTTGCATACTGCAAAATTTAAATACTGGGTATTTCTCAGCTACTGTTTCTCGCATACTTAAACAAACAGTGTGTAATGAGCACGGTGGGGTTGAAGGCATGAAAGTTGAAGCTTATATGTTTGAGCAGAGTGTACAGACGAATAGGTGAGAGAGTGGGACAGACTAAAAGCGCTGCTGCATGGCTCTCTTTAGGTGGAGATGAATTTGCACTGGTGCCACTATCAGACGATAGTCAGATGGCATTGTGGGTAACGTAGGAAACCTCTTGCACGATTGAAGATCCCATAATGATATGCAAGTCCCTCAGGACAGATTTTTCTTTTAGGTCCACTTTATTGTTCTTCAGTCTTTGTCCATTCACGTCACATCGTCTCAGCAGAACCGTCATTATAGCTGGACAAAGAGATGTCTATCAGTGTCTCCTCACAGAAAAAGACGAAAAGAAAGCTGGACCTTGGAGATGTGCTTTTTCCTGTATCTCATCTCATCTCATCTCTACTGACGTGTGCACCTGGAGAGGGTGAGCCGAGTGCGTGATCTGCACCCCCTCTCTGCCTCCCTGTCTTTCTCTCTTTATCTCGCCTCTCAATCTCAGCTGCGCTGTCACGTGCGACTGTGGACGCTGCTTTTGAAGATGCAGCATGAAAAGAATCCCGCGTTGCAGGCCTCTCCTTTGATTCCTTATAATGATGGTGTGGGAGAGCAAACAGCTTCCTGCAACCTGGTGCTGCACTTTAATTGCAGTCAACTCCAGAATTATTGGCACCCTTTTATTTAAGAAATAATAATAAAATTTATTTGTGCGTTTATGCTCAATTAGCTTAATCTCTGATTGAGCATACAGTATGAGAGGACTCTATCCTATAATGAAAGTTTATTCCAAGTTCATTGATGCTAGAAATACATGTTTAGTGCTTTAGTGTAGGAGCGTCTGAGTCAGACTCTACATTCACACCTGGTGATTTTGTACCTGACCTCCTTGAATGCCATGGTAGTTCCTCATGTTTAATGCATGTGTGCTCGAGGAGTGTATCTCTCCTTCCAAGGTGATACATGATCAGAGATCCAAAGAAGAAGAGATACATCTTTGCTTCCTAACCATCCAACCTAGTATAAAGTCAAAAGCATCATATGAAGATAATCATTTTTTACAGTATATGATGCATATCCATGTTTAGGTTCATGCCACGAAAACGGTAGAATGCTATGACGTAGCATACCATCGGCTCCTTTTTACTGTAATTAATAATGTAGTTGTCAGTGTTCTAAAAAGATGATACCTGTGAGATCCTAAAGTGTGTTGATGTAATCCGATGCAGTATTACAATACAGTCATTAAAATTGCATCACATTTACATACAGGATGACTTTAAATGATGTATAGCACTAATATTATTTAGGGAACCTGCTAGAACATTTCTAAGAGGTTTGCCCTTTACCTTCAGTAATTTATTCAACCAGATTAGAAGTGCAATGAACACTGCATGTTTGTTCTTTAATAAGTAGGTGACCCAAAAATCCTGTAGCATATGGTATTTCACAAAACGCACAGCACTTGGGAATTATGTGGCATTGTTGTCTAGATAACATTATAATATTACAGACCTAAAATATTTTCCTTGTAACAGCCTGCCAGACGCGGGATCCGCTGATCTCATACTGAGTATTTGTATTGGGCCTGACACTGGTCTGTAAGCTGATATGACTGGTTTCTCCCAATTTAGTCATTTGCTAATTCTCACGTACTAGTAAGCTCTACACTATAACATGACAGCTACCAATTGGCGAGGGTGAAAGCTAAAGGTACGAGTTTATCGCTGCAAGTCACCAGTTGTTGTACTATGAAGTCATCAATAGGCGGTACGACTACTGGTTGCCATAGTACCATTTATCAGTGGGTGGCGCAACTAGCATTCCACTTTGGACAGCAAACAAGTTTTCTTGCCCCTAAAATGAAACATCATATCCTACAAGATGAAGGAGAAGCAGTGTGTGCTCTTTGCCATTATGGCTGGACCGTCTGGGTCCAGGAAACCAGCTCTGACTCGCAGGCAGCATGGCGGATCACTGATCACGTGCACGCAACTGTCTTCACTACCATTGGTAGTCGCCACTTTGCCACCTTGCTGGACACGCCCACATCTAGTCGCCAATGGTCGCTGTCGCTCATGTCGCCAGAAGTCACCAGCTCTCATTGAAAATAAATGGTCCCTGGTCGCTTTGTCGCTGCGAGTGTGAACATACATTAACACATGCTTCTTTCGAGATGTCAGCCAACGAACAGTATCTTTTTGAACTGCTGCTCACACTACATCACAGGGCAGCATAATACTCTTGGAGGAAAGAGCTGTCCACTCTCTTCCACATACATGAGCTCACAGTTGCCCATTGTGATTGGTTGATTGGTTAGTGTTGCTCTGATTGACAGGGGAGAGAGTAATGTTATTCCTCCCATGCAGAGACACGACCAGTTTCACCAGTCTCATGCTCACAGCTCATGAAAATCAGAAATCCAGCATCTCAAATTATTAGAATAAAGAATTTATAATACAGAAATGTCGACCTGAGAAGAGCTCTAATCAGCTAATTAACTCAAAGCATTATCTATTGATGTTTCTGTTGAATATATGATTGAAAAAGCAAATTTTCCCTGTGGTTTTGTTCAGGTATATCAACTTCATTAATAGGCACTGTTTCAAAGAGGATCAAATGTTTGCTTGTCCAAATATCTATCACTCTCTCTCTCTCTCTACATATATATATATATATATATATATATATATATATATAGATATAGATATAGATATATATAGATAGATGTAAGCTTCCCGGAGAACTACTTTACATGCCTCACTGAACTCCAGTGTGGATTTGGCATTTTTCTAGTTTGCTTCCCTTTTGATTTTTTTTTTTTTTCTTCATTCTGTTATCACTATACTTTTACGCCTGGCAGATGGGACCCTCCTGAACGTGCACATGATGTTGTCTTGTCCTGTTCGAACCAGCCCACACATGTACACAGCTGTACGTTTTGACAGTGTGAGAGAGGAGAAAATGGCATTGTGTAAATGCAGATGAATTCAGTGCTCTGGCGGTTTGTTTGTGTGTGTGTGTGTGTCCGTCCGTGCGTCCATGCGTGCGTGCGCGCTGAGAGAATGGTTGGAGGGGAGGGGGTGCTGCTTAAATCCTCTGGGCATCCTTAACAGGTGTGAGTTATAGCACACATCCATCATCAACCACTTTTACAGACAGCAAAACCCTTCTGTCTTTGTTTTTCTGTTTTTTCTTTGTTTCTCGCAGTCTCCAAGACACAGTCTATCCTCAACCTGTTCTCACACAAGTCAATTGAAACATTTGGATTTGCACGAATAATAAGTCCCTCGTGTATTTTCTTGATTATTATTATCCTATCTGTTTAAGTCTCTACTGTTCACACTTAGATTTAGCTGCATGACTTTGATAAGCTTCCTTAAATTTAGCTTAAGTATTTTAAGCAGCGTGGGGTTAATCCGAAGAGACAGCACTTTTCTTCACACACAGACAGGAAACCGGTCCTCTCTCACTTCCTTCTTCATATCTCAGCTGGAGTAGAGAATCTGTGCAGAGCGAGACAGAGAGAGCGAGAGAGAGAGAGAGACAGGATTAGTACACGTTAAGCAGACAGACACCGTCCATCACGGGTGTCCTGGCTACCTGGACAGTGTGCTCTGGAGATATAAAAAATTCAGTTGATGTGACATTTTATGTAGTAGTCTACTTTCACCATAGAAGGAGCAGAGAAGCCTTCAGTATCTTGGTTGATAAGAGCTGTATTAATCTCTACAGCACTGCTGCCAGTGGGAGCTGCAATATTAATGCTAAGGACCCTCTTCTCACATAAGAGGAATAATTATGGGGTTTAGCCCTATCCCACTTACAAATGACTCACACATCAGTCAGGGGGTCTTAGCTGGGGGTCTCCTCTCTACAGGACACTCGACTGTTCCAGAGTGTTCATGTCTTCCAGTGGTGGCATGATTTTACACATCATTATTAGGTTTGAGCATTAGCTACGCTCTGTTATTATCTGTCATTTGTTCCGAGGCCACTTTCCATGTGGCTAATAGTATGTTATTTTCTTAGAATGGTTCAAATGAGGTGGGGACAAAAGCAGGGAGACTGAGCTGAAAGTCCGCTGGATTTCCAGAGAACAGGTGTTTATGGGAACGCTATGTTAAAAGATACTCCTGTGAAGAACAGAGATTAACCAGGCTCAGAACCAATAGCTTTTTTTGCTGTGGGTTTTTATGAGAGTGAGTGAATAATTTGATATGCTGACATAATTTCCACTGAGACGGAAGTCATGGCGGGACATATTGAGTGGCTCCTCCCCCTTTTTACATAGCTAATCAGTCAACAACAGCAACTTCATTAACGTGATTTTTAATTTTTATACTGTTGGGGGCGGGACATTTCAGATTCTAGAGGGCGTTTGATTGGACAGAAAATCTGATGAGACAGAAAGTGCAGAATGATGTCATTGAAATTGTTGATCCATATTCGTGGAAGAGAGAGACAGTAAATTTTGAATGCATATAATCTTCTAAATGCAAATTTTGTCATTGTTTTGGAGCACACTAGCTTATAGATAACCTTAAGGTTAACCTATTTGCACTAAAAGCCACAAAACTTCAATTTGGATTTCATGGGGACTTTACTGTTTTTACTGTAAACTTTACTGTTGCTTTATACTTAACCAGCCACTATGAGTAAGGCTGCATACTTCACTTATAATATTTTAAATCCTGATTTGCTTTCAAGACTGTAGGGATTCTGGAAAATGTGAATGTTTATGCACTAGTTTTCCAATCATTACAATACACTTAGAACTGGACATGTCTTAGATGCTCAAGATTCAGGATAGCTTTATTGGCCATGTGCACCAAGTGCATTGGGATTATTGGCTGTCAGCCAATAAGACATGAGTATTTCTAAGTATTTTCCTGTAAACCCTGTCTGATTGGTCTGGCCTCCGTTCACTGAAGATACAAAATTACAGGCTGTCTTATTTTACTGACGTTCAGTTACGTAGTGACAAACCGCTCCAAGTGGAGAATTATTTGGGGTAAAAAAAAATCTTTGGGGCTACAGCAGCCAATACCCAGGCCAGGTTACGACCCTGGTTACAGTTATACTTGGGTATATCGTGTAAGGTCCTTGCAAGTGCATTGGGATTGTTACTGTGTTATATTAGTAAGCTGTGTGTGAGTATCCATGTCTGTGTCCTTAAGAGAGGTTATTTGTAATTAGTAAATACTAATCACACACTTTTCTGGCTGAACACGAGATTTTCTACTGATCGCTGCTGCATGAACTGGAGGACTGCTGTGTGAAGATGAATTAAAGATAACTGATGTTTATGGCGATCCCTTAAGCTAAAATCTAGCAAAATATTTGCTACAAGAAAACATTGAAGAAATTAAAAATGAATCAGAATCAATAAATAATTAGGAAGAAATCATTATATAATATAATTATATAATGGTTTTTCTTCTGTTTTTATGTGGAGTGATGAGTGTCGATGAGACTGCTAATGCTAGCTCTGTGGTGGTAAAGAATTATGGGCTAATTATTATCTGAATATAATTAAACACTGTGTTTAATTTTACAGCTCTAGGGCACAATGATTATTTTTCTCATAAAAGTTTGTTAGCTTTTTCCAATTAAAAAAAAAAAATTCATAAACCATTCTATTCAACTATTCATGATGCAGAATCGATCAGGAATTTACCCCCCAGCTATGCTGCATGTATTTTTCACCAGAAATTGCGTAAAATCAAAATTGCAACCTAGATTTATTCGTTTTTACCTTTGACCTTGTACCCATTGGCCAGGCCACGGATTTAAGGGCTTAGGTTTCTAATTGTTTATATGGTTTTCATGTTCTTGAAAAAAAATTCGAATTATTTTTATGCGTTTGCCACTGAGTAAGATTTATATGGAATTATCATCATAACCAGCAGATGAACTGATTAGATTTTGGTACTTTGGAATGCTGAAATAGTTTTTCTTCAAAAGCTTCCTTCACGCTTGAAGTATAGTTAAGTGTACTTTTCCGGCATTTGGCAAACGCTCTTGTTTAGATCGAATTAGGTTTTTCTATTTTATACAATTGAGCAGTTGAGGGTGAAGGGCTTTGCTCAAGGGCACAGCAGTGGCAGCTTGGCAGTGCTGGGATTTGAACTCGTGACCTTCCGGTCAGTAATCCGACATCCACTGAGTCTCCAGTAATCCAACTACCACTAATCTATGCATATTTTAAGGGTAGTTCTGGCAAACAAATTAGTAACAAGAAGGACTAAACTTGTTGGTGGCAGAGCCATCGACGTTTACGCCATTGGCATCGAGTTCAACTTGTTTACTGTCTCCTAATTTAAACTAGATTTAAAAAACTCAACTTCTAATATTTTAAGTAAATTGGCGGGGGGAGGTTGTTTGTGTGAAACCTAAAAGAGCTCACATGATTCCTTTTAGTTACTGAGGTTACAGTCAGGGGTGTTAGCTGGACTGCTGATCATCTGGGGCTGAGCCAAAATTCTTCTCCATCAAAAAACTTCTTCTAAATATACTGTTTTCATGCATTTTGTTTTCTTGGACATGAAGGCTAATTGCTTTAAACAAAAAAATGGCCAAAAATTGGACAAAAAGTTCAAGTATCACTGTTAGCAGGACGACAAGACTGATAAAATATAAAACATTTTGGCTATCTAACACAAGACTAGGCTATTTCTTTGTGTCGCTAACCAAGGGGAGGCACAACTAAGCTGTCATTGTATGGGTTTAGCTGCTACAGTGCCGTGCAAAGTGCGTTACTGTCATTATACTCTGCTCATATCATGCTCACGTAACATGGAACTCATATCGACATTTACACACCTTGTTTTCCTGTTCCACATCAAAGAATGTTAGTGTTTCAGTTTCAACCCCTTTACTTGAAAAAAAATATAAAATAAATTAAAATAAAAAATTGGCATATATCCATTTTCCCCCTCACACTAACTGACTGTGTGAGTGAGCGTTTGGCAGAATTGAGAGCTATAAGACATGAAAGTATTTTCCTGTAAACCCTGTGTGATTGGTCTCGCTATTTACGTAGTGACAAACCGCTCCAAGTGGAGAATTATTTGGGGCTAAGAAAAAATCTTCAGGGCTACAGCCGCCAATACCCAGGCCAGGTTATGCCCCTGGTTACAGTTATACTTAGGTGTATCATGTAAGGCCCTTGCAAGGATAGTAAGGGGTGTGTGTGTATGTGTGTTAGAGAGAGAGTCAGTCAGTTAGGGGATTGTTAATATTTGCATGGACTTTATTTATTTATTATTATTATTTTTTTTAAATTTTATTTTATAAATAACCCTCTGATCAACAGCTCCTTCTATGTATCATGAAAAATGGTTTCGTAGAAACAGAGAGGATGCTGCTGGCATTTATTTTGCGTGTTCAAGTTTTGTTTGGACAGTGATGAAAGGCCTGCAATATTCATGAACAGCGCATGATATGGTTTTGAATAGGTTCTAAAGGTGACTTTGTGCCAGGTGATGGTGAAGTATAGAGCTGTTTTCAGTCAACACCACAGGTCTTCGTCTGACTGGAATACCTATTAGTGTTGTGTGTGTGTGTGTGTCTGTGCACATAGGCATGTATGTTTCCCTTTTCCTCATTCACACCCCCTCCCCATCACACCCACCTCCATCTCTCTCTCACTCTCTCTCTCTCTCTCTCTCTCTCACACCTTCTTATGTCTGCCCTGGAGACCGTAACGCTGCTCCTTGACCTCTCTGCTCATGTCTTTGTGAAATTATTGTCTCTTCCCTCCTGCTTTCTTTCTTACAGCCCTGTTGTGTGTGTGTGTGTGTGTGTGTGTGTGTTAGTGAGCTGAGCATTACAAGATAGTGCTCTATATTGGTGTAAACCATTAAACTCCTGTTACATCAGCATATTTGGCAATATTCCTGTCATTGAGCTTTCTGTCTCGTGTGGTCTCACAGCAGCAAGGACCCCAATATACAGTGTCAGCAGCACACGCACATATCATCACCGCTCCTGTCAGCATCACACATCTCACTTGCTGATCTCACACACTGATGCTGAGGCCTGAAGCTTTCTGCCTCTGTCCCTTCATTAGCAGCTAAAAATAGAGCTCAGTCCAACAGATACAGTAGGAGCTGTAGTTAGAGTATTGATTGTGTCCTGGTTGTCCATAGTGAGTGCCATAATTAAAAAAAAAAAAAAAAAAGAAATATGATTAATGAAAAACTGCCAAAAAATGTACATTTAAATAAATAAAAAATACCTGCAACTTAGACAGTAATCATTTTGATTAACTAAAAACCCCAAAACGTAACGAATTAAAATCTATCAGATTTACTAATCGTAATAATTTGGTACTGTGGCCACACATGTGAACTGGATTAGTATAGCCAGAGGATTAGTATTAGTAGGATTAGTATAGTCTGAGATAACTTGTACTGAAATGAAGGCATTATCAGCCAGTCAATTGCTGGATAGTGTGAACAGTATTAAGCCCTGCACAGGCTATTAGCTGTTTTGTAAAGACAGTGTAAGAAAATGTGCATGAATTAGTTAAATGTAATAACAAGACGCTAAATCGACACCACAAAATTGTAATGCTTGTGTGCGGTTTACTATATTCATACTCTTAATTGCTGTTTAAAGTTCTCATATTAATAAAATGAGTTTATTTTTGTGGTCTGTTTAAAGAAACATGCACACAGTTTACAAGATAAGCTGTGTTTAAGCTGGTGTGGTTAAGTCTCTGTTATGGATAAACACATATGAAAGAAGTTAAATAGCACTGTCTCAGTGTCACATTCCCACTTGAAAGTATATTTAAAAAAATATATCTAATGGACTAGTCTCAGCCTCAGCTAGTTCATGGCCTACGGAGCATCCAGCACTTATTGTTCACTTTTCTGGCCACAAGCTTCAGAATCTTCAAGCTTCATCTTGCAGTGTTATTAGCTATGTTTCCATCCACATATTTTTATGCAGGTTTGGGGATACTGCATAATAAAACGCTGGATGGAAACACCAGATGCAAATAAACGCTCCAAAACGCACATAAAAAACATATGCACGCAAATGAGGCTACATCCACATTAATCCGGATAAATTCGAAAACGCATCTTTTCTCTGTGTTTTGGTTTTCCGTCCACACCGAGACGGCATTTCTGTCCATCGAAAACTGAGTGTTTAGGAATTTGATACATGCGAAAATGCCGTTTTCACGTTATAGTGTCGACTGAGAAAACGAAGATATTCAAAAACAATGCCGTATTTTTAGTCATGTGACACAGTCATGTGTTGTGACCCATTCAACTCGCAACAAACAAGATGGTACTGCTGATGTTGTGCCTGCTATTCAGTTTGATAGCTTTGTTAAAGATTAATTTTTTTTTTAAAACCTTCAGATTGCATTTATATAAATGCTTGGCAGAAATGACGCATATAATTGGAGAATTGGCTCAAAAAATGAGGGTGAGATGCGACAGTTTCCCTAAAGTGGCGGTTTTGTTCTCTTTTGTTCTCTTGAGCACGTGGGATGGAAACGGTGCTTTATTTCCAAATGATTTATCCCATATTCCAGTTTTTCACGTAATTAAATTCGCAACTTGGATGAAAACATTGGCTGCATCCGAATAACCCTGTTACCCTACTATACAGTAGGTGGAAAAAAAGTATGCCAAAGGTGTAGTATGTCCAAATTCTCAGCATTCAAAAAAAAGAAATTCCCAGATGACCTACCGCTTCCGCCGAGATTCTGCAGTATGGAACCACTGGACACTGTGGATACTGCGCGTCCCATAAGGCAACAGGACCGGCACGGAAGAGCTGTCAGAATCCATGCCGCGTAGTACGTCTGGATTGTATTCATGCTTACCACTTATACTGATCAGTACGTATTGTATCAACGGCCGAGCAGTAGGTACTGAATCGGATGCAGTAGGTTCTGGCACAGTCTCCGACACAGACATTCGGACGCAGCCACTGCCTCTTAGCACTTCTGTGCATGTGCACACATACGAAAAGTGTGACTCCTTCAGCTTTTTAGTACAGGATATGGTCACTGTACTGAAAACTAGTTTACAGCATCTTTTCTTGAAAAGTATATGAGTGTATGCAAGAGTATAGGCCTATAACAGTTAAAAAAAAAAAAAAAAAGATTTTTGGGACGATTAAATGTGATACTCTTGCAAGTTTGCTGACTGCCTCTGGGAAAAGTTGTGATTTGTTGTTTAGTAGCTAAAGGCAAAAGTTGGATTGCTTGCATTCTTGATTAAATGAACTCCAGTTACCTAAACTCAACTGTAACCTGCTTGTGCAGTTTATTCTTCTTTGTTTTCTTTAGAGAAGAGCACACATCAAACCAAGCACGGATACAGTTTTAATTCAAGGACTCGCAAAAGCAAACTGACAGCATGAAAGGGTTTAGTCAGTAATTCCCATATGACAAAAGGGCCATAGACCAAATGAACAAATCCTGTAGTAGTACAAAAATATTAAGTGTTAATAATATCTTATTAAAAGATTCAGAAGGCAGTTCTTTGTCTTCTTTAGTCTTCCATTTTCTCATGTTTTTTGAAGCACTTTCTGTCTCAACCACACTTGACTGTTTCATTATATATTGACCCCCCGCCCCCCTTTCCAATTTTCTCATCAATATAGGTGACCCAATTAAACAATCTGTTACAGCCAGCCTCATATTTAATATAACTGTCAACCTGAAGGTCACGTTAATGGATTAATAGACTTGGTTAAAATGTTGGGTTCATTAGAGTTAATGTGGTTGTCATTTTTGAACGAATTGCTATTTATTCACTGAAATTAGATAAAGAATGTGTTAAAATGTAAATGCTTTAAAAATGTCTCCTATTGCCAGAGAAATCCTTACTCATGCATGTGCACTGACACTCCGTGTTTTTTTGGGTGGGAGTTGTAGGGGAGGTTTTGTGTTTTTAGGATGTCTTGCTTGTCTCTGTTTTCTTAATATTTCTTTGGCCCTTGGAGAGTCAGACTGTGCTATCCGCACTGCATTATAACACTGCAACCCACTGACAGCAATGAATTCTGGTATTTGTGATGTAAAAAATAATGAAACCAAGATAAATCATATCAGAACTTTTCCCACTCTCAATGTGAAATTACAACCTAGAACAATTAAGTGAAAAACAATCAAACATTTTACTGAAAAATAAAAAAGTTATTTATTTTATAGTTGGGGATGTGGCTGTGTTCAGAATGAAGCAATCATATTCAATCTCATGTTCAAAAGTCATTATCATACAGATGTCAATGACATTATTCCAATTAACCCCAAATAAAGACCAGCTGTAACAGTCTCTCGTATTCTTCTGGTCTATGGGGTAAGGTGGCTAGACGGAAAACCTTTCTCACAAAAACTAAACTAAATCACCCCAAACCATGTGGCAAAATGTGTTAAGGTCTGATGAGACCAATTCCAAAAGGTATAATAATTACATAATTCCAAAAGGTATGTTTAGTGCAAAAAAACAAAAGCACATCACCAAAAGAATGCCATACCCACAGTGCAGCATGGTGGTGGCAGCACCATTTTCTTCAGCCAGAACTGGGGACTTTATCAAGGTGGAGGGAATCATGAATAGCTACAAATACCAATCCAAATACCAAATATTTATTGAAATATGGATGTCATATTGTCATTTCACCATTATTTTCCAAGCTGTAAAAAAATCTTGAGTTAAAAGGGACTAAAGTTCATTTTTTGATATTTTTAGTTGGTTATTCACAGGCACGTTCATATTTGTCTGTCCATGTCTGTGAGCTTTGTCCTTTAAAGCCTTTTGAATGTACATGTCCTGAGGGGAAAGAGGTTTTGCGGTTTCTCTTCAGCATAAATACACTCTAGGAAGCACGCTTTTCTATAATCGTCCCCCAAAACCAACTATACAGTGCAAAACAATGAAATACAGACAGTGTATGTGAAAGGACATGTCAGAGAAGTGACATTTCCGGATGCTTTAGGTACGTTTTTGAGTTTCTTGCACTGGTAAAGCCTATATACAGGTTATGAGCATTTGACCTACTAATGAATAGCATGACCACAAGCCTTACAATGAGTGCTTATAATAAAGTTAAAATGAATAGGTTTGCATTAATATGAGGTGTATGTAGTACTTATTGAATATTCAGTGTGACAAGCATGTGTACACTTTAAAGACACTCACATCACTGGTATTTACTTTATACACCGATCACTTATCCTGTGCAAATCGATCATAAATATTACAGATGTTCTCTAGTAACATTACTTATCACTTCCGAATAGTACTTAAGTCCCTGTTCAGCCTTTTCTGTGTATATACTTTGAAATGTTTTAATTATTTCTTTGACTGGAACGCTTGGAAAACCAGCTGGCCCTTCGGTCTCTCTCTCTCTCACATTGGAACTTTTGGTGTGATGTGAGAATACACACTGGACAGGATGCTAGCCTATCCACAAGCATTCGCACACTCATTCACATCCAAGGACAATTTAGTATTGACGATCTACCTACCAGCATTTTTTGGGAGGAACCCATACACACAGAAACCTTCGCTCAAGATCAAACTGGGAACCATTGAGCTGTGGCGCAGCAACACTCCCTGCTGTGCCACCATAAAATGAAATCATGTAGTCAAGATAATATGTTATTATGAATGGCTTTGCTTTTGTGAAAACAGGCTTTTAGTTGCTTCACACTAACAGCACCTTCCTATGTTCTTTGTCTTACCATGGATGTTTTCTCATCTGTAAAATGGACCTCCATCTTCTGCTCCAAAGCCATGATTATTGCATATCTTCAGTTGGTGCTGCAGAGTATATAGTTTCGAAATCATTTTTGTGATATTAGCCTTTGCACTGAAAATTGTAATGTGCAAATGCTTGTACCAAATCACTGTGTGTTTCTCTGGCTGCTTTGATCAATCCCAGCAATCATATGATGCTGTGTCACATTGAGGGTTCACCAATGCGTATATTAGTGTATTATTTAGTCCATATTGTGCAGCACTAGCTTCATTGAGTCAATAACTGTGGTGGTTAGCAACTCACTGCAGGTGTTTTACAGAGTGCATTGCAGGCTTACGACTCAACAACACAACAGCGTTTTACATGCCAAGACTCGATTCTAAGCGCTCATGCTGAGACGCACACAAAACACACACATGCAAAACCCCTTCTTTCAAGAGGTGCCAGACTCCCCTCCTCACAAGGAAGCGTATAATTACATATTGGGAGGTGTGAATGGAGGCGCCTTAATTACGCCTATCTTTCTCTTTCTGCTCCACACGTGCTCTCTGTGCTGCAGATTGCATTAGGAGTGGATCGGTGCGGGTAGACTGTGGAGTTTCTGGTGTTGATAATGCACATGCCATCAGGGAGGCAGTACAAATGGAGAGATGTGGCTCTGTCACGTCTTTGTCAGTGTGGACATCAGCGTGATCAGCTGAAAGCCACTTTACTGCATGTTTTACTAATGCACTTTAGGGATGAGGGAAAAGAATCGATTCCTATACGCTTCACAAGTCTCTCCTGCACGATTGTGCATCAAACCGCAAAATATCACTGACTATTAAATAGTCTTCTACGTGAATATTTGAAATGAAAAAATGAATTGATATTTTATTAAAATTAAATTTAACCATCTAAACTCATGTTAAGAGCGAATTCAATAGTCAAGTCAAGTTTTTATTATCATTCCTCTATACACTGAAGCTCGTATACATTGGAACGAAATGTCATTTCTCCAGGGCCATGGTGTAACACACAACAGTACGCAAAGCTACATAAAGTGCAAATACACAACCGTGTGAGACGTGTGTAGGATAATACATGCATAGAACAGAACAATAGATACACATTACAATAAATACACAGGACAATAAATACACAGAACATGGCGATAAGTGTAGTAGCAATATTTGCAGCAAAAGCGAGTTCCATAATAAAAAATGTCTGATGCAGGTTTGTAGGAGCCGGATGGTTAAGAAATTGATACAGGCTTAGAATTTTTGACACATCTTACACATTTTTGAAACATATTATGTGATACTGTGCAAAATTGTAAAGTATGTCCATAAATGATGTGCATTTATTCAGAGCCTTTTTGTATGCCAAGTGACTCAAGGGTCTTTAGGCTAAAAAGTACAAAAAAAAAACTTTAAGCAAATAAAAGATCTTAAATATCTTT
>JANDJT010000071.1:15194348-15204755 GCA_024331685.1 Stegophilus panzeri
GTAAATACTAAATAATCATGAACGGAAAAATACAGGGTTTACAATAATGGAGTGTTTATTTGCACCAAGGTGAAAATAGCATTGGATACACAATCCAGCTCGTTTCACACTTAAAAGCCCTTAAACCACTGAAAATAATCTAACTTTAGTCTAACTGTTATGTTGTATAAACCACCTGCTGTCCAGGAAGATTGCTAACATTAGCCTATTATAAATAATATAACTAATATATTGTTTGAACCAGTAGGCAAAGAAGCTAGCAGGCTAGTTAACATTGGGCTAATTATTCTAACGTTTAAATGTTAAGTAGTTATGCCAAACATGAGTAGCTATGTCAAACATTAAACTAACTATTAATTAGGCTTGCTTTCAACTTTAGCTTAAGTATTGTATTGTATAAAGGACTAGCCAAGGAGGCTAGCAAAGTGGCTAACAGTAGGCTAATTATGATCATGTTTAAAGCAGTAGTCCAAGTCACTTGAAAGCTAGCAATCATTAAGCTAATTGTTGTAATGTTTAAAGCAGTAGCTAAGATTGACAGAAATTTATCTGCCATTTGGCTAATTATTATAAGGTAGAATGCAGTAGCTAAGATTAACAAGCTAGATAACATTAGGATTACTGTTAAATAGGTGTGCTAGCAAAATGAGGAAAACGTTTAAGCATATATTGTTTAAACCAGTAGCCAAGGTTGCTAGACAGCTAAGTAATATTAGGTTCGCTAATATTAACGATTAAATTGTGTAAATTAGTATGCAAGAACGATGGCTAGCATTATGTAATGTAATTTCTCAAGCGAGCTAGATAGCATTAAGCTATTATATCATGTAAGCCAGTAGTGTTGCTGTCATGTGTTAGCGCTCATGCTTGCAGATTATTGTGAAATACACTCTGCCCTAAAATACCTGAGCATTTGACAAGTGCTTTGTTCTAAAGTCATTACCATGCAAGACACACGAGCATTTTTTTTTTTTTTTTTTTTTAAGCCCTACGAGAGCTAATCTAAGCAGCATAATTCTGACTTTTCATACAGCAAACAGATGGAGAGAGACAGAGCAGTGAGCGGTTTGTCACATGCTGGGTGCAAAGCCCTGGTTCTCAGACTCCGGCAGCGGTGCCAGTAGGTTTACTAATAGGCAGATGTCTGGTGGTGAATTCTAGACAAGATAAAACTCCTCCAAATCTTTCCCCTCCCTCGCTGGCTGGATCTTCGGATAGCCACTAGGATATCCTTGTCTCTGCTCTGCTTTTGTGTGCTCTTTGTTTCTGAGGGGAGCAGATGAAATCCTTACACAGCTGTCCATCTGTTTATTTTTCCTACCCCAGTTTCTCAGTGAGTCTGTTATTAAATTGAGGTGATGTTATTGAGTTATTTGTGTGGATTTACTGTCGCACACACATGATGAATTGGCCTGGCGTATCTCTTTAACGCTGGCTTCAGAAGCCATTTTTTTGTCTGTTAGGCATCCTGAGAGTAGCAGACGTGGGTGGGTAAATAATGGATGAGTAGAGCTGGCCTGCTGCACATTATTGCATTAGAGACCTGATCTGTCATTTTGGTGGGGCGTCTTGTCAGTTCAGGTCATCGTGTTAACAGACTTCCTTGTGCTAACTGGCTTGCACATGTCTCCTCACACATGCACATATTGTGACTCCTTTTAGACCTAACGTTTCGATATGGAAGCTACAAAAAAATTTTTTTTTACACAATTTAATTTGCAATGGTACAGTTGGTTATATGCATAACATTATTAACTATTTTTCTTTGCTCCTGTTTGCTATAATAACGCAGGAGTATGCTGAAAACAGTGTGTATCAAGGAAATTGAGCTGCTGGCTAATTCATCAATAATGGGGTTCCAGTACATTGTGTTCTTCTTCAATTGCAATCGTGTGTGTAATGAAATATTATGGAGATGGCAGACTTGGGGTGGAACAGCATGTAAGTTCTTTGTCCTTTTTTCTCACTCTCTCTCTCTATCTCTATCTGTGTGTGTGTGCATGCAGGTACAGGGGCCTCGTGTATCTACCCCCTGTTGGGAGCCTCAATGAATGGCTGGTACTTTCTCGCAACAGAGGTGGATGACATCTGCTATAATTACGCTAAGAAAAATGTTGAACAAAACAATATGGCAGACCTGATAAAAGGTACGAGTCTGTTCATTCACTGATGAAGGTTTTATGCTGACTCTGATCTGAGTTTGTTTGGGATTTAAGCAATCCTCTGTGTGTGTGTGTTGCAGTGGTGAAGGTGCCCCAAAAGACCTTGCTGATGGATGCACTAAAGGAGGAGTCGATATTGTATGATTTCTGCATGTGCAATCCTCCTTTCTTCGCTAACCAGTTAGAGGCAAAGGTAGCACAGTGGTTTTTCTCCGTATCAGACATGAAAAAGCTGTGCATGTCGAATTTACCCAGTTCTATCGATTTAATACAAGCGTCTGTATAATCCTTGTTCTGTTTCAGCTGCTAATAATGGCCGGTCTATTGTTGTGTTGCTTGTGTTTCATTTACTCCATCAGGGAGTCAACTCGAGGAACTCCCGCAGAGCCCCGCCCAGCTCCGTCAACACGGGGGGAGTGACCGAAATCATGGCTGAGGGGGGTGAGCTGGAGTTTGTGAAAAGGATTATCCATGACAGTGTGCAGCTTAAGAGGAGGCTCAGGTTTGATACACGCAAACACATACTATATAGTGGGTCGCATACAGTAGAGTTACTGCACATAATGCATAACTATCCATACCATGGTCGAGCGTTTTGTTGGTTTTCTTTTCCAAAAAAGTTGGTACATTGTATTAAATGTAAATAAAAACAGAATGCAATGTTTTTCAAGTCTCATAAACCCATGTTATTCACAATAGAACATACAAAACATATCAAATGTTTAAACTGAGTAAATCTCCCATTTTAAGGTAATTTTGAATTTGATTGCCACAGCACATCTCAAAAAAGTTGGGACGGTGGCAACAAAAGGCTGGAAAAGTAAGTGTTACTAAAAATAAACAGCTGAAGGTTAATAGGCAACAGGTCAGTAACATGATTGGGTATAAAAAGACTCTGCCTCTCTAAGATACTCTTTTTTTTACCCAATCATGTTACTGACCTGTTGCCTATTAACCTTCAGCTGTTTCTTTTTAGTAACACTTACTTTTCCAGCCTTTTGTTGACCCGTCCCAACTTTTTTGAGACGTGTTGCGGCCATCAACTTCAAAATTACCTTCTTTTTTTCTTAAAATGGTACATTTCCTCAATTTAAACATTTGATATGTTTTCTATGTTCTATTGTGAATAACATGGGTTTATGAGATTTGCAAATCATTGCATTCTGTTTTTATTTACATTCATTTACATTCTACACCGCGTCCCAACTTTTTTGGAATTGGGGTTGTATAATTTTTTATGTGGGGTGGTGACTAGTAATCGAATAATCGAATACTCAATATATAATCAAATTGGCTTATCGTTTCTGTCACGTATTTGATTTTAAAATGTGTGACACACTCGTATATCCTGGCTCAGATCACATGGTACCTGGGCAAGATGGGTAACTAAACTCAGCACGGGTACATGGGTAGGTTTTGGGTGGAATGTGTACCACACTGTTTAATGGAAAAGTATTAGACCCATCTTCAAATCCCAGTGTCACTTTAGCATGAGGTCTGAGTGAGTGATTTTGGCCATATTTTGATTGCGATGTACTTGCCAGAGTCGAATAATTAGTACACAAGTCTAAACGTGTTGCGCTGTTCAACAATGCTCAGTGGACGGTAATATAAAAAATGTGTTTGGCTTCACATGAAGGCAGGGTGCAACAATAGGAATGACTGACTTAAATTCAGAAAAACAAAAGCTTGCATTTAGGCTTCTCTGAGTCTTTTCCCATTACGCAGCGCATGTTATGGAGGGTTATTCCCAGCTCCTGTGGAGGTGCAGAGGGGAAGAAGCTGTCCTGATGAAGGGGCACAGCAGATGGAGGCAGAGATGGAACTGTCATCCAGAGTTTGTTTAATTAATTGGCAGAAAAAGCAAACGATTACCCATGCAGCATCCGGCTTCTCCGATGGGAGCAGATGTGTGTGCACGGCAGTGCACATTAGACCTGATTAACAAAGCCACACCTGGAAGCCCCAGGGGAGTGGAGCGTGCGCACACGTGTGTGTGTGTGTGTGTGTGTGTGTGTGTGCGCGCGGGGGTGTGTATTCATGTGCGTGTGTGTGTGAGAGAGGGCTGTACTGCAAATTTCTCTGCTTTGTGATACATTTCACTAATATGATGCGGTGTAAACGGGTGCTTCCACAGAAACGTTCTTTCAGTTACCTCTTAAGCGTTGATGCACGGCACATCTGCTGACTCTAGAGAATGATTACATGCAAAATGACAGATGTGGTTTTTTATTGTGTACAGTTTTTTTTCGGCAATTTACACTACAATTGCAAGTCAAGCTAATTTTGCCATTTTCTTTAACATGAAGGAGATGCGCATCGAGTTTCATAAAAATAATAACCATGTTATTATTTAGTTTATTATGATTATTATTATTATTATTATTATTAGTTTTACCTTTAGCTTTATCCTCCATGTCAAATGTTCACATGGGAGATGACCATTACATATTTTGCTGCTTTTAGGTGATTATACCCTAGAATGTAGCTCCTTAAAGAAAGCATGGCATTAATTGTTGCGTTAGCAATGAATTTAATTCATTGCAGTTGCAAGAAAAATGGTTGTTTCCACCCCAGAACTCTGTAAAATATTCAGTTTCGACAATGGTCTTAAAAATAAATAAAATAAAATAAAAAAAAGTATTCACATCTTATTTTAATAACTATAATTTAATTGAGTTGTTGTCATGGTGACATAATGATGGAGACTCCAAGCACCTAGTGTTAGGTTCTTGGTTTCAGACCAGCAGTGGTTTGTGCTCCAAGAGAACCAGCACGCTGTTGGTGGAAAAGAGATGTGTGTTCTGAGTGTGTCCATCTCCTCAGGACCAGAAGGCTGTCAGTGTAGTGTCTGTGCATGTGCACTTGTATATGCATGTGTGTGTTTTTATTTTTTTGTTTTTTTTGCTGGCAGGTGTCTGTAGACTTTCTGCCAGACACCCAGCCAGACATAGATTGCTCTTCCTGTCTGATCCATAGATCTGCAATTAAACCCAGTCTTCTCCTTTGCTCTCTCTCTCGGTCTCTCCCTCTCTCTCTCTCTCGGTCTCTCCCTCTCTCTCTCTCTCTCTCTCGGTCTCTCTCTCTCTCTCCCTCTCTCTCTCTCTCTCTCTCGCTCTCGCTCTCGGTCCCCCCCCCAAAAAAATAAAGATCTAATTTCACAAATTGCCAAGAGCCTCTCATTATTGACATTTTAATTGCTTCCTCCTTAGAATGAGTTAAAGGGTGAGCATGTAGTAAATGTTTTTTTTTTTCCCTATTCAGTTTCCTATTCATCTGCAATCACTTTAGCCTGTTATGTGCTGGTGGGTTCTCAACAGCATGAAGAACATCTGTGGATATTAAGATTCTTTAATATTTTATATCAGAAAAATGAAATAGATTCTGTAGGCCTGCAGGCTTCCCTGCCTCGGGTATCCCCTGAGGAGTTGGGGGTTGGCCCTCAGTAGACACCGTGCCAGCCTCGTTTCCCACTGCTACTCTCCTCTTAAACTGAAGGATGCTCTCTTTGATGGCAATTATTCGTATGGATTATTTGGTCCTCAAGGGCTTCAGTTGTTAAGCGCTGCATGTACTAGTCAGTTATACATAGATTTTTCCTTCTACTGTGTAGATGTTTTTGAGTCCATTGATGGCTGATGAAGGCTCAGATTTTTTTTTACTGTGGTGGATAAGCATTGATTTTTCTTCCTCTGCTGTGTGAATTCAAAGACCTGGGCTTGGTTGGGTATGACGCAAGCTGTTTTCTCCAGTCCTCGCCCAGTTCTAGAGTTTGGGTTAGGATCAAACACAATGCCCAACCGAGTCATACAAAACACATCACAAAAATCAGGTCCTTTGAAGAAGGAACGTTCGTTGCAGTTTAAGGAGACTGGATGAGGCAAGATTCCCCCCCGGCTCCCCCATTTGCTGTTATAATAACTTCCACTCCACCACAAGAACATTACCGAGGTCAGGTACTGATGTCGGGTTACGATTCAGTCAGAGTTCCAGTTCATCGCAAAGGTGTTCAATGGGGTTGAGGTCAGGGTTCTGTGCAGGTTACTCGTTCTTCAATACCAACCTTCAGCAAATCATGTCATGTCATCATCATGCTGGAACAGGTTTGGACCCCATAGTTCCAATGAAAGAAGGAATTGTAATGTTACAGCATTTAAAGACATTTTACACAATTCCAACTTCCAACTTTGTGGCAACAGTTTGGGGAAAGCCCACATATGGGTGTGATGGTCAGGTGTCCACAAACATTTGACCATATAGTGAATAATAAAACCAGGTTTTTATGTATCTGTATTTTTTCTAAGAGCTCTTCATTTAATTACAGTTGAGTAGCCTTATTTGTCACTTTTGCCATTAAAATTATAGTTCATTCATCCATCCATCTTCAATAACCGATTTATCCTGGTCAAGGTCATAGTAGAACCAGAGCCTATCCCAGGCACACGAGGTAGGAATACAACCTGGATGGGACACCATTCCATTGCAGGGCACCATGCACACACACATTCACACTTGGGGCAACTTAGAGTAGCCAGTCCACCTATGGCATGGTTTTGGGTGGTGGGAAGAAGCCGGAGAACTCTGAGGAAACCCACATGGACACATGCAAAACTCTGCACAGACAGTAACCTGTGCTCAGGATCAAAACCGGGGGAACGTGGGATCGTAAGGCAGCATCTAAAGGCATTAAAATGACAATGCCTTTAGATTCAAAATGTATGACGCACATTTTGTCCTAACAATCAGTATAGTAGTTAACAAATGCCTTGACTATAGGAACACATTTTACAATTTTACAACATTAACTATAAGCTAGTGTAAAACGTTATTACTTCACCCATATCATCATCACCATTGTACCGTGCTATGATTGACATTTTCACTTGCCATTCACATGCTTACATGCAATGATTTTTGGCAAAGTGTTGAGTTTAGGGTACATGTAAACAGTTCATTCGGAATCTACAATTGGAATTTATTTGGATTCACGAATACCTGTGCATGTAAACACAGCTGCTGTCTTTGTCTTTTGCAGATGGTACAGCTGCATGCTGGGGAAAAAGTGTAGTCTGGCACCCTTGAAGGAGGAGCTGAGAAAACAAGGGGTGAGCGTGTGTTCGCATGTATATAAGTGTGTGCGGCATTTTTTTATTAATCCTCTCCAGATTGAAATGTGCAGTGCTGGAAGAATCTGCAGGTCAATTGCTCTAAGTCAGCTTTCCTCAAGTGGCCCCGAAAATGCCCCGTGAAACAGAGCTGTGATGGGCTGGATTTCATTAGTTCATTAGCAGTCATTAGTTGCTGTCCCCTCCTCCATGAACAAATAAGCCCCCGGCGTGGCTTTGTGTGAAAGCAGGATTCTCTAATAGCTGTGACCGCAAGCTGTTCTCTGCGTTTACAGGTTATTAGGCTGGTGTCGGTCTTTTCTCCTTTCTTCATCTGGTGGTGTCAGAGTGCTGTCACCTCTCATCAGAGCGATGGTGCACTTGGCTGTGTTCCAGCACTCAAGCCTGATACCGCCAATCTGCCCCGTAGCCAACTAATGGGGCTCTAATTAATATGCTAATGAGACTGTCTCACTTTCTTTTGCTCAGTTCATGTTCTTCTTCTTCTTGCTTTTATCTTTAGTTTAAATGGCCTTCCCATTTAGGGCTCACTTAGTAGTCTAAATGTGTCCTGTTTTCATGATCTGCTTTACGTAGTGGTGTGAAGTCAGTGTGAAATTAGAATAGCGTGTGGGATTATAGCAAGGCTGTCCCTGTCCAGTTCTGTACACACCTCCGTGATCCATGATGAACATGTAGAAGTACATCATTTCACACCCAGGCACAGACTCTCCTCAGGTGGAAAGGATTTGATTGATGACCTACAGGCTCCCTAAATGCAGCATGCATCTGCTACTTCCAGTTCTCTCATGCCGTCTGCAGGCAATTAGAAAATCGCAGGCTGTCTTTAGGTGAGTGGATATGAGAGATTAGCGTATGGTTTGTGTGTTTTGAATTAGGGGGCTTTCACACTGGCAGTTTAATCCAGAGACGACCTGTAGGAGGTGGTCTGAGTTTGGTTGCACTCAGTGGTTAATACTCTGGACTACAGATCAGAAGGTCGTGAGTTCAAATCCCAGCTCTGCCAGGTTGCCACTGCTGGGCCCTTTAGCAAGGCCCTTAACCCACAATGGCTCAGATGTCGTGCAGTCCATTTGTGATTGGTTCATCTGAGACGGATATTAATACAGGGTTTGAACGTCTCCTTATCCACAAAGTCTGTGTACTAAACTAGCCGCTGTTGATGATTGTGCTGATGATTATTATGGTGTATTTTGGCAGGTTTGGCTATTGTCTGTATAATTTGCTGAAAGTATGACAAACGAAGACTCAGATAATGAAATTGTTTGTGTTTGTGAAATGCAGGTTAGGTTGCTAGCAGTTAGCTAGGTGACTAGTTATTTGAAAAGGTTGGAAGACATGGGGGTGTGGTTAATGTACATATTCAAGTATATTAATCAGATCCTGGCGTATTTATAAGGATAAGGAGATATTTCTAGGCAATTCTGGTAGTTTCTTGGGCATTAAAAACACACTTTTGCTGTTATTCTGCATTGATTATAATGAATGGTTTTACAATAAAATGTTTAATAAAATGTTCTTTAAAGAATCATTTCTTGTTCTGCTGTTGATTGCAGCTCTCGTTATTTCATCTTTTGTCTGAACAGGTCCCCAAGGTAACACACACTGAGTTCTGTCAGGGGCGCACCATGCGCTGGGCTCTGGCCTGGAGCTTCTACGAGGATGTGACGATGCCAGTAAGTTTCAGTTCTGTGCTCTACCTTCTGTGACTTTGTGTAAAAGGTCTTGCTGTGACCTACTAAGCTACTTGGGAGTTTCGTGTGCGTGCGTGTGTGTGTGTCTAGGATCAGTTGAGGGAAAGCCACACTGGCAGAATATTCATGCAACTCCAGATCAGTGCCTGTGTTAATAATGCAAACTCGGTCCATTCCATTAGACACAGTCTGACTGCTCCCTGCAGCCTGGCTCTCTTCCCCAGCCGCCGTAGCCTGGCAACAGTCTCCAGGGCAGCAGGGCTGTGCTGTAAAGCAGTGCTCTTGTAGTGAGAAGGAGCGATAGAGAGAGCGAGCGAGCGAGTGAGAGAGGAGTGTAAGGCATAGTGAAAGGGGCGGGAGGTGGAATGCTTCCAGTCTTTCACAACTTCTCTACATGTTTTTGTGGAGAGCACTTGAGCAGAAAGATTGGCCTACATTTCTGTCTGCATTCCACTCCTCTCCTTATCACATGTTAGACATGTTTGTAATCTTTTAATGAAAATTTATATCAGTGTGTGTATCTATTTAAAGTCATGTCGTACTACCCAGATGGCAAAGTAACCAAGAAGTGCCAACCTGCCCGCCCCCCCCACACACACACATATACACACAAAGCCTGTCATATTTGTACTTCTACATTAATCCTTTTCCTCCGAGCCCAGCTGAGTCCCATTATAGAAACCAGATTAATCTGATTGACAGTCTGGTCTTTAATCCAGTTGTGAAATCATGAAAAGTATGGCATATGATCGTCCTGACACCGAGATGAAAGCGCGAGAGACTGTCACACACACACAGAGATAGAGAGAGAGAGAGAGAGGGAGGGAGGGAGCCAGAGAGGGATGGAGGGAGCGAGGGATATGGGAAGGGAAGATGTGCTTTGCTGTCTGCTCGTGTGCTGTCTGCTCGTGAGCTGTCGGAACAGTAGATTTACGGCAGAGGCGTTGGCTGAAAGGTCAAAGGTCACGATTGTGAGCCATTAGAGGAAGCAATGTTCCAGGAGGTTGAGAGCGATGACAGAAAGGAGAAGTGTGTGTCAAAATCAGTCCTGCTTTCAGGCTGAGTTTAACCTCTGATCGCTCTGTCGTTCAGCCGCAGCTGTGTATGTTCAATAATTAATATGTTTACCCTTTTTGTCTGCGGAGGCGCTGCTATAGCTGACCTTTTTCAAGTGGACCACCAGAGTAGCAGCCATTTGAATGATCTCCTGTTCTTTCTCACTGATCAGAGCACAGAGGTAGACGTGTTTATATAACAGACAGTTCAGAAAGAGAATGTGTATAAAGGATATTTTTAAAAAATGTGTAAAAGGATGAAACAGAGAAAGTATTACACAGCTGATGAACACTGTGTGTGTGTGTGTGTGTGTGTGTGTGTGTGTATGTATGTGTGTGTGTGTATGTATGTGTGTGTGTGTGTGTGTGT
>JANDJT010000071.1:15204855-15237775 GCA_024331685.1 Stegophilus panzeri
TGTGTGTGTGTGTGTGTATGTGTGTGTGTGTGTGTGTGTGTGTGTGTGTGTGTGTGTGTGTGTGTGTGTGTGTATGTATGTGCGTGTGTGTGTATGTATGTATGTGTGTGTGTAAGTGTGTGTGTATGTATGTATGTGTGTATGTATGCATGTGTGTGTATGTATGTAAGTGTGTGCGTATGTATGTGTGCATGTATGTGTGTGTGTGCGTGTGTGTGTATGTATGTATGTGTGTGTATAAGTGTGTGTGTACGTGTGTGTGTGTGTGCGTGTGTGTGTATGTATATGCGTGTGTGTATGTATGTATGTGTGTATATGTGCGTGTGTGTATGTATGTATGTGTGTATATGTGTGTGTATGTATGCGTGTGTGTATGTATGTGTATAAGTGTGTGTGTGTATAAGTGTGTGTGTGTATAAGTGTGTGTGTGTATAAGTGTGTATAAGTGTGTGTATGTGTGTGTATGTGTGTGTATGTGTGTGTGTGTGTGGTCTCATTAGCTGCCCAGACTTATGTGCACTACACTGACTGACTTGATCAATTTTATTGATTCTAATGCCTGTCAGCAGTGAGCTTTAGAATATGGCCTCGAAACCTGGAGACACAACAGATGAGATGCTCCACTGTACAATTCAATCAATAGAATATCATGCATTGTGTTGTATACAAGTCATTAATCGTTATCGTACACAGTTTCAGCGGTTTAACACAAGCCTGTTGACTGACCGAATTAGTAATGGACAGTTTAGATGTAATTTATGGAATAATTTCTGTTAAAATACAGAGCATTAGTGCAATAATAAACTGATTCATACCTGCCAGTGACACACTGATGTCTTTGTAGCATGTGACCAATAGGCATAGAATGGCTCCCCCTGGTGCACTATAGGTGTGTATTTTTCGATTATTTACCAGTGAGCAGTCCCTCCAGGATTTTGCGATAGCAGAAATTAACGCAAAATCAAGCAAACTCCACAATATTCAGAGGAGCTTGCAATTTTTCAGAATTACTGCAGATTTTTCACATGGCCAAGACGCGCCATGTGACATCATCCCGACGCACATTCAGCCAAAGCCCTCTTCGATTCACGTGCGTTGAACATGAGTACAGCTAAAAGGTCTCATTTACCAACAAACATCACTGTGAAAGAGCACGCAATACAATTTTGTGCATTTGCAATTTCACCAAATACGAGTAGTTTTCAGCAAAAAAGCACAAAAGACTCGACAGCAAAATCAAACATTTTTAGCTACAACAATCGCCAAAAAAAATCCAGCGAAATCTTGTACGAACTGAGTGATTACATAGACTTTTCAAGTTACTCATTCTCTACTCATTCTCTCTGGCTGTTGTGGGGGGATGTGGACTAGTCGGCACTGTGGCAAAAACTCTGAGGCAGATGGGAAATAAAGCAGGCTAAATGTATTTTATTAGTCTGAAAAGATCTCTGACTAGATGAAGCAATTTCAATAGTCAACTGCACTACTATAGCCAAAAGACTAAAGTTTTTTAAACATTCCTTTTGTGTTAATAGACTGTGTTAACATTTTGGTATCATTTTTCATGAAGTTGAGAGATATGTGCAAGAATCTAGCGCTTTAATCCCACTCCCTCCCTTTCCTACAGAATTCCTCCTACAGTTATTTATCTTGACCTTTAAAGCAAAATAAAATTCAAATAAAAGCATTGCGCGGTGTTAGAGCGCTTTCAGAGCCGTGGGTTGCACCTCGTTATCCAGACCCACTCGGTTAGTTTAGAGTCAGATCAGCAGCGCATGCCAACTCAAAGAGACCGATCCAGACTTGTTTTCGGGTGCTGCTGATGCCAGAGTTGAACACAGTGGGGAAAAACCTTCACATCCTCCATCCGTTACTAAGCTGTAAGGAGATTCTGTGCCATGCTGCGCACTCTCAGTTTCAGAATCAACGATTTCAGCTGAGCTACCGGCGTGTCCACTTCTTTAGTGCCTTTTAATAATTGGTATGTCCTTTCATCATGGATTATGATACACAGATTTATTCTTTTGCATATTTATTGCACTGATTTGTTTACGTTTGTTGTTAACAGTGTAGAATTGAAACGCATTGAATGTAGAAATATAAATTGTACCCGTGTGTACAGCTGTTAATTGAAGTGCATTTTGATGCATTCTTTGCTGCACAAATTAAAAAACAAAATAGTGATGTTCTGAAACAGTATTTGCTTCATGTCTATAAACAAACAGTGGATAACTTTTTTTGAATTGCTGGTCCACTAGTAAAAATGACTATAGTGGACGAGTTGTGCAAACCTCTGTTAAGTATGAATTATTTATTTGCAAAGGTTTAATATACAGCAGAGATTCTTCAGTTTTCCCCTTGAATTGAATTTCAAGGCCAAGCTGTGTGCAAAGGTATGCCAGAACAGTGAAAAGCTTGAAATCCCTTGTCTACTTCTATATTTGTAATTGTTCAATGAGAAGCTATCCATTTTAAAGGAGCAGTTTGTTATTTTTACAGCCCATACAGGATTTTGCGGAGGTTTTTGTGATTTTTTTTTTGTGGAAGACTACTTGAATTGGCGAAATCGCAGTTGCAGAAAACTGTCTTTCACAGTGACGTTTGTTAGTGAATGAGACCTTTTAGCTGTACTCATGTTCGGTGAACGTGAATAGAAGGGGGTTTTGGCTGAATGCGCGTTGTAATGACGTCACATGACACATCTTTGCCCAAATCTGCAGAAAATCTGTAGTAATTTAGAAAAATTGCAAGCTCCTCCAAATATCGCGGCGTTTTCTTGATTTTGCGTTAATTTCTGCAATTGCAAAATCATTAAATCCTGGAAGGACTGTTTTTAGCACCATCTCCTGTTTATTGGGTGAATTGCAGCAAAAACACTGATCATGCTTTCCATTTCCTCCAACCGGACCCCATCTTCTCTCTTGAAGCTACATTTGCCTCCTGGGTTGCCCTCGAATGAAAGGGGGCGGAGTTGAGCAGTTATGTTTCCGCAGGGGACAGAGCTAATTTCAGGTTGGAAAAAAGTAAACTGAAGTTTGAAATGAAGAAACCAATCAGATCTACTGTATGGCAATATTGTGAGTCACAGTTTTGCTTGTTGAAATTCTATCATTTTTACAGCTAGAGAAAGACTTTAAAATATTACATACCACCCCTTTAAATTCAGGAAAGCACGATTTCGGTGCAGATTTTCTGGAGTCCGACAGATTAAGCTGCTGATCATATGACACAGTTGAGGGATCTTGTAAAAGAAAGAAATAGCCCGATGGTATGCTTATGAGTGTCCTCTGTTGACTAAATGCCAGGGTAGTTTTCTGTTTTGGCGTTAAATGTGTGCACTCTGAATCAGCTAGATGATTGTTCGTCTTTCATAAGTGCAAATGTTTTCCTGGAGTGAAGACTAATGCCCATGAGGCATGGTCCTCTCTCAGGCTGAGTTACTCTGACTCGTTCTGTTTTTCACTCTCACCTCTTCTGCTCTTCTGTGCTGGACAGTCTGCTAATGTGACTTTGTTCTTTCATCATACTTAGATGTAGCGCTCACGTTGTTTTGATGCTGTTCTTAAGCAAGTGTTCTAGTTTGATTTTCTGGTATTTCGGTGAGGAGTGAGCAAGTCTGTCCGTGGTCTGTGTGGAATGCTTGCTATGTGTATGTGCATATGTTTGTGTATGTGTATGAAAGCATTATCTGCTTTGTAGAAACATGAGCTTAAGCTCAAGGCTTAATGAGGGTCACATTGCTGCTTGTGTCCTGACCTCATTATTCAGAGATGTGTAAGTACTGTTGTTTTGTGTGAACATGAGCAGAGCTATACAATTGTGATGGACAAATTGTGGGGGAATGGAGAATGCAATTACAAAAGGACAAACAACTGAAGTGAAGGTTTTGTGTTTCTGCATTTCTGGAAAATATCTGGCTGTCATCAACTGTTTCCCATGCTTGCAATTTGTAAGAGTTGAGCCCAGCTGCTGGGAATTTTAAACACCTGATTTAGAACCATTTATGAAGCTTGAATACAACTCCCTGTGTGTCTTTGTGTGTGTGTGTGTGTGTGTGTGTGTGTGTGTGTGTGTGTGTGTGTTGTATAATGGTTTGACCCATATCTTCAGACCCCGGTGCTATAAGGCTCAACCCTAATAGTTTCATTGTCATGACTGTGAGGTGACATGGGATGGAATTTCTTTTTTTAGACCTCCTATCCGATATCTCGCCCAGACGTTGCTGGTTACGTCCCTGCGTGTCAGACGCTCGACATATGGTGCACACACATCTCAGACGGTGATGGTATATTTACTCCACTGTAAGCCAAGGTCAGGGACAGAAGGAGCAGCCACACCTTTAAATCCTTAATTGTGCATTGCTGCCCTCTGCTGGTTTCCTCTCACTCTCACAGCGGTAGATAGTTTTTATGATCTAGTTTTATACATAGATTTTGCATGTTATACTGCCACAGAGCAAGCATTAGCAGTAGTGCTGTAGTCTGTATTTGTATCACATAGATAGGGAAGGTTGTTGTAAAAATCACACAGAGACTGTATAGTCGATTTGTAATAAGTTATGGTTCAGATTCAGTTTTAGCTGTCTAACTACAGTTTTCTTGCTACCACTATATATTTACAATTTTACATTTCCACCCCAAATCCACTGTATTTAATTTATTTTCATGCATGAAAGCATTTATCTTCTTTATTAGAATTAGGCTGAATCTCAAATGCCAGAGTAAAATTGTCCTGTTGGAAAATTATTTGGAAAAATTAAGAAATAATTGAAAATATAAGTACATAAGTCTCCTATTAATGATGTACATTTATTTAAAGCCATTTTTTCTACATCAAGCAGTGGGGATCACTTGGCCAAAAAAAATCAGGAAGGACATTTGTATAGATTTACGTCATTTAGGTGACAAAAAAGGCAACTATGTGATCATGAACTTGCAAAAATGCTTTTTTTTCTCACTGAGTATGTAACTAACATTTAAGTTTGTCCCATCAGCCTGTACTAGATTAATTCTGACGGGTCTGTATTAAGGCAACGTCCAGTAATTTGTAGGGACTACTTAGGATTACGCATGGCAGAGTTATTTATAAATAACTGTAATCAGTTTTTGCCTGACTGAAAATCGTTTTGCTTTGGTCTACTGACATTTTTGTGTGCGTGTGTGCGTGCGTGCATGTGTTTGTGTCCCAGTCTCCGCCAAACAAGAAGCGTAAGCTGGAGAAGGCACGTAAGCCGCTGACCTTCACCGTGGTAGAAGCCACTGCAGCAGAACTGCACTCTCAAGCCCTCAGCATTGGCCAAACACACACCAGCCATGTGGAGAGCGTCACCTACTGGTTGGAGAGCGTACTCACAGACCTGAAGGCAGGCACACACACACACACACACACACACACACACACACACACACACAAACAGCTTTTTTTTTTTTTTGGCTCAGTACAGATTTATTTCACATTATTTAAATGTGTACAATGATATTTTAATTATTAACACTACAGAGCCTTCCATCGACAGAACACTGTAGGTCCAGGTCTATATTATTCATAGGCATACTTGAGACCTTTTTGAGTTCAACTGTTAAGAGGATTACAGGTGTGGTATGACAGTGTTGTGCTGTGTCCTCAGGTGTTGCACAACCGCGTGCCCTCCTGCGACTCTGAACTCAGTCTCTTCCTGACTGCTGTGGAGAACACCTGGGTCCATGCTCGTCAGAGACGCCGACAGCATCGTGAGCTGCCCACAGCCGCAGAGCCTGACACTCCCACTGCCGACAGCCTGGACCCGACGCCAGCACAGGACCTTACAGATCATCCCAGTATCGGAGAAGAATCCAAGGCAAAGCAGGCCTCTGAAAAGGATACAGATGTCCCCTGTAAGACCTCCAGCACACAGGAACAGGGGTCCAGTGCCTCTACTATTTTCCCAAACTCCAGCTCAGTCCACAACTTCCTGTTTAAATGCCTGCTGAATGTGAAGGTGGAGGACAGAGATGTGTTGGTTGAGATGCACTGGGTGGAGGGTCAGAATAAAGACCTGATGAACCAGCTGTGTACATGCATTAAGAACTCACTCTTTCGCCAAGTAGCCAAGTCCATTTAACCCCGTCCATTTTAACATCTTGTCTGTTTTTTCTTTTTATCATCTGATTTCCTGAACAGAGTCCCATCTGAGGTATGAGCCATACTAAAGTTTAGACTTCCTGTAAGTCTGCTGTTCTGTACTAGTAGTGGTGAAAGACATTGGTGAAATTTGTTTTATTGAATGTTTGTTTGTGTTTATTACATTTATAATAAACATTTTAATTGTTGGTGGTTCAGAATCTTTCTTTGATTTAAAACCTTGGATTTATTCATTTGTATTCCACTGTGTTCCCCCACGCCTGTCTTTGTTTAGACTAACCGCTGCCTATCATTTATTCAGTTCACATGATTTGCATATATAAACTATTGAAAAAGGAAAGGACAGCTAGTATGTAATTAGTCTTTGGATTTTTATGTTAGCGCTGATATCTTTGTCTTCTCATAAACATATCAGATTTTTCTCTCACATCAGAACTTCCTCAGTCATTGCTGGTAAGTGTGAAAGTTAACCCACTTCCTAGTTCCTTGTATCCAGTTGTGGTTTAATCATTTGATTTTGATTTACCACTTTTTGTGCAGAGTAGCATTTCCTGTCCCTAGAATACCTCTGTGGTTTCCTTGCAGGAAATCTGGGCCTGTAGACAGAAGTCCGGAGTGGAGCCGGCGTGGATAACAGGAAGGTAGCAGCAGTCAAGGAAGTAACTGTTAGAAGCAGTGGTGTTTTTCTAAAGTGGTGGGTCATGTGAAGTTTTCTGATCCCAGAGATAAATCATCTGCACTTTTCTAGCTTATGCTTCTTCTGGCTTAAGCAGGGACTTTGCTCCCCATTTGCAAAACTTGTGGGAATCATGTGACATTTTGAGAACAGAATGTGCTTACTTACACTACACATATCTGTTCATGCTTGAGGTGGCAAGTACGAATCATTTATATGATCAGATTTCTCACAGTCTAGTTGTGCCTCCAACAACACAACCTTTAGGTTTTTACCCCTACTGTAGTTTTTCATTCTGCCATTATTACCTCAAAAAGTTAACTGATCATATTTGAGTCACTCAAGGACTAACAAAAAATTCAAAGGCATTAATTGATAAAACAGCTCATGAAATGGAATCGAATGTTAAAGCTGCATTTTGTACGATTTTGGAATTTTGTCCTTTTTGGTAGAAAAATGCTTTGCAAGCTATCTGCAGAAAAACATTTGGTAATGTGGGTTGTATTGCACTGTTCTCCACTGCATGCATTTATCTCACGCTCTGTGCACCAGACCACAGGCTGCATGTAGCGACTTTTTCTGAGGCTCTGCACATCTCTGGGCTTGTTGGACACAGATAGCTGGCTAACTCTAACTAGCTACCTAAAATATAGTGTAGTGCACCAAACCTGATCATTTCCAATGACTTACTTGATTTTCTGATCGGTCTCTTCATATATTTCAATATCTAATCTGTGGTATTTGTTTTCTTTATTTACTTGCTCTCTCTCCTAAGTGGCTGTAGCTCCTGCCAGTCACAGTGCAGAAGGACTTCTTTCAGCTGGTATGATATGTGATGATGATGATTGACATATCCGAGCTGGGAAAACTTATTTCATAATTTTCCTCTTCTGACTCAGTAATCATGATTTTTTTTTTAAAATTTAAATTGTAAACAACGAACCCTACACACATTCATGTACAATGTTCATTGACACAACTCTGTTTTTCATATTCTGGTTTTCTGAGGGGGGGAGGGGTAATAGCTTTCAAAACCGTGTTACTATCAATGCAGACTTTAATACACTGAAAATGTGACACTATTAGCATCACATACATGTATATAAATAAAACTGGTTTAGTGGTTAGCATGTTCGCCTCACACCGCTAGGTATGGGGGTTCGATTCCTGTGCAGAGCTTGCATGCTCTCCCCGTGCTGCAGGGGTTTTCTCCAGGTACTCCGGTTTCCTACATGTCTTACTTACATGTCCGTAGTGTATGTGATTGTGCTAACTGTGCCCTGTGATGGATTCGCACCCTGTCCATTGTGTACCCTGCCCTGTGCCCCATGCTCCCTGGGATAGGCTCCAGGTCCCCCCGACCCTGAAGGATAAGCGCTATAGAAGACTGATCATTTACACGTATGAATGACTGTTTTTGAATGTGTTCATATGAAATTAAACATGACCTCATATGGGCATTGTTTCGACTCAGGACAGCTGTCATTTGCTGCTATTTGCTAGTCTATGAGTCACATTTTATAACAACAAACAAACTCAAAATGATACCCTCTCACTTCGGCCTTTGCGCCTGTAGACGTCAACCCGCCGAATGTCGCCCACATGGGCCGTTACCATGCCGCCCTGTTCTCTCGTCCTATTGGCTGCTCGAGCCTGGCGTTTTATTTATTACGGACACGAGCGACTGCGCATTTATCTTGGCTAAAACCCGGAGAGTTAATAACACAAAATAGAGGTGTATAAATACCTGGTGGGATTGCAGCGTTATTTGTGAGAGTTTTAGGGACTACAGCAGCAGTTATAGTTCATTCAAGTGTCATTCAGCTACGGTTTGTAATTTTCTTTATTTAGTAGTATATCTAGGTATTCCGTTCTGGATGTAGCTCGTATTTTATTTTATTTTATTTATTTATTTATTTATTTTTACAGCAGAATAAGATATTTGTCCACCATACAGATCCCTCTGGACTCCATAAAGCCTATCTGTCACTCTGCACTGCACTTTGTGTTGTTACTACACGTAACATACTTGAATATTTTGTACATGCCTTTTTGTCTTTTTTGCACATTCCTGTACAAATATTTCTTATTCACTTCTGATGTAGAATTTTGTTATTTAAATGCACAGTCTAAGGAGAAGTACGTTAGGTTTTTATTTCACTGCAAGTTATATATATCTGTGTATGTGACAAATAAAAATCTTGACTCTATTTTGCTTGTGGACTAACGACCGTTTGGATTATGCTCCGTGTTTTGTCTGTATCCGTCCTGGGCGGAGTTACACCGGTTATGGGCGGTGTCAGGGGCGGGGTTATCTACTACAGGGCTGTGCTGTGGGTCTGATGTGGTTATTGCTCAGGCTCTCACAGCCCGCCATCTTGTTGCGGCTCTACTACGTGTGTGGAAGAGTTCCTACAAGAGGAGGGGGGGTCAAGTTGCATTTTCTTTTTTTCCCCCCTTCCTTTTAAGTTGAGATCCAGGGTGCCGAACGACTGTTTTTTTTTTTTTTTTTTTTTTTTTTTTTTTTTTTTCTCTCCAAAGCAGGAACTGCTAAACTGTTTTATTTTGCGGAACTAAAATAATACAACAGAGATGAGTATCGAGACGCTTTTGGAGGCAGCCAAGTTTTTAGAATTGCAAGCCCAGCAACAACAGAAAACACGTGGTAAGTAAGAGTGTAGTTCTGGGACTGTGTGTGTGTGCGCGCGCGCGCGTGCAGAAGTACTGGTGCAAAGGGAACCTTACTTGCTGCACGTACTGCCGCTTGAACCCCTCACATTGTTTACTGATGGGTACTGTTAGGATTTTAACATTTGTGAAAATGATAAAGAGTAACACTGATTTAGCAGAATAGATATTTTTTTTTATCTATATAAAATGTTTTGTAAGAAAAAAAAAAGTGCAAATCACGAGACAAGTACTAAACAAATGTTTGAAATGTACCGTGGATTTAAAGCGCCTAGTATAGTAATTAAGACTCTTTGCCCCTTATGTAACGGAGTGTTTTACTCTTGTTGCAAGCTTGTCAAATACATGTGACATTGAATGTAATAGAAATTAATGTTTTCAAATGTTTCATTAGATGGTTTCAATTTAAACACATCTGCATTGCTACTAAGGGCGGTGGCGGTTCTAGGAGCTATGCGTGTGAGCGCCAGTTGCTTTTTTTTTTTTTTTACACATAATGACTTGACATTACAGCGGTGTCGTGTTACGTATCTTACAGCGGCTCGTGCTTTTACACACAACGCGTATACAGAAATATTTTGTACCTCGTGGCGTACTCTAGTGCATTGTGAGTTTAGTCAGTGTATTAAACTCGGGTTCAGATATATATCTATACTCCTTGTTTTGTCGCGTGTTTTTCTACGGCTCTGTCTAGCGCGGAACAGCGCGTTCCTTGCGGTGACGTGTGCAGTGTGGCCACGCCCCCGTAGTAGAATCCGCGTGGACAAACTCCGCCCCCGCAGCCATGTGCGCGCCAGGCAAGCGCACGCTCTGTACAGACTGGTGAGGAAAGTAGGCCATGCAGTGTTGCACAAATGTTTAAATAGTAAATAAAACTATATTTATCTTTGGCAAAGTGATATTTTTTTACCCGTACAAAACAAAAGATAGTAGAAATAGTGTTGTGTGAGGGGGGAAAAAAAAAAATGAAGGGGGGGCAGAACACACCAGTGGCACCAGTATGTGACCATATGCGACAATATCTATTACTAGGGATTTTGATTTTGGTTGTAGGTACACCTTAAATAACTTCTGTCATGAACATTATTGCTTTTATGGTTTTCTTTTGTTTTTTTGTTAACTTTGTCAAGTGGGCTGTGGGTCTGAACCAGTTTAGTTGTGCAGGAAGAAGGTGGAGACTAGTAGAATGGTCATGTTGATGCAGAAAATGTCTTATTTCTGTCCTGTGTTGCTTATAGCTGTGTTGCTATGGTAACTGAACAACCTTCCCCCACACACTTGGTATACGCCTGCTTGTTCGAGGAGCATCACACTGCGTGGTTGGGGGCGGGTGGATCGTGGTCAGCTGCTGTGACTTGTAGGCCACTGGTGTAGCATCACAAGTGTCTTGTAGGGCTCAGTAGACACTTTCATACTGGTAAATTTGAATATGAAGAGCATTGAACATTCCTGACCAGGGAGATGATGCTGATTTTGATTCAGACTGTGGGGAGGCAGCAGCATCAGATGACATAATGCTTTACAGAACCACTTCATTATTGCACTGGTAGAATGGATGGTTATAGTCTGTAGTACTTTGATTCTCAGATTGCATCACCACAAATACACATCTTACACTGAATGTGACTGGCCTGTTCTGTTGATCTTGTCATTGTGAGGATGAATTTTCTGCTCGAATAATCTTCTTTCATTAACTTGTTTTCCTTTTGCGATCAGTAGTTGAAAATGCACACACTTTTAGCTGTACTGTACTCTGAATGTAGAGCTTGTCTGTGTAAGTGGTTAAGTATGAAGCTTACCAGTGAAATTTCAGTACTCGGCGTAGCAAGTATGTGCCCAGGTTTTCCTGAGAAATTTTCCGTTCCACACCTGTAAGTGTATACTAATACTTGAATGCGCTTGAGTTCAGCCCAGGCTGTGACTTGATGAAATACTTTAGGATGTGATTAGTTACCTGATTTATAGATTTAAACATTACCATGCTTGTTACAGCACCTGGCCATCTGAATCATCACCAGCTGAACAAGTCTTAATATCTAACTTTCATTTACATTTACGACATTTGGCAGACATCCTTATCCAGAGCAACATTCATCTCATGTATACATTTGAGCAGTTGAGGCTTAAGTGCCTTCCTCGGGGGCAGCTTGGCAGTGCTGGGATTCAAACTTGCAACTTACTGGTCAGAATTCACATCTAAACTACATTGAACTACCACTGAGCTATTTTACCACGGCATGTTCCCATCCAAGGAAAAGGCAACATAATAACATAATTACAACTGGCTTTTTAAAATGTCTACTAAAGCAATACACCATTTACAGCTAAGTATTCTGTTCTTTTAAATGAAGGCTTTTAAAGGAGTTTTGCTGAACTTTATTCTCCTTGTATCACAGTCTTCCTATCTGACTGCCCACCTGACAGTAAAAACAGTTCCAACTTTTTTGTTGGGTCTTTCAGGACCTCAGTCACAATACACACCACTATGAGGTACTCTTCTTAGACTATGGAATAAACAGCAATCTGTTTTTATGTTACTGTTTAAAAACACAAGGGAAATAATTTTAGATGCACATTCCTTTCTTTACTTGACTGGCTTTTAAAATGGAGCTGCGTTTGGAAATCATGCTTTAGAGCTTGGTGTATGGAGCACCTCCCTATAGTGGCCAGTTTTCATACTGGTCTCAAATTGTGTGGAATGACATTAAGGTTCATTTAATGAATCCCTGGCTCACCCTCCGGGTCTTTTCTTGCCGTCCAGGCCATGGTGATCATCAGGGGTCTGGTTTTGGCCACTAGGCTTGGCTGTGCTGGGGTGTTTGCTGGCTGGGGGAGCAGAGCATGATGGAAAGCTCTAATGATGGAGGGGCTGGGCAGGTTTTGGGCCATTAGTCTGAGGGGGTAGGACTGCATGTTGGGTACATGCAGTACATGCTGAGATGGGGGTGAATGGGTGTATTTTGGGGGCACACTGAGGTGGGGGGGATGCAGGTGAAGTGGTCGGGTTGGATGACACCACAGGAATGAACTGAATGTTGTGTTTTTAAATCCATGTTGCTAAATTTCCAGCATCTAGGCATGTGTGTGTATTGAAAGTTGATGTTGGAGTAGTCCGTCAGAGGCAGGAGGAGTAACCTTACCTTACAGCCTGAACATGATAAAGCTGAGTTCACTCTGGATTATGATTATTTTTGTCCTTCTGTTTTTTAGTGGTTGTAATTTTAAGTGTGCACATAATCTCTTTTTCAAAAACACACCAGTCTTTACGTGTCCAGCATAAGCTGCCTTTAGAAATGTAAAACTATCAGCAGATCAGATTCAAATAATCTTTGTCTTCACTGATATGTGGCATTGATCCTCTTTAACTCTTTCCTGTAGAAGAGAACGAGCTTCGGGAGAGACTGCACCTCGAACACGAAGCAGGGAAGCGAAGAGCGGAAGCACCCCACTGCATTCAAGCCACACATGCTAATCACCTGACCTTGAGGGAGGAGTTGAGTCCAGAGCGTAACCATGCCCCTCCGTCAGCCCTGTCCTCTCCTCCTGCTCCCTCCATTCCCATCACAGTCATTCCCATTCCTGTGGTGTCGTCAAACCCGACCATATCACCTGCATCCCCCCACCTCAGTGTGCCCCAAAAAGACACCCACTCACTCCAATCTCAGCATCTACTTCCCCAACGTGCAGTCCTACCCCCTCAAACTAATGGCCCAAAACTTGCCCAGCCACTGCAGCCATACCCTGGGTCCATCATTAGAGCTTCCCAGCATGCTCTGCTCCCCCAGCCAGCAAACACCCCAGCACAGCCAAGCCTCATGGCCAAGACCAGCCCTCCTGATGATCACCACGGCCTGGATGGCAAGAAAAGACCCGGAGGGTGAGTCAGGGATTCAAGTGCTCCTGCAGTGATGTAAACATGTGCAAACTTGTGTATGATTGTAATCGTATTAAAGAACCCTTTAGTTGCATGAAAGTTTCGAAAGTGCTGTTGGGGATTTTTTTTTCTTTCCTCCATTTTCTTCCCCCCCTGGGTAATAATATTTGTGTGTGTTCTCTGTGTTTTCAGGGCAGGAACAAGGGAAGTACATAACAAGCTTGAAAAAAACAGGTGAGTTAATGTGTAGTCTCTGGATTCTGTTTGCATAACGTTCTGGAGATTTGTTGCTTAATCTTTTGCTTGCAGGAAACTAACATTACACAAGCTTAAAGGGTTTACAGTGGATTTCACTTTTTATTATGTTAAACTCATGCACACTGTGAGAAAATGTTACACTTGAAGGCCAGTTTGAACTGAATTGAGTGTTGTTGGGGTTTTTTTTCCCCTTCTTTTAAACAGACGTGCACACTTGAAGGAATGCTTCGAAACCCTCAAGAAGAACATCCCTAATGTTGATGAGAAGAAAACCTCCAATCTGAGTGTGCTGAGAAGTGCGCTAAGATATATTCAGGTAGAGTTAGTTTCTGTATGTCTGCTGGTTTTTGGTAGGTCATGGCATATACAGTAGGTGTTGTGGTGTCTTAACACTTATATGATTCTAAATCCACGTTTCTCAGAATTGGGTCCTGGGAACCCCCGTGATGATTAGCCAGTGAGATGATTCATTTCCTTTTTTTTTTTTTTTTTTTTTAAAAAGATGGTGGTCTGGATTACAATCAAATAGTATTGTTATAGTTATTACTTAGTTATTACAATTAAGCCTAATTGAATGTTAATTGGAATTGTAAATTTTGCATCACAGTAATATTTATTAGAAGTATATTTTTTAATCTGAATCCAAAAGCAAGTATACATAATGTCAATTTGAGTCGAAACTCAATCTGAATAAAAACCAAAATGTTTCAAAGCTTTAGCACAGAGTAACTGGGTTGGCTTCTGTGCCTGGGAAGTTATGGAATAAACAGCTTTTATGGCTCCAATAAATATATGAAGCATAATCTGCCTAACATTTTAAATAGTGCTGTGATCATAGCATATGGTGATGTGTGGATGTGAGACCTGATCTTAATAACGTGGTGGAGATGAAGGCAATGGGTAACAACAAGCTGGAATGGAGGATGACGGCACAGTAGCATGTGTGGTTCTTCAGCCTGCATGCTTCCTGAGAATAGTGATTTAATGATGACCTGAGACGACACGCAGATAAGGGAAATCTTTTGGGCCGCTTCAGTGCGCTGAGCAGCCTGTGGTTGGACAAAGGAGGGGAAAAAGAAACAAACGAACAGTTCAGAAGTAAAATGTACAAAACGTGCCCACCTGCAATGTCTCAGTGCTTGTGATGGAAAGTTAATAATTTTTGATTCATTGTCAGTTACTGGACACATGGGGTACAGGGAAAAACGTGTATAAGCCATGGAATTGAAAGTTAAAGTAGGGAAGTGTGAACTGAGGGGTTTTTTCCTCCCCCTTTTCTCTCTCTCTCTCTCTCTCTCTCTCTCTCTCTCTCGCTCTCTCGTATGAGGTTGTATTTGAAGCATCCAGGCTGTCAAATACATGTGTCTGCTGCAGATAGCAAGCTTCCTGGTCCAAAGTATTAGGGTGACATGATAATACAGTATCAGTACCTTTTCTGAGAGCATGGATGGTTTCTGTAACACATTTTACTTGCTTATGGTTCAAATTAGGAATACACCACCATTTTGGTCACCAAAAATCTTTTTGCGAAAATGGGCAATAATGTAGTAAATCGTCACGTTCTGTTAAAAAAAGAAAAGGGCCTAAGTGTTATTCTAATATCTCAATGAAAGGAGTGACTTTGCAATTATCGTGTTTTCTCATTGTCTTATAGGTTTGTAACGTGAATGATATAATTGCATCACAAATAATAATCATGGTACAAATCATTATGATTAAATCCTGTACTCCAGCTTCCTCCCCCAGTCCAAAGACACGTGTTGTAGGCTGATTGGCATTTCCAAATTGTCCTAGGTATGTGAATGTGTGTGCGATGGGTTGGTCCCCTGTCCAGGGTGTCCCCCACCTGGTGCCCCGAGTTCCACGGGGTAGGCACCAGGTTCCCAGGAAAATGGATGGATGGATGTTTAGGTGGCACTTTGGCTGGCATATTTGAATGTATTAAAATATGATTAAAAAATAAATAAATATCAGCAGCCGTCTCTCATCCATGTGGTTTATTGCCGATGTTAAATTATTGACTCAACAGCCTGTTCCTGTTGCAATTTAAATATGTTCACTTGGTGTTTTCCTGGCTGCTTAGTGTATCCTCTGTGACTACTTCTTTTGGTAGACTGCACCTGCTGTAGTGTTTACTCCTCTTTAGAGGTGAACACCTGGTTAATGTGATAAACTGACATTTGAGTGAGTACAGAATCTCTCTCTCTCTCTCTCTCTCTCTCTCTCTCTCTCTCTCTCTCTCTCTCTGTGTCTGTCTCTCCAAGCAGATTAATGCATGTGTGTGTGTGTCACAAGGGTGTGCTGTTAATAGGTACTGCCCTGTATGTTGGTGTGTGTGGTAGTGTTGATGGTTTGTGCTGCGTGTGCTGTGTGCGACTGAGCCAAGGCGGGTCAGGCATCGAGGCCTCTACACACTCTCTTCAGAGGACTGAAGCTGTTATTAAGGTTTAGTGGCTTTGGATTATCTTGATTTGGATTTTCATTTTGTTTCATCTTCATGTCTTTCCCTGATCTGTCTGCACTCCTGCAGTATTCCTCTTGGCACCATGTGACCCGGGGCCTAAAACTTATAGGAAGTTCACACTTCCTTGTTTCACTTCTTTGTGAACGTATCCGAAGAAGGCAACTAAACATCTTGTGGGTTTTCCTTCATTTGATTTAACCACTGATTTGTATTAAAACATTTTTTTAATGATCCTGTACGGATTTTTATTCTCCTTCACGCTTATGTTTATTCTGCAGGTGATCCTTTTTTTCTGCATTTATAAACACGTATGTCGTGGCAGTCCTAAGTGTTGCTGTGAAACCTTATGACTTCTTGTCAAGTGCTCTAGCCCCTCCTCCCTTCTCTCGCTCTCTCTCCCTCCCTCCCTCCCTTTTTCTCTCTTTGCCTCACTCATCCTGCTTCTAGTCCTGGCCACATGAGCGCTGAGCACATGGCTAGTCTGAGATGTGTGATGTCAGCCCTCCTCCACCCCCACCCCTGTGATCTAGCGCTCAGCCACGCAACTTCAGTTGCAGCTTGTGCATGAGCTACAGCTTAGACTGGCAGCATCTGCAAAGCCTCGGAGCATGTTTACAACCCTGTAAAGCTCACTAAAACCTTTCTGGGGTTTTTACAACTTGCTTCTAGAATGACTTATGCCACGTGATTACAGCTTGCAAACTACAATGTTTCTTCATGTGTGATTTTTGCTCTGAGGCTGAGAGACTGCTCTCTTGGAAAGAGATTCAGTGTTGTGCTGACCACTCATGGATGGTAGCCAATCAGATGCCAAGTATTCTGTCAGCATTTACAGCTTACATTCCTGCAGCCTGCCAAATATTGCCGTTTTTCAGTCCTAACTGTGCAGCTGCTTTTTTTTTAAAAACAAAAAAAACATGTAGTCTCTAACTAGTTAGGCTTTGTCATAATACTCAGGACAGCAACGCAATTAAAACCTCTAAGAATACATAGTCGTGAATAAAGCAGTCAGTTGTCTCGATAATACTGTGCCACTCTTCTCAAAAGAGGAAGTTCTATCTAGATTACATCTTTGCAAATTGGCTGTATAAATCAGTGTGTCCTGATAGCTTGACGGTTTTATCCTGTCCGTATGCTTTACAAGGGGTCTGCATCTGCAACAAAGGCCCTGCAGCTCAATCGTGTCTCAGCCTTGTGCATTCAAAGGACTAGAGGTACAAAAAAACCAGGTAGCCTCTTTTTCAGCTCCCTCGACTGTCATTTTCACTTCATTCCTGACAGTAATTGCTGCCCCAGCTTATGTTCTTACTGGGCATGATGACAGTGTGAGCTTTTTTGACTGACTGACCTATAAAAAAAAAATAATAATGCACAAAACGATGTGCTAGACGTTGCCTTTTTCTCCTCAGACTGATAACTAGTACTCCTCTAGACATTTACAGACATATTTTACTTCCTCTACCCAAGATATTTTTCTCCCTGTGTAATGAAGTGGCAAGTGAGGGTGTATTTTTGTCTCAGCTGCAGGCAATAAGTCATAACAGTCCTCTCTGAACAGTTGTTTATGCAGCATGTCTGCAACGTGGCAATGCGTGAAGCCGCTCTTCTTGCTGTTCTCAACCCATTTCTTTTGCTCACCCTTTCCTCTTTTTTGCATTCTCTGTGCTGCAGAAATGAGTCAGTAAGCACCCCACAGAGTCGAGTCAGTGGAGGTTGTCCCTCCTGGCTCTGACCATGTGCTTCTCATTCGCATTGCATGTGACTATGCCCAAGATGTGTCAACCTTCGCAGCACAGCATGACCTGCTCCACTTACATGCACACAGGTGGGGCTGGAGGTTTTGAGTCTAGACGGGGGGAAAGGGAAAGAGGAGGGGGAGTTTGTGCTTCTTGCTCTCCCTCTCCTGCCTTAAACTATAATAAGAAACCTTCAGTATCACCCATGTTTTTGCCCCTCAAAAGCAGTTGTGAGCTTTAATCCAGCAATATATTTGCAATTAATGTGTTAAAACTCACTCCATGTTAGATGCCACTTCAGCTTTTGAACTCTGATGCTTTCTAACTGACAATTTAGTGAAGGTTGCACAAGAAAGAAAATATTCTTCCCTAAGAAAGCAGCAGAATCTGTGCAGAACTCAGTTAGTCATTTAGTTTGCTAGTAAACATGCTACTACAAACTAGCACCACAGGAAGTAAACTGAAACATTTAAAAAATAAAACTGACATTTTAATTTAACTGATAAAGCTTGTGTATAGGAAGGCAACTTAAAACTGTAACAGGGTCATTTTGTCTGTATGCTATGAAACAGACTGCTACAAACTAGCATAGCATGGAGTAAACTAAAATACACATCTAATTTAAATAAACTGACATTTGTGACTCGACTGTCAGCTGAAGTAGGCAAAATGTGCTATTTATCGAGCAATGTTTTTTTTTAAGTGTTGCTATTAGCACAGCTGAAACTAGCAGCTTACAGTACAAATGATCTATGAGTTAGCTTGAAAATTAGCTTTGTAACTAGCAAGATAAGGACTGTAACTAATAGTTTGCTGGCAGGGGAATGCCTTATCAGAGGTAAATAATGCACTTTTCGTTTGCTAATAATCAGTGTTACATTTTGTCAATGTTATGATTTTAAGCCCTGCACAAATTCAGAGAAGAGGCAAGCGCATGGTTTAGTTAGCATAGTAGAAAGTGTTGTTTGTCTTTTGTCAGGTTTACTGGGTTGTGAAATGTGTTCAGAAAACACAGGAACCTTGTTTTCATGTCACAAAAAAGCTCTTGTGCCATTAGTGGTATTAATTTATTCCCCTGAGCTTGAAAGGCACACTGTTCATTCAGCAGTCCTTATGACATGGACCCACATTTTTATTTTCACACCTACTAGAAAATGTAATAAGAAGTTCCCTAATTTTTTTTTTTTCTTTCTTTCTTTTTTTTTTTTTTTTTAACCAAGTTCATTGCATTTTTGAGGCCCACACTGCTATTATTGTTGCTTTACAAGCATTTATGAGCATGTGAAAACAGGAACTGTTGTTTACAGCTTTGACCACAGATGCTGAGTAAAATGTGGAGTGCTTTAAGAGTTCAGTAATTTGTGGTTAGTGGTGCTGTATGCATTTCAGTGTGTGGAAAAACCTGTGATTAGTACAGCCAGACAGGCCTTCACTCTGCGGCTGAACTCTGCTCTCAACCTCGCTGTGTGATCAGGGATCAGGTTACCAAGGATTTGTAAAAAAAAAAAAATTTTGGTCTGTTGTCTTGACAACGACAGGGAATCCCAGCATCTTATTGGTTAAACCAGAATGGGGCGGGACCCTTGGGGTAAATGCTATATATTGACTGGTGCATGGTTCTGTCTGTCTATTCTCTTCTTTTTTTGAATGTCCTTTAATGGCTTTGTTGCCTGTCAAGTGAAAACCCTGACTGTCTTGCTGTTTTTCTGTGATCATGCTCTCCTGGTGCACATGGAGAAGGAGCGGATGAGTGTTGTAATCAGCTCGAGTGTGATGCTTTGTATGTCCCAGCCTCTAATAGCCATTTGCACTATGTACAGAGGTCATATTCACCTGAAACTGCATTTAGATGTATGGATATAGTATATTTGGTAGAGATTCATCTCTTTGAAATAGTGTATCATCACTGTCCAGTGAAAACTGATGGCATAGTTCCTAATATTATAGATATTATTATTATTATTATTATTTAACACATGCTGTTTGACTGCCAATTCTGATATTTCTCCTAGATGTTTCTGGGAAAGCACCAAGTCATATTAAATTCTTTCCTTGACACAAAGTGAAAACCCTGCATATGGCGATAAATGGTCATGTCCAGTCTCCTCATACAGCTCGGGTTTCTTTACAGGTATACATCTTGTTAATCAGGGGGGTGTAAACTTTTGAACAGTCTCCCAGAAGACAAAGTACTAACATTATACTCAGCTCATCATGTTCAAAAGTTTACATCCCCCTGGCTCTTAATGTATCATGTTTCCTTCTTGAGCATCAGTGAATATTTGCACCTTATGTAATAGTTGTGTACAAGTCCCTCAGTTGTCCTCAGAATGAAAAGATTGATCTCAACATCATATAGCCGCTGTTGGAATGTGCAGGACCTGGAGGGTTTTTCTGAAGAACAGTGGGCAGTTTAACTGCTTAGGACAAACAAGGGACTCATGAACAATTATCACAAAACATAAAAACAGTCGTGGATCATCCAGGTAATGACACACGGTATTAAGAATCAAGGGAATATAAACTTTTGAATTTATAATTTTTAGAAATTCAGCTATTATCTTGTCTTGTGGACTATATGTAAACGTCTGTTTACTATATGGGCTATATGTAAACATGTGAAATAGTTTATTCAGGACAGTACTAAATAAAACACAACATGGGTTTTTTATGATTCCTCTTATTTTGTTAACAGTATTAAGATTTAGCAGATTCTACAAGGGGTATGCAAACTTTTGGGCACAACTGTATACCAGGTAAGCATGCATTGTCATGGTTAATGCCCCAACCATATTTGGAGACAATAAGGAGACAATACCTTAATGTACTAGGTGTTGTAAAAAAAAAAAAAAAAAAAAAAAATTTTTAGGCAGGCTGACGTGCTGGTGAATCTTTGGTCTTGTTGCGAAGTATGATGCAAATTTTTTGAATAATTTTTTCCTTACTAGACAAGTGCGTCAAGCAGATAAATTATGCATATTCTTTCTTCATCATGAATTCAGTTCTTTTAGCTCAGTGGTTCTCAATCAGGGGGGCGTGGAGAGATAGGAAGGGGGGTGCAAATTTTTTAGAACTCACAGACAGGGCATCATTTGGGGACTTGGTGTATTTTATTGCTTTTCAAATATAATGTGCATAAATTGAAAAACTCTGTGTTCCCGCTGTATTTTCTTTTTGCTGGAAGAGGCAGAGCTTAGCCTGTCTTTTATCTAGCGGTAAGTGCAGGCCAGTGTTGCGACTTTTCAGACCCCTTTAGCTGCTTTTATTTTATTTTTTTTATTTATTTATTTATTTATTTATTTTAAAAAAGAAGAAAGAAAGAAAAGCACCTAGCGACAAATCTAGCAACTTTTGGGACAAAACCTTAGCGACTTTCCAAATGTGGCCAGTTCTGTCCTGCAAGCAGGAGGTCTTGCTTTCCCACTGCATTCACACCTCTCTCTGTGTCTGCTCTGTTCAGTGAGGGGCTGAGAGCCGGAGATTTAACAATGTCATGGATAACGAGACACGTCCTTCGTCCCAATTTACATCATTCTTATGCGAATGTTTTTAAAACGCAAGACGAATGTAATGCAACATGTTTTACATGTAAAATGTCCACGTTATTACAGCTTAGTTCTCTTGTTCAAAGTAGTTATAGTGTTCAGAAACATTTTTGATCATTCATGTTCCATACCTGTCTGTTATATAGTTTTATAAAGTCATAAGTTGTTTTTTTTTTTTAAATCATAAGTTATGAAAAGTAATTAAAAAAGTACAAAAACACAAAAGCAAAAAAAAAATCTATCTATTAAAAACAGGTTATGAGAGTGAGTCCATCTCTGTTTTTAATGTGTTATATATGGACGTGAAAGATCACAGACTGGGTTTCTAATCCAGGATAAAAGGTTCAGACAGGTGCAGCCTTAGATGGAGCTTATGGAACCAAACTCTGTTTATAGCCCTGCAGACGAGAGCCTCATTACACTACAGACACCACTTAAAGCCGAACTGTTAAGTCATTTCATTATCAGCACATGGTTAGAAATCATGCTACATTAATTGTATTCTGATGTAATTAAACACGATCAGCTGATAGTAGTTTACTGGGGTTTTTCATGAACATTTTGCATTATCATTCCCCCACTGACGTGTCTAATTGGTTGCAAATGTATATGGCATATTTTCTTATTTCTTTCTTTGTATCTAATTGTATTTATATTTTCCAGATTTGCTCAACGTGACACATTTTAACTCGCAGGTTTATACATGTGCCTGAATATAGGCCTATACAATGTGAAACAAAACTATATAACACTGTTATTTTGTCCCAAATTATATTCATTGTGATCAATAATGAAATCACAATTATTTCAGAACCAGGGTATTTTGTACAGACATTTTAATCTTTATCCATCCTCCTTAACGCTCTTTAAAAGAACTTTCAAAAAGGTCGTGCACGCTTATTGCCAGCATGGGGATCCTGCATCAGCCGACTAAGCCTCGAAAGTGGGTCACTAAGGCACAGCCCAGTGTTTAACATACACCCCGCCCCACCTCCCCTCTCTCTGTGACTACTACTATTGTGGATGAAATCAGGAATGATGTATTCTACCGTGTGGTGTTCAGGGGGGATGGAGCTGTGATCTTCCTTCTGCGCTAGTATGCATGACTCAGTGCTCTCTGCCCAGATGTCCACCTCCGATTGGTTCAGCTCACATCCCTCAAGCTCCACCCACCACACTGCTGCACTGACTGAACCTGTTTACTTCTGCAGAGTTGGTGCAACTGCCTCCTTCCCAGAAGTGGGCAGGGCTTTACAGCGCTGCATGAGTATGGACTGGGAATCAGGAACGGGAGGACTTTGAGATAGCATAAACAGTGGCCTTTATGAGGAAGCGTGACTGATTACTCGTACACAGGCTTGCTCTTGTTCTTGTTGTGAATCCAACAATCTGTGCAATTCCAAGAAGGAATTATCTGGTAAGCAGCCGAATAGTGTTTTTGATTAGAGCAGGATTGGTTGTACTCGGTTGGCCCTAATGCTGATGAGGCGTTATGGCTCTGAGATGTTGTTGTGTAAAGAAATTGAGGTCAGGAAAAGTGCACACACTGAACACTGACCTTGGACCCCAATGACCTGTTTTCTACTGAAGAACAGGGAGAACTTTCCTTCCACCAGCCATGACATCAGCACTGTGCCTTATCTCCATTTCAGAGAACATGAATAGGCTTGTGATATCTAATTTCTAGAACACTCTTAATACACTATTAAATAGAGCTGAAAGGTTGTGGATTAAATCTATTACTAAAGAAAATGTACTCCTCTGGTGAGGATTCTCCATTTTAGTGTAGGCCAAGGTTTTGAATGTACCATTTACTTTGCATATCTAATTGGCAGGATTCTTCAGCTTGGATTGTTTTTACTTTTTACTGTTTTATATAGAAGGCTGGACAAAAATATTTGTTAATTCTTACTGCAGTGTTGGTCGTTTAATACCTGCTTTAGCCAAATGAGCTCTTGAAGTATATTCTGTGAGCATTCTGAGCTCTGAGTTTCCAGATACTTTTTCTGTGGGTGTTGTGGTGATCCATGGCATTGAAGTCTTTAACCATAACACATCATGGTTTTACCAGTTTATTTTAATATAGTCTTAGGTATAGCAGTAAACTGTGTTGTTTTTGTCCAAGTGATGCAGCTTTATTAACCACAAAACTGCTGTTTCCTTTATTCCACTTTGTTTGAATCACCATTTTAGTCAATAATTCCACGCCTGAGATTTTTGTTTTCTAGTTTCACTTATTTTGGTTTCCAATATATTTGCAGCCAGTTGCTAAATGCTGGTTGTCAAAGCCTCATAGCCTGGTCCCCATGCTAAGTGCAAATCACATAGCAACAAGGGGCATTGTGTTTAGGATGCCCCAGATTTTTATAAAAGAAGGTAAACCTTGGTAATGTAGTTGCCCATCCCTGCATGCACATCACGCTTGTACAATTGTGTCTGTGAGAGAAAGAGAAAGTATTCACTCTTTTTGTTCTGCCCACAGACTTTGAAGAGGAAAGAGAAGGAGTATGAGCATGAGATGGAGCGCCTGGCCCGTGAGAAGATCTCCACCCAGCAGAGGCTGGCTGAGCTGAAGAACGAGTTCAGCCAGTGGATGGACATGATGGAGGTTGAGAGGCTGCTGCGTCAGACTGTCCAGCCCGAAGATGACCAAGCATCCACATCCACAGCCTCGGGTACGCTATCTCACCTGCGCATGTGATTCTTTAAAAAAATCTTTGAAAATTGAATTGAATCAGCTATAATTACGCTTCAGAGCAATTCAGTGCGTCCTTATCTTTGTTTTTTCTTTTGCTTCCCACAGAAGGTGAAGATAACATGGACGAGGACATCGAGGAAGAGGGTGTGCTGACCCCGCCTCGCTCCTTACCCAGAGTGCCTCAGCCAGAGCTCAGGAAGCTATCGCCATCTCTGCCCCAAACTCTTTCTGTCCCCTCCAAGCCCTTCCAACCTCCACCATCTGCTACTGCGTCCTCTGCTTTGGCCCCTGCCCAGCCTTCCTCGCCCTCACTCTCCTTGCCCCCTGCACAGGCAGCAGTGACCCAGCAGCCCCAGGCCATGGTGGCCCCTCAGGGCCTGGCATATGGGCATATTGTAGCCACTCCCAGCATCCAGCCAACAGTAATCACACATGCTTCTTCACATGCCTCTGTCATCCAAGCTGTCAATCATGTCACCCAGACGGGCACCAAGCACATAGCCCACATCGCCCCCTCCTCCACCGCTTCCCTGTCCTCTTCCACCAGTGCCATACAGCTGGCACCTGGACCGCAGACCATCGGGCACATCACGGTGCACCCGGTGACGCACCTTCCCACACTATACCCACAACCAGTCACCATCTCACACACCCTCTCACATGCCCAGGCCAACGGCACCACAGTGTTGGCCAAACAGACGCCCGTTGGGCATCAGGTACTCTCACATCACCCGCAGCTGGTGGGCCAGACTGTCCTCAACCCGGTTACCATGGTGACCATGCCCTCCTTCCCTGTCAGCACACTGAAGCTGGCATGAGAGAACAGGCTGATGTGGACTCTGAACTTACTGGCACAAGCCCCTGTTAGTCACATCCAGCATTACAGCAGACAAAAGCAGTACATTCCAAATACAAACAAATCTATGAAGAGTCTAAGATAAATCTATCTAAGTTTATATATATCTATGTTATGTTGTATGGTAAAAGAAAAAAAAAGATTTTGTATCCTTTTTGTGTGGATAAAATTAGATTGTGATGTCCTCTTTCATGCTGCTATGAATGTGTGTGTGTGTGTGTGTGTGTGTGTGTGTGTGTGTGTGTGTGTGTGTGTGAGAGAGATGGTGAACAGAAAGGTGGATGAAATGGCAAAAATATATCAAAATGGCTCGACATTTTTAACAATACATAATTTTTATCATCATATTTATATTTCTCACAAAGTGCCAGGAAATTAACAGTGCTACAGTTTTAAAAAACTGTACAAAATCTGATTATATTTGGATCCAAAAGTATATAACCACAGAACAGAAGGGGGGGGAGTAACCATTTAGTACAAATATATAATGTAACTTACAATCAGTTACATTTTAAGGGTAGTAACAATAAAATTGGTTATTGTCACAAAATAATTGTCATAAATTTGGGAGTCGTGTGGTAACCATGACGATCTCGGCAGGGTACTACTGTATGTCTTGTGCCTGATTGTATAGATTGCGCTCTGTGGTCGTAGTGCAGAACGTTAATGTACCTCAGTCTCATCAGCTAATAGAACACAGTTCTCACAAGCAATGTTTTGAAATGTGATCACTTGAGTTTCAAAATTGAGTTCTAGAGCTGTAGAAGTTTTCTATCTGCCCTTTTATATGGCATGTATTCAAAATTTTTAGACCACCCTTATCAGAAAGTATCTTTGCAGGAGTTCAGCATGCAATTCTCTTGAATGTTTTCTGACGTCTTTCCTAGCTTGCATTCAGGGTGTTACATTATTGCTTTTTTTAATTGTATGTCGTGCGTTTTGGACTGAGGGACTCGAGTGAAATCTTCTTCTGTGCCTTTAACCATGTCTCTGTGGTTCTCTTCAATGCTGCACAGATGTCCTCTGGTGTCCTCTTTCTGTAACTGCACTCTCAGCTAACACACCAGCCATTAGCTGCAGAACTTCAATTCTGCTCGAGTGCCTATAGCCTGACCAGCACAACATGAGGTCACAGGTCTATAGCCATCACTGTGCCATGGAGGGGTTACAATATAGTGAAAGAATTAAGTATGAGATCCTGAACTTTATTGTGAATGTACTTTTTCTGTGTTCAGATGGAACACATTCAATGCCTTCATCATGGTGTAGCTGATAAATGTGAGCTTTATGTTTGGCAGGAGTGCATAGTCATTGTTACTAGGGAGGGTGTGTGTGTGTGTGTGTGTGTGTGTGCGCGCTTTTGGTGGGTGTGTATGGCATATTCTACTTTGTCAACTTCCATCTGATTAATGCTGATTAATTTGACTGTATGTGTTTGATAGTGTGTTTGTGATTTAATAGTACATGGTGGAAATGCAAAGAATAGATACAGTACATTATCCAAAGCTTCTGTGAAAACTTCAGGTTGCAACAAGAATGTGATCCTGTAGGAGTGTAAATTCAGAAAGACAGGTGTGTAGAAGCCCATCACCGAACTACTCAAAGGTGGTGGATATTTATAATACGTCAATCCAGACGCCTTTGTCTTTACTGAACCACACTGAATACTCCACAGACCTGAAAGTCCAACCTAGCCTTGGTGTCCTCTGAGATTTGACTCACAAACTTCAAACACTGTGATATTGCTCATGTGACCCACAAAAGAACAGCCCAAGTTTACAATATCGATATTACCAAGCACTCACTTAACCTAGCAGAGTCCCTTCATTCATTTGTATGCTTCATGAATGAGAGTTTAAACTTCATCTTTACTGAATTCTGATTGAAGTTTGTGTTTACACAGACTATGTTGCACATGTTCACCAGTTAAAACATTTTCTGGTTTAACATGTTTGATTTGGTGTGTACATTAATGATGTGTCAGGGAAAACTGTTTTAGGGGACCATATACAGTACTGTATACTATGGGGCAACCTTTCTGACCTCTGTCCACATTAATATTATATATACAAAAAGTGTGTTTTTCCCTATGGAGAAAGTTTATGTTTGTGTGTGTGTGTGTGTGTGTGTGTGTGTGTGTGTATAGCCTGTACATTTGGGGCTGCACAGAACTAATTGTCCATCATATTCAAGTTCGAAATGAAGAGGAAGAGCAAAAGTAGAACAAATGTTGAATAAATAAAATCTTGTTACATTTTCACTGTTCTTTGAGTCATTTTGTCCTTGTATAATGTATATTAGACAAGTCGTTATATATCCATTGTTCTTCGGTAAGCAGTTGATATCTGGGTGCCATGCACACGCATTAACACCTAGAGGCAGTTAGGATTTTATTAAAAATACAGTGACGGTTTCAGGAGGTGGGAAGAACATGCACAGAAACTCAACACGCACAGAATTGAACCGGGAACTGTGGAACTCTGAGACAGCAACACTGTGCTGCTTCTGTCTTTATATTATGTTATATTAATTCCAGTGTATTAATCAGTTTGTTTGTGTTTTGAATCATCATAAAACTGAAACAATGGTCCTCTAAGAGGATGAGCCCATGACTGAGTGAAAACCAGACACAGTGTTCTGTATCTTTTGAAGGGTTAATATAATTTCTTATATGCAGTGTTTTTCAATTTTCTGCTATTCACAGAACTTTTTGAATTTTGAACTGAAGAGGAGAGTCCACCAGTGTGGACCTTGAAATGTGAAGGATCTGGAGAGATTCTGTATGGGGGAATGGTCTCCGATCCCTTGCCATGTATTCTCTAACCTCATCAGGCATTATAGGAGAAGACTCAGAGCTGTTATCTTGGCAAAGGGAGGTAGCACAAAGTATTGCCTAAAAGGGTGCCAATAATTGTTGCACACCAATATTTAACAAATATCTATTTTTTTTTTTATAAACCTGTGTTTTGTTTGCAATTGTTTGATATCCATGAGAGGAGTATTTTTGTGATTTTTTTTTTTTTTTTTAAACAAAAGGTTAAACAATAAAGACAATTTTTCACAGCTGTCTTTGCTCATATTTACCAAGGGTGCCAATACTAGTGGAGGGCACTATGTATGTGTGTGTATATATATATACATATATAATGTGTGTATATGTATATATATAAGTGCATACACACACTGTATATTGTATAGCGAGTGACTCTATAAAGCCCTCTTCCTAGTGTATTTCTAGTTCTTCTGCTTCAAAATATGACCCATAGAGAGAGTGACCGTTGACAAAAAACAACAGCAGACTCCTACCCATTCAAGTATAGGTCTTAAAATGATACATTGTGAAAGTAAGTTAGCATCGACATAAGTGTCATCATCAGTCAAAACTAAATCAACGAAGAATGTTTGCCTCAAGTTTCCGAGCTACATTTTAACACTGCTTAAAACAAATCCATGTGCATTTTCAGCTGGAATACTCTTTCCACTGGAAACATTCTCTCCTTTCTCTTGATTCTCGACTTCGTTGTCATGTCCTCCCTCCTCAGTCACCGGTTCAGGAGCTTGGTTTGGTGTAGGGACGGCATTGAACATTATGAAACCCACCATGATCACCACTAAAGACACAACGTAGAGCCCTGAGAACTGTGTAGAAAGAACTCCATCACTCACAATAACTCAGAAAATGACTCAATTTCATATTCAGTGATTATATTAGAAAGTGACTCAGCCACTCAGTTTTCTATTAGGTTAGACTACTGGTCCTTTGAGAATGATTAAAAATACATCTAGAAGAAGATTATGCATTAACAGTCATCAACACTAAGCAGGTTACCATGACCCAGCAATGTTATTTAAGACTATTCAAGAAGAACAGATTGCACAAGAACAGTGATTACAGATTCTTAATTATAATAAATAAAGTTTTATTTAAACCCTCTGCAATGCGCTCTGCACTGCTTAAGTGTGTCTTTGCATGTGTGCATGGTGATATTGTTAGCACTCACAATGTACTGAAATAGGAAAAGGCCACAGAAGAGGCTGAAGAGATCAGCCGTGAGCAGAGAGAGGTTAACTGCTGTGGCACTGGTCATGTTGATCACCACAGGCATGCAGCTGTACAGTGTATACATACATATAGCAAAGCCACACAGGAGCAGAGCTGAGGAGAGAGCCAGAGACACAACAGAGATGAACCATGAGACAAATGCAATTCAAACACAGAGAAAGTCGTGTGTCCAGGTTTTTAGATGTGGAATGCCAAAGGATTACGGCAGGAGTTGATCATTTGGTGTTATAGTATCAGATGCAAAATACTAAATGGCCACATAATGACATGCTGGCCTAATATTGGCCTAAGGCTCATTCCATCTCATGTGGTCCAATAATTGCAAAGTTGGTTGGTTAAGTGACTACGGCTCAGAAGTTACTCACTGATTTAATCACGGGAGAAACAATACCATACCTCTGTTTATGACACGGTTCATTTGTAAAACACCCAACTGAACACTACTTCTGTATTTAGATAAAATCTATTCACACATACCAACATGATAGATCAGGCTGCTTCTTCAAATCTGGCCCCTGAGGTCCACTGTCCTGCAGAGTTTACCTCTAATCTCAAACTGTAGAAGAGTTATTTCTATCAAAAGTTCAGGTTCATATCTGGTCCCCCACCAGAGATATTCAGCCCAAAAGTGAGAGAAAATTGCACTTTCTCGCCCCCATAAAAAAGAGAGAAGTCTCAAACTTTAAATGTTCTGCATGCACACTATACATACCTAGGTACCTCCTAAGAAAAATAAGACTGTGGCTCGAGTCCTTCCCATTATAAATTGACCCTAAAAGTGAAACTGTGAGCATTACACTTGGACTTCCGTTTCAAGTCTAAGTAACATGAATGTGCAAAATGTTTATATATGTCCATGTACCTTGTAATGTGCTCTAGAGATCAGTTTTTCTAGGGAGCTAGGCCCATCCTGAGCTGAGATATTAAGGTTTCCGTAAACAGCTGTATAACCAAAATTTGTTGTGTGACATCAGACAAAGACGACAGTTGTAGTTAAACCAAGTAAAATAAAACATTTAAATAAATGTTGGTTTTACAATGACAATACATAGAGAAAAATTTTAAACGGTTGAGCAACCTGATTGGACCACTTGAGATGAAATGACCCCTAATCATTTTTTAGTTCCCTCAGAATTCCAATGGTCATTGAGTCAATCATGAGCTTGGATTATTGTCTGTGCATGTTCTCCCCATGTCCTTGTGGGTTTACTCCGGGTTCAAAGGTTTTTTCCAAACACCCAAAACAAGCTAACTAGCTTGTTACTAACTAGCATCAACTGATGGACTGGCTGCTTTAAATTGCCATCCAGGGTGTATCTAAATTGTCTGTCTAGGGCGATAGATCAATCTATCATCAGATCCACCATGACCCCGACCAGGATAAAGCAGTTGCTGAAGATGTATGAGCTCAATATCATCCATTAAATCTGTATGAGTAAAGTAACATAGTTTTCAGAGATGTGATCAGAATTGGGGTGTCAAGGATTATTTTAAGGGTGGCACGTGAATCCCTGTACCATCCCACGTGACCACATCCTTGGAAAAAGTTGCTCAAATAATCTCAAACTGTATTAATTCTAACAATGCAATAGAAAAAGTAAATGAAGAGCTCTTACCAATTTGCCATGTCCACTGAATGTTTGCCACGTCCGTATGTTCTAAAATACCTCTGTAATAATAATAATAATAATAATAATAATAATAAAACATTGCATGTAATGTTTGTATTGTACAAGAGCACTTAAATTAGATCACTCATTTATCATGAGATGCAGCATTTATGCAAAATCTTTTGGAAAACCAATTCTGCACTGCTGATTTGAAAACATGCAATTTGATAAACATCCAAATGAGTCTCACAGCTGTATTCCGCTGATCAGTGTTCCGAAAAGGCCAACCATCCCTAGAAACTCCAGCCGGCTCTTGTTCTTCACAATGTACTCCTGACACAGGTTGGAGACTGCGTACAGAGTGGCACTGATGATAACCAGGCCATCTCCCAGCAGAATGTTACTGCCTGTTAAAGTCAGGATGATGTATGATAGTGTATGATAATGTACTCTATGATACAAATGTTTGTTACAATTCATTACAATAGTTCTTAGTTTATGGAGAATAATGCAGTCAACCGCAGTAGTTGGGTAGTGGTTTATCATCATTATTTGTCCCTAATAATCTCCATCTCTGAATTGGCTATATCACTCTCCTCTCCACTAATATGGAGACGGCACCATGGCTGCTGTCGCATCATCCAGGTGGTTGCTAAACACTAGTGGTGGTTGAGAAGATTCCCCCCATACAATGTAAAGTCCATCTTTGAACCGTGACATTGTCATGTTTTATTCCTTACTAAACACGTATAGTTTAAACATTTGCAGAAAAAATACAGCATGTTCTCTAATCAGAAGAAAGTCAATGAACAATGCTCTCACTTGATCCTTGTTCTCGGCCTGCGACTATATCTGCCCCCACCATGGCACCAACACCAGCCAGACACACACATACAGCTACATAGTGAACGATTCTGTAGCGTGTCTTCAGGAAGACTCGGGACAGGATCAAAAGAACTGGGAGAATAAAGCAGTCCAAAAGCTGAAACACAGTAAATTAGTCAAGACAGTCATGCAGCGGCATTAACATATCTGCTGATTATTTTTTAGGCACATACAAATGCAATAAATGCAACAAATGCAATAAATCATAAACCTCTTTATAACATTATAGTGTGTGCAGAAACCTGTATAGTGTGTTTCTCACCTGTATGCTGGTTAATGTGGTATACTGGTAAGCCTTCACCACTGCATAATTTGCCTCCACATCTGCCAGCCCCAACAATAAATATTTCCACCATTTTGTCCTTAAGATCCGCAGAATATTTTCATCACCTATAGTATATTAAAAGAAAGAACATAAATACAGAACAATAACTCTAAATCCATCTATTAAATCTAACATAATGTGATGTTTCTTCTTAAAGAAATACTTCAGCATTTTGTCAGCCCAGTCTCTATCTACTTTTTCTTTTATTGGTCTTCTGTATGTACATATTTTCCAGTTACTGAGCAAACAACAGGCAGTCTACAAGCAGTTAATAATACTGTAGTGTGCTTCATGAAGAAACTAAGCTCTAAATCTGTATAATATGCTATTACAGAGATGGAACTACTGTTTCAGAAGGAAGAATTTGTGGTTATGTGTAATCGTCATAAACATGTACACATATAAATTACCACAGTTTCAACCACAAAAGTTAGCAACTGGTATTACGTTTTACTGTTTGGCACCAATTTTGGAAAATTGGATAAACTTTCATAAGAACAGCGCAATAAACGTCTGCCTGCAATAAATCATCCTAAGACCTTTATTACTAGAGTTTAACATTTGCAGTTCATGTTGTATAGTCACATATTTTAAATATAACCTATCCTTACTGAGCCTAAACTGAGATTAAAATTCACACAAGCTCACAGAAACTGGACAATAGACGATTGTAAAAATGTTGCCTGGACTGATGAGTTTAGATTTGATCAGATGATGAGTCCATCCTGCATTTATCCAACAGTTCCAACAGATGTGGAGGAAATTTTACTGGCACACTTTGGGCTTTCTGATGACCACTTCCAGCAGAATAATGCACTGTGTCACAAAGCTCATATCACCTCAAACTGGTTTCTTAAAGATGAAAACAAGATCACTGTACTCCTATGGCCTCCACAGTCACCAGATCTTAGATAAATCACCTTTGGGACATGTTAGTATGAACCAAAATGTTTTTAACTCCTTGCTTAAGGTCTGCCACAGTTCTGAAGGCAAAATGGGATGCAACCTTTTATTTGCAATGTGTACTTAATAAAGTGGCCAGTAAGTGTGAACCTAATTTTTTTTAATAAATAGGGTGACAGAACAGCTCTGTTGCCTCACAGCAAGAGGACCTGGGTTTGA
>JANDJT010000071.1:15241629-15254515 GCA_024331685.1 Stegophilus panzeri
ATATTTCTTATCTTAGAAATATTTCTGAGATGAAAGAAGGCTATCCTAGTAATATTATCTACATGAGCTTCAAATGATAGGCTGAAATCAATAATCACACCAAGGTCTTTTACTGCTGTACATGACGAAACAGAAAGACCATCCAGAGTTACAATGAGATCAGAAAGCTTACTTCTAGCTACACGTGGTCCTAGTACAAGTACTTCTGTCTTATCATGCATTAATGTGTATGTTGCATTTTATTGCTGTAGATGTTTGAGCTAATTTCAACTACTTTATATACTGTTGGTTAGTTTAATCTAATCCACAGCAATGCATCATACTCTTTAAGATCATCATATGTTTGTAGTGCTGCTGTCCTGTAATTTTCTTGACCGATAAAGGAAAACTTTTGTCATTCATCGTGATGGAAAGTTGATCACAAACCTTCAAAATCACCATATTTGGAGATACGGAGTTTTCACTGGACAGGAAGGGTATGAAAAAATTGTAATCTGTAAAGTAACTATTAACTAAAGCTGTCAGACAAATGTAGTGGAGTAAAAAGTATAATATTTGCTTCTGTGATTTAGTGGAGTAGAAGTATAAAATGGAAAGTTGCATAAAATGGAAATACTCAAGTAAAGTACAAGGACCTCAAATTTGTATTTAAGTACTACTTGAGTCAATCTACTTAGTTACATTCCACCACTGGTTTTCACTGAAGAGATCAAACAAAATGGTAGTTCTGCTTTTCAGTGTGTGACATTTTCTGCATGTCACTAGTCAAAGGTGAATAGTAGTGACTCCCCTCCTGTGGGCGGCAGTAATGGCGGCTGGGATGAGTCCTGAGCTGGAGGACGGAGCAGTAACAGCTCTCCAGCATCATCACAGAGCTACAGATAACTGGCACTCGGTTGTTTTGATAAAATGATGGAAGATGAAGAGTTAGAATTTGTGGAGGATTTGGACGCAATTTTACATCTTACACCCGAAGTGCAGCTGGCCATCGAACAGGTAACATAGTTGTGTTTCATGTTAGTTCTGTATATGCGATACTTAATACATTCTACCTGGCTAAGCTAGGCTAGGCTAGGCTAGGCTAGGCTAGGCTAAGCTAAGCTAAGCTAAGCTAAGCTGTTACTCCAGTGATTGCAAAAGGTTTACTAACTAGCTAGCTTCTGTCAACTTGTATATCACTGTCATTTCATTCATTATATTGAGCGGAAATACTGACCAAAGCGTCGAGGAAATAAACTAAATAAATACATTATAAACCAGTATAAATACGTTAGTTTAATAAGTATCCTAACTGTAGTCGTTCATTCTTGCCAGTTGTTTTGCTAGTTTAGCTATAAGACTAGCTAGCTAGTTTGATATTCTATTACTTATGTGTATATTATCTGGCTAAATTTAGACAGAAACAATTGACATTCACTTTCGCACCTATAAAACACAGTCCTGCTGGGGGGAAAAATAGCAGAAACCCTCCAGAGAATTTGTAATGGTTATAATGGGAATTGTACTGGTTTTAATGGAAACTGTAATGGTCCCTGTGGGTCTCTGCTGGTAATTTATTGCCTTCTTGGTTCCATGTTATGTCTAGTGGATACCATTAAGGACCAGTAATGGTATTTATTTTAATGCTTAGCTGATGGTTTGTAATGGTATTTGTAGTGGAGACCATTAGAGTTTCAGTGATGGTTTCTGGGGTTTTTTTTTTCAGCAAGGAGGGCTGAATAAATACTGCTTAAAAAAAAAAGACAAGAGAAATATGCTTTCCTAGACCCAATTATGTTCAGTGCTACAAGCTGGATTTATCAGTAAGATGACCCACATGCTCTTGTATATGGTGCTCATATATACCTTGAAGAATTATATATTTATATTTTTTCTCCCCATCTATTTATTTGTAAGGTGTTTCCCAGTCAGGACCCACTTGATCGAGCTGATTTCAATGCAGTTGAATACATCAACACTTTATTTCCAACTGAGCAGGTGAGTCACATGATAGTCTCCATCTGAATGTGCTAGGTCTGACAACTTTATTTTACTGCTCTATTACCCTTTTCCAAAACCTGAAAGAACTTTAGAAAGAATATAGGAAGCCCAAAGTAATCCCAAATGAAAACAGAATCCATTTGTTTTGGGTAATAAAGCTGTGTCAGTATTTTAAAATATAAAACTGCTCATAAGAACTGAAATAAAATAACATTCTTAGAAGTATGAGTTTTACTCTAATGGCTGCACACTAGCAGCTATACATATATTCTTTACTTACATTGCCAGGCAAATGTTTTTAGACTCCTAGTTTGTTTCATTCAAGTTTAATTACTACCACTGCCACAGACCAACAAAATATACAGAATGGCAATTAAATAGAGAATTATGTTAAACAAGTGTGTAGCAATCTCCCCAAGTTCAGGCAGAAATGAAGCTGGAGACAGGCTTGAGCCAACTGAACGGCACTTTATTTTACTTTTGCTTTTCAGCTCTCTTAAAAACACACACACACACACCCATGACTTCATGCTGGTTGCTCGCGTGCTCTCTCTCATGGTGCGTGGCTTTCTCCTTCTTATCCTTGCCTCCTCTCACTGCAACACAGAACATTCATTAAGAGAATTCCCCACAGGTGTGCATTCCTTACCACTCACCTTCTCTGGCTCCGCCCTCCATTCACAAACCGGAGCTCGAGTACGCCCTGCCTCCACAAAGTGTTACACCAAAGACCTAAATCTAACTTAAGAGCTAGCAATATAATCTAACTTAAGGAGTAAATGAGGAAATGAAGCCCTCAGATCTTTTATTATAGGCAGTTAAATGATACATTGCAGTATGACCAAATGTTTGTGGACATCTTACCATCACACCCATATGATGTTCTTTCCCCAAATTGTTGCCTCAAAGTTGGAAGCACACAAATGTAGAGGATGCCTTTGTATGATGTAGCATTACAGTTTCTCTTCACTGGAACTGAGAGGCCCAAACCTGTTCCAGCATGACAGTTCCCCTGTGCACAAAGTGAGCTCCATGAAGACATGGTTTGCCAAGGTTGGAGTGGAAGAACGCAAGTGACCTGCACAGAACCCTCACCTCAACCCCAGTGAACACCTTTGGGATGAATTGAAACACAGACTGTACCCCAGACTTCTTCGCTTGACCTAATTAATGCTTTTGTGGAAATGAGCACAAATCCTTACAGCCATGCTCCAAAATCTAGTGGAAAGCCTTCCCAGTAGAGTGGAGGTGATTATAACAGCAAAGGGGGATGGGATGTACTACATCTGGAAAGGGATGTTCAGCAAGCACATATGAGTGTTATGGTCAGGTGTCCACAAACTTTTGGCCATATAGTGTAGATGAAAGAATCTTATTGGTGTTAATTATAAGGAACTTCTAAGACACAACATAGTGTAGTCTAATTAGAGAGATCACAATCAGGCATTTTTTCCCCCCTAAGGACTAGATAAGAGCATCTGCCAGTGTATGAAAAGGACAGCAGTATATGTCCTTCCATGTCCTTACAATGTACGTCTTGATACAAGATCATTATTCAATATATAAATATACTTATAGAGCAGCCAGCTATTTAGAGCTGTTTCAATGCAATATGAAGCAGTGTGAGTCAATATTATGCAAGCTTTTGGCTGTTAATTCTGCTATTACTTTTGTCACTGGTTGAAGGAAAAAGGAAAAAAAGAAATTTTGATGAATATAATGATGTACAATGTGGGATATCATGTTGTAATCTATGGTTTTTTTTAGCAAAAAAATAAAATTCTCCTGGACTTTTGACCACTTTCAAGTTTACCAACATGGGAGTTAGTTTTAGGAAGTCATGCTTCCTTTATTGGGACTGACAAGCACCGAATAATAGAGGGAGAGAGAAATGCTCAGTGCAAAAGGAAATGATTAACATTCCTAAATAAGAGTATAATAGTGATGATTAAAAAAAGATTTGCCTGTGTTCTATTGGACTTACTGGTACAGAAGCACATGTATTGATTTAGTCGTAATGGTCTACCAGCTTTTGTGCGATACATGTTGTTTTAATTTTGGGGTGCTGATTTGTATCTGAGAATTGCACCCCTAGTTATGCCATCTTTTTTCCCCTCCCCCTTTATTTGACCACTAGGTTGTGCTGTCACCCTGTGCCCTTTTTGCACGGACAGTGTTTAATGAGGGAAAGGTTGATGTTAGTTGCAATATTGACTTTTAACGAGTTATGTTCTAAATTTTATCTTACTTTTAACAGTCACTGGCAAATATAGATGAAGTGGTGAACAAGATTCGCCTGAAAATCAGGTGAGCTGCCATGAAATGTACAATGATCACAATGCCTGATACGGAACTAGCGTATTACCCTAGTGTTTCACCCACTGGTGTCTTTATTGACTTGTGTTTTCTCTTTCACCAGACGACTGGATGACAACATCAGGACGGTGGTGAGGGGACAGACTAACGTGGGACAGGATGGCAGGCAGGTGGGTGTCTCATGTCCTCGCATCAGCCCATGGCTCAGTCCCCTGTGGGAAAGATTTGAACATAATTCCTGTGCAGTGAAAAATAAATGATGGACTTGGTGATATGTACTTTCAGAGAGTTTATGGAAAGGGGGCCTTGACAGGGAGTGTTTATGTGAGATGATTAATTGGTGTGAGAGAAGTAAGATGAATTGGAGTAGCAGAGAACTGTTAGTGAAGCTTGGTCGAGGGCTACTGCAACACTACAGAAAGCTTCTTTAGTCTGTAGTGTTGGATGTGAAACCAGATCCTGGTGAGATGCTGTCAGGAGCTGCCTGCTGTCTGCTCACACACAAATGTCTCATAGCTTGGGCTTGACTCTTTTGTACCAAATATCAGATATTCCATATCACAGTCAGTTCTTTTCCAGTGACATTTAATAAGTATTTCTGTTCTCTGTGTTCATCTAAGCTCGGATTAGTCAGAGCTGTCACATTCCCATCCTCAGAACTTCTCTCTCTCTCTCTCTCTCTCTCTCTTGCTGTCTGGAACAGAAAGCACATTTCTTTCAGATTCCCCTGTTTTTCGGCTATGCTGGCATTCCACATTGTGGTTTGGTGTCCTGCTGCTTCTTGGAGCTGGTGGAAAACCCTGATTCAACACAGATCCATGCTCAATCAGAGCAGCAGGCAGAAGTGAAATGTGACACCTAATTGTGAGGTATGAGCCAGTGCAAGTGATGACTGAGAGGGGTCTGGTGGTCGTCCCATAACCAGCTTTCTCTGAGATGTGGAAAGTCAAGGTTTGGAGTCTCAGGGCCTGGTATCCCTCTGAGATGTTTCCACCGAGCAAAAGGAAAATCCTTTCTGCAGATGGAAATGCTGGATTACAGATGTAGAGGCCGGGGGCTGAGGGAGGAGAGATGGAAAACACACCAGCTTGTTCTTTGTTTAGTCTGAGAAGTATTTATCATTAGGGCGGAGACACGTGCTTCTGAAACGCAGTCTCGGGGGCCATGCATGAAGATAATTCTAACTGCGTGGAGGTGGTGGGAAAACATGTGTCTTTAAAGTGCTCAGAGATTCTCAGATTTGAAAAGATCAAAGTTCTCCATCGTCTTTTTTTTTTTTTTTTTTTTTTTTTTTTTTTGTCAGGAGGGGTTGAAGAGTGAGCGACTGAGTGTTCATGTTGTGTTGGAGGTCATGACCAGATAAGCATCATGACTCCAGTATTGTACCACAGTCACCTCACAGATGTCCACCCTGTTTAAATGCCTTGGGGACATCTTGGAAGGAGAAATGGTGTTGTCTGCTTTCTGAGTGGATTCATTCTTAGGAAGTTATGGGTAGCTGGACACCCCAGGAGAAAGCTAATTCACTAAATGCCTTGTATTGAAGAAATACCTTAGTTACCCTGTATTCATTTCTGTGAAAGCCTACGTGCCCCTCTTTTCCTGATCAATAACTGGATTCTTTTTCCTCACACACTTTTGACTCTCTTTGGCCAACACTTTTGCAATTATGGCCCACCTCATATGATCACCACATTGTTTTTCTTGTGATATTCAATTTCAGTATTTTCCAAAATAGAAAGCAGTTTAACAGTATGGTAAAAATTCAGTCCCTCCAGGATTTAGTGATTTTTGCAGTCGCAAAAATGAACGCAAAATCAAGCACATTCCACAGTATTCAGGCATTTTTGGCTGCAAAAATCACACAAAAACACTGAATAGAGCACAAAAATCACCAGAATTCTAAAGCATTTTGTGCCATTTGTCACAGTCACTGGTCACTCCCATTGGTTCTCAGTTGTCTAGCCCAGCCAAAACTGTGATGTATATTATTTTCTTTCATGCAGTTTGAAATTCCATATTAAAAGCTTGCCGTATTGTGTTCCCAGATGGAGTTGGGGGTAGGGGCTGCATATGAGAATTTTATGGCTGTCACATAGCGAGTTGGGATCAGGATGTCTCATCTAGTTTCTGGCATGTGGAGCTGCTTATCAGGAATGCTGAACAGCTACCCTAAAAATATATATAAACGCATAAAGACGGAACGTGTACAGCTTGTGTGATTTAAAAAAAAAAAAAATTTGGCCTGTCTTTCCCTTTTAAAAAAAAAACATGTTTTAGAAGTAGATTAAGATACGTGCTTGCTTATTTTTCGTCAGAATTAAACATAGACCGATATAAAATTATTATTATTATTATTATTATTTACAGATTTCAGTTTTATGGAACAAATTCTAGTAGCCAATAATACAGGCAAGAGCCTATCCTGGGGACTCATGGCACAAGGCAGGGGACACCCTGAATGGCACACACACCCGTTCACACACTACGGACAATTTAGAGATGCCCAAAAGCCTACAATGCGGTACCCGGAGGAAACCCCCAAAGCACGGGGAGAACATGCAAACTCCGTGCACATAGGGCAGAGGCGGGAATCAAACCCCCGACCCTGGAGGTGCGAGGCAAACGTGCTTGCCACTAAGCCACCGTGCCCCTCACCACTATCATCAGATGATAGCATTTTATATTTTCGATATTTTGCTTATTGTTTATTAAAACTCAAACAGCAGCAACTCTTGATTCTTATGATGTGTGTTTCATGTATGATTACTGAGTTAGGAAATTGACAAGAAGGGCTGTGGAAATGTCTTTTATGTACTAATGACTCAAAGTTCCTGAGCAGTTCCAGTTGGCTGAAAATGTTGGCGTGTAAACAGTTGAAGCCATTTATCAGTGACTGAAAAAATGTATTTAAATACCCACTGATTTGTTTGACAGCTTGAATTAGAAAATAAACGCAACTAATGGTATACGGTTGCATTCGCAACAGTCACTGCAAAATCTCGTTAGGCGATCATAGAGATGTGTCAGAAATGCTGTTCTTATAGTTCATGTTAAAGTTGATATTCTTCAGCTGTATTTAGTCCTTCAGTGTGGAACTATAGACAATGTATTCTGCAGAAACCACAGCTTCAGGAACTGCTGCAGTTGTTAAAATTTCATTCGTATATAAAGAAGACGACGTATTTGCGAACGCACTGCAGGAGAATGAGTTAAATATAACCCACATGCCTTATTTATGCTTTGCACAACCCTGATTATTAAAGAATAATGAAAAACATATGTATGATGTTTGTACTTTTAGAGCTATTTGTGAGAGAATTTTGCATCAACATACTCATATGAATTAAGAAGATAAACAGCTGCTAATGTATTGCTTTTCTTTATCATCAGACAAGGGCCTGTATTCCAGTTGTCTCTACGTTTATGAATGCAGTTTTCCCTATAGAACATTAAAAGAGAAGTAATTGGTGCTTCAGCTGAAGCATTTCAACAACACTGATGAGTCTGTTGAACCCTACCATCACCTGACTTTTATCAGCCAGCAGTATTTTGGCCATGGATAAGGAAGGAAAGTACACTCCTAGCATTCAGACTCTTACGCTGGAAATAAATCATTTGAAATCACTGACCCCTCCTCATCTCTCTATCTGCATATCTGCACTGCTTAACTCCACTGAGGTTGGAAAATGGTTTCTCATTTACTCTCCTACATGGACTTTATTAGGCATGGCAGCAGAGGCATAGAGAGCGACAGCTGAGTTTGAAAGTTTCACCAGGAAGTGTCCGAAAGGCCTTCGAATTGTTTTGAGCTGTGTCTCGCTTTTGAAAATGTTCTGTCAACTGAGTAACTCTGTGTCCGACTGTATTTTGAGGAGGATTTTAAAAGTGGTAAATTCCACCGGCCGGCTGGTGCCGGCTGTCAGCATTCCATCGGCCTGCGAGAGAGTGCGTGAGAGCCAACCATCCTACTCCTGGTCAGCTTAGCCCTGGGCCTGGCAAAATATACTAGCAGTGACTACCATTATTAAAAACCAACAGGGCAGTGTTGCAGGACATTGCATAGTGTTGTGAAGTTTATAACTGTTGGTGTGGAGGTCAGCCAACTTCAGGGTTAAGATGGGCGCCTGGTCGATGCCAGCGGGTTCTGTGGGTGAACATGTGGCAGGCCTCAGTGCAGCTGCTGTACACTTACCCTGTTGGAATGTGAGGACAAACTGTATGAGAATTTTTCATCAAGTCTTCCCATTTGGTTCTCATTTCTCTGTTTGAGTGAGTGAAAGACACTTGCTAAAAATAATGTGGAGGGAGGAGGGTGAAAACCGAGGAGAACAACAACATAATCATTCTTATCGTCTCTTCTTCAGGCTGAAGAAGACTCTGAAATCGTATTCACTAGGGATTGCTGCTGGTGAAACAGTAAATTGCTTTCGATGTGGTTTAAAGATTGAGTTTGAGTTTGTTGTCTAACATTCGAAACATTTAATTACTAATAGAAATGCTATGTTTGTTAAAGGATCTGATGTGCATTAACTTTTACCCTTTAAACCTTCACAGCTATTGTTATTATGCAGCAAATATCATTGCCGGCAGTGAAACCATTATGGCACGTCCGAGAGTGTTCGCAGATGCTGTGTGTCTGAACTTCTGCCTCTATTCCAGGCTCTGGAGGAGGCTCAGATAGCCATCCAGCAACTGTTTGGAAAAATCAAAGACATCAAGGACAAAGCGGAGAAATCGGAACAAATGGTGAGTAAAAATAAGCCTTACAGACAGGAATCTTGTCTGGTCAAAACATATATTATGTCTCCCAACACTCTCGGCTGCTGGCTAACTAGGCAGGAAATTGTGACATCCTGCAGCAGCCTTTTTAAATCCTTGAGTTATTCACTTGCCCTCTTCATGTTAGAAGGGATGAACAGGTCACAGGAAGGGCAGGGTATGGCTATCTGGACTAGTGGGATAGGAGAACAATAGGGATCCGCCTAGGCCTGCATATGCTGGACCCATCAGCTCTGAGATGTTTATTCCTTTACCCAGGTAAAAGAGATCACCCGGGACATCAAGCAGCTGGACCATGCAAAGCGTAACCTAACCACGTCCATTACTACCCTTAATCACCTGCACATGCTAGCAGGAGGTGTGGACTCTCTGGAGTAAGTGGCCACACTGTTTGCTATCTACAGACCAGAGACAGAGGCACTGAGCCATGTGCTGTTTGGTCTGTTACCTATAGGTTCAAAATATCTTTTTAATTACTTGATAGATCAAGTTATCTTTCAGAGCCATGACACGCAAGAGGCAGTATGGGGAGGTGGCCAACTTGCTCCAGGGAGTGGTCAACGTGCTGGAGCACTTCCAAAAGTATATGGGCATCCCTCAGATCCGCCAACTGTCTGAAAGGTGAGGACACCCTCACAATCTGTTCTCCAGCCATTCTCAACCAATTGTAACCCCTGTTGAAGACAGACCTGATGTTGCAAACACGTTCCAGTCTGACCTGAATTAAAAAAAAAAAACGTCCAAACTGTTCATTACATTTTGGTGTGTGACGTGAGCCATTGCCTAACTATACTCAGACAATCGGCATGTTATCTGAATGAGCTAAAGGGCAGGCAGTGTTTATACGACTAATTTTCTGGTGCAATTCTCTAAATTGAATGATGTTGAGGATATGAGGTTCCTGTTTATGTTTACCACAAATGAAACACAGGAAGGAAATCTGTTCCACTTGATCTTTATTATTCCAGTGCTTTTTTTTTTTTTTTTTCAGACTCATTCTTCCAACAGTGGAGCCTTGTCTCTGGCTGAGTGGTGTAGTGTCCGTCCCTGCAGACTTAGAAACTAGACTCTTGGTGAAGACTGTGAGGGTTTTAGATCAGTCTTATTCCACGTGTCACTAATACTCGGGGCTTCCCACTGCTTATTTATGCTGTGTAAACTGATAAGGCTGTTGTTTCATAAGTAAGAGGGCAAGGAAGGGTGTTTTCATGCGGAAAACTATTCCGCAGAATGTTCCAGTGCCTTTATGTTTATCTGGAAAAGCTTGTAGCTTTGGTTGCCCTTTCCTGCTCCTATAGTATAGTCCCCACCACAGCAGTTGCTTCAGATAAGTACAATGCAGGCTTCTTTTCACAAACAGACTTGAAGCTGAAAATATAATGATAAAAAAAAATTATTAGATTTATTGTATTTATAAAAAAACATTCAAATGTATTAAAGAAGCTGGTCTGTCTGGCTTTGTTCTGACTGGGGGTGGAAAAATTGTGGTGGGTGGAGGTGGTGCTGCAACTTTGAGATTTACAATGTAAACATAATAGCCCCCTTTGGTGCTTGGGTGGTGCTTTTTTCTGTTCTTTTTCTTTTTTTTTTGTTTTAGAGCGCAATAAGGTTTTCCATCTTTTGAATGCTGAGTATGAATTGTGGTCAAAGAGCAATACATAGAAGCTATTGACAATGTTTTGCGTCTGCTTTTCCTACTACAATGCAGGATTATTTATTCCATTCCAGAAATGGGAGAAATGAAATGCTTTGATTCGGCGGCGTTGTGCCACCCTAAATAGAAGTGGATGAATGTGTGGTACAGACGTTTGATCAGGGGCAGCAGCTGTGAGTGCCGCCACACTTCAGACACTGCTGGGTCTTGAGAGTATTTGAGAAAGACTCAGATCAGCAGACATATGCCCAACTGGAGTTCAGACAGTGTCTGGCAAGAGAGTGTGGGCTCCTCTCTTTCTCTGTTCGTGTTTATTCTGGAAGACACTTGTTGTTCCAGGGATGGGATCTGCCTACATCCAGCACCAACAGTCATTTTTTAAATGAAATTGGAATCCCATATCCACAATGCCGTGATACTCCCAAACCTCTTTTAATGTCATTTTTAACTTGCCATGAACCTGCCCCCTGCTGGGAGTTCCTTGTGTGCCAAGTAAATAAACATGCAATAATAGGACTGGATGATTTATGGAGCAGTTATTGTTATTATTCATTGCATGACTCGTATCAAGTGTGGATTCCCCAATCAGATATCGAGCATCGCCGTCGAGTCAATACTGGCCTGAAGAGCTAGATCGGATGTTGCTTATTTTCCAAATTGATTGACATAATCTGTTGGCCATCGTACCTCAGCTAGAAAGATCTGATCATGTGTGATGAATTAAAATAAAAACCTTTAGTAAAGCTTATCGTTCTGCTGAACAGCATGAATGCCAAATCTCAAATTTTCATGAAAACAGTCTGCTGGAAACAGAGATAAGGAGTTCCTGCTCAAAATTTGTTCAATGAATTTCTCCATAGCTGTTTGAAGGACTGAACAATAAATACACGAGCCAGTTACATATGTTAAAGCTGCTCTTATTAACTAGGAGACTGCTTTTTGAAGTAGGAGGGGCACTGAATATCATGTGCCTTTGTAAAACCCCACAGTGCTGAAGTATTTTATGTGTAGTACTATGATAATAGTATGTGCACATATTCTGTTTCATTCCTGTGGTACTTCATGCTTATCACTAATTCAGCAGTTTAGGAGTAGGATCTGATAGAGAGTGGCCTTTCCATTATGGGGTCACATGATAAGGAAAATCCCTCTACCTCTTCTCAAAGCTGATCCTGCACAAGAGATTTCCAGTCTGTGCCTGTGGGGCTTCTTCTTTTGAAACGTGTGTGTCTGTCTTTCTTCCTCTGTAGAGTGAAAGCAGCACAAAGCGAACTAGGCACACAAATCCTAGCTGACTTTGATGAGGCTTTTCCTGCACAGGGCTCAAAGGTACTACGCTGTAACCAAGAAAAAAAACAACTGTAATACTGCATTTATTGTACATAACATTGATATATATAATCTCTTGAATTTTGAAAATATTTGGCTGCATATATAAAAGTGTCTCAATTAAAAAAATATTTTATTATATTCCATATGCTTTCTTATTGTTGCTGCGGTTAATTAATTATTTGCTCATAATGTATACACTCTATAATAACTATGTGTGTGTGTAATAGAGGCCTGGAGGCCCCAGCATTGTGCTCAGAGATGCCTGTTTGGTGGCCAATGTCCTGGATCCTCGCATTAGGCAGGAAATAATCAAGAAGTTCATTAGGCAGCATCTCTCTGAGTACCTTGTGCTCTTTCAAGAGAACCAGGATGTAAGTGTGGTTTGCAGTATGTTCTCACAATCAGACTTCCAATGAAAAAGTGTGGATCTGCATTCTGACAGTTGTATCTTAAATGCAGGTAGCATGGTTAGATAAGATTGACCGGCGCTATGCATGGATAAAGCGTCAACTAGTGGACTATGAGGAGAAGTACAGCCGCATGTTCCCTGAAGAGTGGTGCATGACCGAGCGTATAGCTGTGGAGTTCTGCCATATCACTAGGTACCTGTACACACGCTTTTAAAATGAAAGTACTATAAGTTAGCTGTTTTTTTTTTTGTTTGTTTTTTTTTGTTTTTTTTAAAGGAATAATTGAGATGCCAGGCAAATGTTGTAATTAAACATATGAAAAGGAAATGCTTGGCGGAAGAGCTTTAGTGTAATGGTGTTCATTACTGACGCTCTGATCAGGATTTTTACACCGATACCGATCCAGATACCA